>OU015751.1:91875731-91936009 GCA_907169655.1 Acomys percivali | reverse complement strand
GGGAGAATGAGAAGAAAAAATGAGAGGACGAAAGGAGAAACGTGAGGAGGAAAGAGGGATGGGTAAGGGAGAAAGAAAGCAGGATGGAGATAGGAAAGGAAGGAGAGAGATGGAAGGAAGGGAGAAAAGGATGAGCAAGGAGAAAGGGAGAGAGAAACGGAGGGAGGGAAAGATGAAGGAAAGGATAAAGTTGTGAGAGATCCCATAGAGGAAAATCTTGGCTTAATCTGGGAGACAAAACAAAGAAGGAACCCAACAGCCACACCGACATGTGAAACTGAATAATATAAAACAGGCAGAGTGATACACAGTGCCAGGACATTACAGAAAGTTGTGTTTGTGTTCAAAGCCCTCTAGCGAAACAGTTTTAGCCTGATGTGAAAAGCCTGCTTTTCAAGGTACCATGTGCAAAAGGCCACCCTGGCAGTGGGAGAGATGACTCAAGAGGTAGAGTAGCTTGCCACCAAGCCTGATTATCTGAATTCAGTCTTGGACCCCATGGTGTGTGCTGGTTGGCTTCTGTCAGCATCCAGCACAGTGAGACACTCTTCTATTTCTACCTTTCAGAAAAAAAATAACAGAAACTGCATTAGAAGACAAATGTCTAGCTGAATAGACATGCAGAGCAGATACTGTTCTTGCGGAGGACCTGAGTCCAATTCCCAGCACCTACGTTGAGTGTCATTACAACTCCAGAGGATCCGATATCCTCTGACCTCTGTGAGCCCCTACACTCATGTGCACATACTCACCCATACACACCTACACTCATGCCCCCTGCCCCATCCACATCTACAGTCCTGTGGTTTCTACATCACAAGATTAGGACTGTATTAGGACATTGTCATACAAAGTACCAAATTTTGAACATAAGCTTCCTAAATTTACATTTTTCCATCAAATAACTGAAAAAAATCTCTCTTAAGGGAACACATTTGATCTATGACAAAAAAATTTATCATCCCATTTTCTTGTAGTCTCTGGTTCTAATTGACGGTTATCTCAAGCATCTGTAGTAAATTAGGTTAAAATATTTTTCCAAAGTATTAAAAAAAATCCTTAATCATCTTGTAGTCATCCTCAGAGCAACTCTGCCAAATGTTTGTACTTCATTGTTACAGGATTGCTCAATCAAGCAATTTTCATGAATCAAAATTTACACTTTTCTTTTATATGCAACCAGATCCTATCAAGTTTGACTTCAAATGTGCTAATTTACTACTGTCATTTTTGTAAGGCTATAAATAAAGGTTGTTCTCATGTGAAATTATTTATAGGAGACGACACTTTCTGATGGGAAAATGAGTTATCAACTATTTTTATAAATGTTAAAATACTTCATGCTTTAATGCTTTCTCAACAAAATGTTACTTTCATTCACATTTAATGTGATTTCATAGAAATCATACACATTATAAGTGAATTTGTATGGACATTGTTCTCCAAGTTCATGTTAATATTTAGAAATTGCTGTTGGCTCTTTCAACATGGCCTTTGTTTGAATGCACTTTCTTCCTCTGAAACTGCTGTTAGCAATATGTAATACACCATCATGCAAACAATTGCTGATGTCAGGAGTTTAAATTCATCATAAATTGTATGTGATATCTTTGTGTCTAGTCAGTATGCAAATTTAGTCTCATTTTGGTTTTTTTCTACATACTATATCAGAATGAGTTGCCTTTCCCCCATGACTTATGTCAAAAACATTCTCTGAACTAATTTCTTATTGACATTTTCTCCACAATTTTAGTTAAGATGATGTTTATTTAGTTAGTTATTGTTTCTATCATGATGGTTCCTATGATCAAAACCAAGTTGTTTTATGGTCTCAGCATCTAAGCTTGTGTAGTTAAAAATAGAACTATTTGATTTGTGTGTGTGTGTGTGTGTGTGTGTGTGTGTGTGTGTCTGTGTTTTAAATATCTTCGCCACCATCATCTCGAGCCTTAGGTCTCCCTATTGAGATGTAATGTTACTAGTCCGAAATGTCAAACATGAAGAAGTGCAACTGACAGATTAACAAATAATTATTTATCCCAAATCTCACCAAAAGTTTTTGTTTTGAAATCTCTTATTACCATACAGCATATATGTACCACTAACATATATATCAATGTAAATAAATACATGGTGTCACTTCTTTCCATGTGACATCCCTTCGTCTTATATCTAAGATACTCATGTGCCAAAATACTTGGGAATTCCAAAGATTGTTAATAAAATTTTATTATGAACTGGCTTTTTATTATGCTAAAGATTTTCTCTTCATATCTATTTCTTAAGAGCTCTGATATTCAATGCTGCCAAATGTTGTTGCTGGCATATAATAACGATTACAAAGTTAATTAACATGTTTAATATCTGGTTGTATGCTGCATCAAAGCTAATCTAATCCCACCACTATTTTTAGTTCCCAACAAATGTCTCAGAGTATAGGCTCAAGCATAATGTGTAGCTCCTAAGAGATGACCATGATCTCTACAATGAGAGAAACAATAAGAAGAGGCTTTGTTTCAAGGAAACATATTGTGAAGAAATACTCATGGGATGTTTCCTTCATAAAGCCAAGAAAAAAACAATGGCAGAAGCGACTAGAATAGATACTTTTAGGAGTCTGAGAACCCATCAAAAGCTTGCACTAATCTGAGAAACACTTAAATGAAGAAAGAGCCGACTTCAGATCCCCTCTGTGAGCTATGGACGCTTCTTTGCCCTAGTCCTGATCATTTCTTCCTAGTGAATGCTGGAAGAGGAAAAGAATGAAGGTAGTCCAATGACCCTCAAGATATCAGAAAACACACAAACACACACATACCAGGATTTCAAAAGGAACAGGCAAATAACAGGTAGAATAGTACTTGAAAAGATAACGGTTACAATGTTCCCTAAATGATGAACATCGTTGACATGCATATCTGAGATGCCTATAATGAAGATAATTACAAAAGATTCACTGTATAGATGCATCAGGATTAAAGTATAAAATTCTAAACACAAAGGATCCTGAAAACACACATGGCGGATCCTAATAGTAAAGTAAGAGTGATCATTGAATACATCTGGGATCAGCGGGAGTGAGATACACTGAAGCTGTTGAATATCACAACAGGAGCAACTCAAAATTTTATATCCAACTCAATTATCTTTCAAATTTAAAAAAAAAGGAGATATACAGAAAAATAGTTGCCAGCAAGTAAATCCTAAATTATAATATTAGTAGTCTTTCAGGATGAAATCAAATAATTAGAGATTAACTGGGGCCCACATGAAGACATGGAGAGTGTTGGCATAGGTCACCAGGTACAAAGGTAAACAGCAAACTGTGGTATAGATGTATTTTTATTAGATATAAAAATGTTTTTAATATCTGATCCATAAGGCAATGACATAAAGCAATAATAACTGTATCAATTTGTAAAAATAAAATGTGTGTGATAGTAATAGTATAAATGGGAAAAGAGATAAAATAGGTGTACTGGGATAATTTTGAGGATTGTACAACAGTTACTAAGTTAGTATGATACCAAAACTGTTTTGTTTTGTAATGAGAATTGTAGTCCTCAGGATGGTTACTATAAAAATAACCAAATACATAGTCAGAGAAATAGTAAGTGGTTTAACATTTTGTATTTAAGGGGCTAGAGATATGGCTCAGAGGTTAAAAGCACAAGATGCTCTTCTAGAGGACCTAGGTTTGATTCCCAGCACATACATGGTGGCTCATAACCACTTGTAACTCTGGTTTCAGGGGATCTGATGCTCTCTGATGGTGTCCATGGGCACCAAACACACATATGCTGCATAGACATACAAACAGACAAACACCACTTCACAATAATTGATTAAATAAATAAATAATAGATAGATAGATTATATATTTGAAAATATGACTCAATGGAAAATGTGGCAATGGATTAATAGAACCACAACAGTTTTAAATACAGAAAATAAGTGTCAAAATATCAGGTGTAAATTTTACTTGATATGAAATTATATCAATAAATTTACTAAGGACATTAAATAAAAGGCAGAGATTGATAGAAAGGTTAAAATATGATCCAACCATATGCTGTATGCCAACAGCTTCTCAGGAAGGGGATAAAGCATTAATGATTAGAACTGATATGCTGCATTATAGTGTGTTAATATAATGTTAGAGTAAAATATTAGCTACTTATCCCAGCCCAAAAGAAGCTATATTGACATAGAGACAACCCATCCTAGGGATCCAAGTCTACTGATGAAAAATAATGAAAAGATACTGGTATTTTAAATCTTGTTTTCTAATTTCACTTTGAAAATCTAGCTGAACTAGCAAGGCTAATATCCAAGGCTTTGTGATATTTCCAGCATTATTCTCTGTGACAACATGAACCACAGTGATGTTGGCCATGCTTTACTAGCACATAGTCTCAGAATAATTACCAACTTTTGATGAGTAAGTCTGAGGGCCTCAATGTGTGCTTACGTTAGACATCGTCAACTGCGGCCCCTCTAAGATCATGACTGCCACTCTGAGATGCAAGGTGGGTTAAGGAGAGTACAACTGACTTTAAACTACATTATAAAATATATAATATATAAGTACAAAATAAAAATTTGTAGTCCACGGTAATCGACTTATTTGCTATTGAGAGTTATAGTAAAGCTTATTCCTGTTCTTTTTTTTAAAGATCTATTTATATTAATTTTAGTGATGTGTGTATATGTGGGTATATGAAGGTGTGAGTGCAGTACCCACGGCGTCCAGAACAAGATGTAAGAAACCCAGGAGCTGGAGTTGCAGGTTATTTTTAGCTGTGGCACATGGGTACTAGAACTGAGCCTTGGTCCTCTGCAAGAGCAGCAACTACTCTTAGTTACTGAGCCACCCATCCCATCATTTGCTCACGTTAATTATGAAAAGTATCAAATCAGGGGTTGTTTGTAAAAGATGTGCCGCATACAGGTAAGGTTTGCAAGCCAAATGCTTTGTGAAGTTAGGATCTGATCTCTGACTAATGTGATCTATACATCTATTCCGCTATGGTTCTCCACAAACAGCTCTGGTGGAGCCCTGAAATCAGTTTTCTTCTCTGGTGTCAAATGCATCCACGTGTGGGCTTAAATGTGCACAGCTGGCTCTCCCTCCTTCACAGGATGCTTCAAGTTCACATTTACTAACCTCCCCAGTGGGGGGGCTCTTCCCCACAGCTCTCTTACCTTGAGCTTCCTGCTTCTCTATTGTCCTCATTCTTCCTCCTTCAAGCCCTTGTGTAGGCACCTAAATCTTCAGGGGAATGCTAGTTGATACTCCCTGTACCCAGGTGACCTCTGACCTCTACTCGTTCTTCATTTTTCAGCTCTGGATCCCATTCCCAGACCTTCCTGGCCACAGAATGATGTCTATGTAACATACATATGAGTGATCATTACCTGTATCTGTCTGTCTTATTCTCTCCATTATGTTTCCCAGTGTCCATGTAGCATCTTAGACAATATTGGAAAAAATGAGTACTTGGACCAGCTATCACTCCATCACCTTAATGTCTGCCTTACCATTGGCCTAGCTAAATACAAAGCACCTCAACACTAAGTACAAGACTCTAGTAGCTAAAGCCGCCAAATATTACATTGTATTATAGATACACACAGAATCCTAGTGAACACACACACACACACACACACACACACACACATCCCATTGAGACACACTCATAGCAAATAAAAAGCCTGGGAGAGTTAGGTTGAGAGACAGCTATTGGGAGTTAATATTTGGATTAAAAGTTACTTCCACAGCATGTGTCGAAACAAGGAAAAACAATAGCCATTTAAAACATGTTCTTTTCAAATATTTCGAAGCATTTGAGTCTCTACCTCTTTTTAACTTTTAGGAGTAGATGTCTTTTGCAATTGCTATATTCCATTTTCTATTGACTAGAAACAGTTTGGGAACTGTCTAGTGCTGGAATCAATCGCTATCTTATGTAACCTCCCCAATGACCACTCTAGGCAAAAAATGACTAACCTAGTTTTACTGGTGCATTTCAGAAAGACTGTGTAATTTATTCGAGGCAACACAGACACAGTGGTAGAGCAGGAGCCAGAGCAGTGGCCCAGATCTACAAATAAGGGGGGCAGAAGCCGTTGCCAATGGCTTACACCCTAAATCCTACCTCTAAAACCAACTACCCATTCTGAAGCACAGAGTTAAACGGTAGCTGCGTCTGCTGTTACTCAGCCTGATGCAGAGTTAAAGACTGCAGCCGTGTGCTGCATCGCATGTCTGTAGAAGTCAGTTTTAATCATTTTGAGTTATTAGATGGCCAGAGCTCCTCTACTCTTCTTCTGTTTTCTTGTTTCTTTTACATTATTTTTATGCATATGGGTGTACCTATGTGCATATATGTGCTCCATGTGGGCAAAGAAGCAGAGGAGGCTGGAAGAAGACACGAAATCTCCAGGAATTCGAAAAACGGGCAGCCATGTGGGTACTGGGAACCAAACCCAGGTCTTCTGCAAGAGCAGCCAGTGGTCTTAACCACTGAGTCATTGCTCCAGCCCCGGAAGGGCTGCATTTGTTTTTCAAAGTCTGGGAATGTAATTGGTGGTAAATTGCTTGCCTGGCATAGGTGAAGCTCTAGTTTGATTCCCCAGCACCAGGAAGAAAGAATGAAGCGGGGGAAGGGATAAGGACCCATGTTGTATGGGGTCCTCCTGTGATTTTGTTGCCTGTCAGCCCAAGGTTATTTTCTGGTCAGACACCGGATGATATAAAGATGTCCTATTGTTACTAGACAGTTAAGATTGTCACTTGCCACTAAGTCATAAAGATGAGCTGAGTCACTATGGGCCGTATTTCTAGTGACATGACTAGATGACCAGGTGTTGGGTTGCTGTTACTTGTCAATATATTAAAAAAAATTATCTAATGTGCTCTTTTGAATCCTTCTGTAGTCTTTCACTGTGAAATTTGAGACTGTAACCCTCTGCTTTGCTAAAGGCTTCTGTAAGCCTGGTAGGGTCTCCAAGAATATTCCCTCCAGAGCTGGTTTGCTAGACAAGAGGTGTCAGAAGGGAAGATCCAGCTACATGCTCAGTCTGACATTTTAGAAGCAGGTAAAGGGGAACAGCCCCCTGTCAGCCATTAATTAATTAATCGTTCCCTCACCTTATTGCCTGCCTCACAACCTTCACGGTAGGTGGTCAGCTCACCTGAAATTGGTTGTGGTGTATCTACAGGCCCGTTCTCATCATCGGACTCGGAGGAGTTTGAAAGCTTACACTGTGGTGCTTGTGTTGGGCTTTTGATTTCTCAATACAGCACTTCCTTTTACAGGGCAGTTTTGGAAATAGCAAATGGACGCCGGCTTGTCCTTTCTGTACCACAAGAGGATTGTACCCTTCAGCCATGGTCCTTTGAGACTGAGACACCTCATATAAGGGAAGGGGGAAGGGGTCTAAGCAATCCCAGATAGGGCATATGATTATGGCATCTGAAGCTGCTATCTCTCCACAAATGCTCTTGTGCTATGATCCTATCGCTATCATCCTGTATCTTATTCACTTTCTGACGTCATTTTATTGCAAATGCAAACTTTGAGTGAGGATGACTCAAGTTCTTTGGGTGATAGAAACTAATTATCTTAACATTGACATCCTGTCAGCCCTTTCCTCTGGCAGACACTTGGAGTCAGGCACTTTTTCCACACAACAGTAGAAACTGAGGATATGGTGAGAAATGGCCTTCCCAGAAACAACAGGCCCTCTCAGCCAAACTCTGAAAGAGGCAGAGACAGCAACAGGGATGGACTTCTTTCTTGGGCTACATCATGCTTTTAAAATAAGAACCCCTTATTTTATGAGGTTTATATTAGGCTTGTATTCAATCCCGAAGATTTTCTTATCTTAAAATAATGTCCTCCTGAAATTAAAAACTAAAGACCTATATAATGGCCCCATTTTAATTTTGATATTGCACTCTGGGGGCAAAAGTTAGAGGACCTTCCTAGCTATCTAATTCTAAGTCATCGGTTGCTGTTTTTTTTGGGTTGTTGTTGTTGTTGTTTTTTAAGTTAAGCTGTTAAAGAGTGGAGATTCCTACTATGCATTTTCACAATATAATAGGAAGATAAAATCGCACACTATAAGAGGCTTCAGGGTCTGGCATAAAGAGTTTAGATACTAAAATCAGGCAATTTAAAGTGGTTTTGCTTCATCAGTATAACCCTTGCCAAGTCATCTAACTTTTCTGAACAGGGAGTCATCAAATATACTGAAAGAGAGTGTTGTGAGATTTTAGAAAGATAAAGTGCCAGCCAGAGTCAGTTACAGAGTTGGCACTCAATACATGTTAGTACCATTCAAAACCACACATTGTCATCAAATACAAAGCATGTTGATAAAAAAAAAAAAGAAAGCATGTTGCCTGTTTCCCAAAATAATATCATCTTAATGAATAAATGAGTTGGTGGTTGTCCTGTAAATGGCTGTGAGATACCACATCAAGGACAGGAAGTCAAAAGAAAGTGAGGTCACTGGTCCAGGCCTGGCCATCAGTGAACAAGTGAGTTAGTTTGGAACTAACTTAAAATGTTATCATTGAAGTCACCAAATCAAAAAAAAAAAAACAAGATTAATTAATCATTAGGTGAATGAGTCACTGGTCTAAAAAGAGGCATAACTGTATTGCTATAATCAAAAAGAATTTGCAAAATGTAAAAAGGACTTGTAATTTTTACCCTACACTAAATGTAGAATTTTCAAGTATATTATCTGATAAAATGAGATTCTGAGTTTGGTATAACTGTGAATAAATCTGTGTGTATAGTTTCCCTAAATCTTTTATTTTTATTAAAATATAACAGATGTGAGTTTTCATTTCCCAGCTCTGCTTATGATAGTATCTTGGAAGTGTTCACGGCACACACAGATGTGTGGACCTTGTGTACACTCTTGAATTTTACAGTTAGTGCAGTCAGTTCTATTCTTGACATTTGAGACAGTTTGAGCTGTGACATCAATCACAAGTATGAATGAACAAAGAAACGATATAAGGAAATTCACGTAAGTCCAGGCAAGCATCCTGGCAAACTAACTCACTGTGGAAAGAAATGAAGCTCTCATTTGATAACCGCCAAGATGTAAATCATCCCACTGTGCTTAACACTAGGCAAACAACAAGTTTACAAACTTCTATGTATATTCAGGTTCCAACACGAGTAGCTTTATAACCAATGGAGAGAAAGGAGCAAATGAAAGAAGGTAGAGACAAGGGAGGAACCACTTACTAAAGCAAACAGGCTCAGGACGGTGGTGATGGTGGTGGTGGTGGTGGTGGCAGTGGCAACACAGTGCTGTCTGGATGTTAGACCACTGTGGATTCCTCCTTTTCTGAAACCATCTCCTGGGACCATGAAAATATTAGCCAAATGCCAAGGATAAGACAATGCCCTGCCATCTCCCACCACCCACTCTTGCTGACTAAAGTCATCTGCTAAGCATCTGCTAAGCATCATTCCTTTTTGCAGCTTCTGTAGGAATGCATAAAACCTAATGTGAAGCTCCACAGAGTGGCTGTTCTAACTACAGCTCCTTGAGGTGTGTCAGAGTGGCTATTCTAATTGTATAGGGGTTTACTGAGATGTGTAGACTTTGGATCTGGTTCATTTTGGTGTGTGGTCTTTTTTTTTTTTTTTTTTTTTACATTTGCAAATACTTATAATAAAGTTTTAATTAAAATCTTTATTTTAGCGTGTGTCTAGGTGGGTGGGCATGTATATTCCTGGGGCATGCAGGTGCCCATGAAGGTCAGACAAGAGCTATAGATCACCTGGGCTGGGGCTACAGGCAGTGGTGAGCTGCCCAACGAGGATACTGAGAACTAAACTCCAGTTCTTTGGAAGAATAGTAAGCACCCACGGTCTAGGCAAACCCAAACTTACCTGCTTAATGGTAAACCCATCGCCTATTCATTGAGTGCTATTCTTTTCATTTACAGAAAAAGGAAAGACTGGCATAAGAAAGATGGTGTTTAAGCTCACGTCGTCAGGGAGACCTGAACAATGTGTCTCTCATTCCAGAGCTAATGGCCTCCATCCCTCTTTTTGAGAAGTGATCATTGTGTGCAGAATGTCTACTGTTTTATGACTCTCACCACCGTAGTGTGTGACTAGTGAGGGCATCTCACACAACCAAGAAGCAGTGATGGTTCAAGGCACCAACTTGCAAAGAGCCATCCACACATCCGGCTGTCCCTGCCATCTAAACTGTACTTTATTTATTCATTTTACTTTAAAAAGTGACTTTTAGAAGCGATATAAATATCTCATTCTGGGTAAGGAGCAACTGCAGAATAGGTTCAGAAATTCAGAGTTTCGAAAGCTTATGAAACTTTAAAAGAACGCTCCAGAAATAACTCGTGGCAACAGTGTATTTCTGAAGTGTGAAGCTGAGCCCCCTTGCCAGGCCTTCCTAACAAAATCTGTGAAAAATCAAAGGACATAATCTTTTAGGATTTCTTCTGCCATAAGAGCTACACTGAGCTGCACTGTGACTCTGGCTGTGATGTCCCCGGCTTCCACAGGCAGCAGCTGGCCCAAGGTATAAAAAGCAAATTGGTGAATAAAATTCACACTCCTCAGAATGTGCGAATGTCCTGATTTTTTTTCTCTTAAGTGCCCCTTTCTTCTAAAGCTAAACCAAGGAGGCAGGCACTAATGTTTTAAAAAGTCCTTTTCAACGTAAAATTCTGTTGATTTTCTTGGTAAAATATTGTGTTTATGGCAATGAGCAGGACAGGCTAGCATGAGTATACACACACATCACACACACAAATGCACTGACCATCCATATTACAAGAGTAAGATGGGGATAAGAAATCTTTACATCAGCTAAGCAAAGACCTATTTTAAGCATTGTAGTTAGGAAACGAAGGGACACAAATTTGTTGCTGCATAAAGAAGTAAACTTAGTGACGTCATTGTTCTGAGCACAGTATCTATATAATGCATATATTATTTAACACATGTTTAATTTTTTTTAATTTAAAAATGATCCTACTTTGTAGCAGACATTAATATAACATAAATAACCTTACTTTACATTTAATGTCAATTAGATTAAGGCAAAAAAGTGAATTTTATAAAACTCAGTCTCTACTTGACCCAAGATTCAGTGAAATGACAATATTTACAACTACATGGAATAAGTTACACACCTTTTAGAATGTACTTTTCTAAATGTGATTTCCTCAGTATTTTTTTTTTTACATTTTAAAATCTTTTAAAAGTAGCAGTTATAATGTGGGTATCTATTGTTTACTATTTTTCAATCAGCTACCTTTTTTAAAAAATCACTATTTATAGGACATTTGAAGACTTACAGAAAATTACAGGACAGTTGGGAAAGATTTCTTATGTGCCTCCATTGATTGTGTCCCCTATTATATTTTATATTATTGTTAGGTACTATGTTAGTATCTGAATGAACCAATGTTCCTTTTGCAATCTTTTCCCTCGTGTTTATTAAAATATAGCTGGAAAATTATAAATGTACATGAATATAGTGGAAACTGTGATATCGAGACACCTATAGCTGTTATGTGCATTTTAATTGATAGTTCAATCAAAATAATTAGCTTTTTTATGCAGTCCACACCCACCTACTAAGGGATGGTACTGCCCAGGGTGGACTGAGCCCTTCCACATCAATCACTAGATCACTTGAGCTGTGCCACAGCAACAAAATTAACCAGCATACTCACTTTGACCAACAGCTCCTCAGCACCCACTCAACCTTCCCTAACCCTCCACTGTGCTGTCTATGAGTTTAGTTTTTTATATTTTATGCATGTGTCAAATCACACAGTATTTGGCTCCTAGTACCTAGCTTATGCCACTTTGCTTAATATACTCTCTGGGTAATCCAAATTGTCATCAAGGGTTTCTTTCTTGCTAATGACGGGATCATTTTCAATTGTTTACATAAGCTTCATCTTTAAGTCCATTCATGTGTTGATAGGCAGTAGGTTAATTCTGAACCTTGGAAACCTTTAATGTCCTAATGAGCATGAGCATAGCTGTCTCTTTGGCCTACTGATTTTATTTCCTGAGCATATATATACCCTAGGGAACTGTTTGCTGTGGTAGGAGCTCCTATGCTGGTTTGTAACGGCCACATTAGGTTAAATTCCCCCTCAGCAGTGGACAGCATTCTCTTCCTCCACAGCCTCCCTGACACACACCCTCATTTTGATAAGTGCCATTCTCACAGGGTGAGGTAACATGTCGCTGCAGCTTGGGTTTACATTTCCCTTATAATTAGTGGCAATTAGCAGATCTTCTTAGACCTCCTGGCCACTTGTGTGTTCTCTTTAAAGAAAAGTCTGCTCAAGCATTATGCCCAGTTCATTTTATGTTTGAGTTTCTTATTTGTTTTATATGTAGCCTCTAATCACATATATTATTTCCAAGTATCCCACCCCCCTTTTGCAGATTGTCTCTTACAGTATAAAAGCTTTGGGTGTCCAGCCACTCAAAATTGACTAATGATTTAAACCTAAGGCCCGAATCTGTAGAAATACCAAAAGAAAACAGAAATGAGCAAATCTTGTTGCATCATGATTAATTAAAACTCATTTTTCATTCACAACTTCTTAGGCTTTGTCTAGATTCAAGTATTGTTCTGTATAGTCAGATCACAGGACAACTCCATTTAACTAAGATGTCAATTTAAGTCTTTTTGGCTATGTTTCTTAGCAGACATTGTTTCTTTGGTTTTTGATGGCAACTGACAGTTGTAGGAGCTCAATTCAGATATTCGCGGCGTGGCCTTCCATCGATGTATGTCTAATGTTTTCTTCATAATCCAACAGTATTAAAAGATGTTTTGGGGGAAGGGAAGAGGACTATGGGGTGTAGAGGCATTCTCATCACTCCCACCCCAGGAAGTTCACACTGCGGGGAGAGCCCTCTGTCACAGTCACTTATCTGTGCTCATGCCATGTGTGACCATAATGTTCCTCAGCCTTTTTGAGAGGAAAGGACATTTCTCCTCTTGCCCTCTCACATTCTCTCAGAGAAACTCACAGTGTGCTGCCCGTACTTCAATGGAGGGGAGTTACGCTCCACTCAAAGATAGATCATTCACCCGAACACTTAGGATTCTTCTGGTGGAAGGGCTGTCTCTTTCTCGTCTGTTTATTAGTCATAGATTCGGGGTACTTTGGACTTAACATTGTTTCTCAATTTCTTCCAACCTGGCCACAGAGAGCTTCTTCAGGTGACATCTGTGTGCCTTTGAAATATCTCACTGCTTTGGGTTTATTTTCTTTATTTGTATTTTTGGTTTTGTTTTGTTTCGTTTTTCTTCTAGTTGCTTACTTTACAGCATGACAATATTGTTTAGGTGCAGCTGGTACATTTCCTGTCTTATACCCAGAATCAAACACTCTTCTAATGACACCAAAGTCCCTGGTCTGCTTTTATTCATGGATGGTATTAAAAAAAAAAAAAAAAAGATCTAGGCAACAGGACACATTTATTGCTGGTAACATTGCATCTAAGCCTTTCAATTGATAGAGAAAATGTGTGTGTGTGTGTGTGTGTGTATGTGTGTGTGTGTGTATGTGTGTGTGTGTATACTAACCCATGCATTTGCTCACATCTACAAATATTTCTGTACATAGCCATCTGTGCCTACTCAGAACTATATATGAGTTCAAACCAATGCCTCTAACTCGAATTTAAACTAGTTGGATCATTTTCACCTCCATCTTGTTTATCTGTAAAAGTTCATCCCAGCATAGATAAACCTGCTGTCTGCCATGCATTTACCTAATTATTCAGGTCCCTTAGACACATGCAGCAGTATCAGGATATCTCATCTGCATCCCAAGGGTGAACAGTTTGTCAGCTATAGGTCACAATGATATATAGCTCCTTTTGTTTTCATTGTATTGACCTTGATAACTTTTAATCCTTTCACCCATTCAAAAAGTTTGGGTCATATTTGTCATAGCATACAGTGAGATTTTTCTTATATCTATTGTGCTTTAAAGTAAAAAGGAAGGCAGCATATTAATGCATCTCATTTTATCCATTTTATCACAGATGCCAGAATATTTAAAAGACAATTACATTTTGCCCCAGATTTTGAAATATTTTCAGTTTCAAGCTTAATTAATTTCTTTTCTTTTTTTAAAAAAAAGATTTATTTATTATGTAAACAGTACGCATCAGATCACATTATAGATGGTTGTGAGTCACCATGTGGTTGCTGGGAATTGAACTCATGACCTCTGGAAGAGTAGTCAGTGCCCTTAACCACTGAGCCGTCTCTCTAGTCCACTTAATTAACTTCTATCCATGAAAGAGTTTGTTCACTGTGTATAAGACACATATATGCACATGTGAACCATACCTACCCATTATCCATCCATGTAATGAAATCTTACATGGCTGTAATGTTGCAGTATTTCATATTGCACTTTCTGATAACATGTACTACTGCTCAGTGAACAGGCATTAGAAAGAACATAAGAATATATATGAGCCTACCAGAGATGACTCTGCCTCTAAGGATTTGAATGATCTCTTCTTTTATCTCTCCTCACATTTTAACACAAAATCAAGGGAAATATTGCCTCGGGTGCTCCATTTTCTATTACTATGGGAACAATTCTAACTGATGGCTGGACAGGTAGGTAAGTGCTGTTGTGGTGCAGAGAGTCATGCATTCACAAAGTACAATTAAATAGCAAGACTGACCTCCCAGGGTGGAGGCTTTTGATGAGCACCTTCTTAAACCAGCTACTATGCAAATTATTGTGACTCCATTGTATTGTTTTAATAAGCTTCACAACACAATAACTGAACAGTTGCTACTCTGTTCTTAACCCTCTAAGCTAATTTGGTTTCCTCCCAGCATGCATCCCAGAGATAATTGCACTCTGTAGCTTTCTTTGCTGAGCTCTCTCTCCTGGTCCCTCCTGGACATCATATCTTAATAGGTTCTTTAACCCAGTACCATGTTGCCTTACACAGAGTCATCCTATTTTTATTTTATTTTGCATGCTCCTAGTACATAGATTGTATTTTTGGTGTTCTGATTTTGAAATCAGATTGATTGATAAAGATGGTATAGTCTCACTCTTGTGCTTTTTTTGTTTTACAGTTGGTAAAATTCTGAGTGTGCGTGAGCCTGCTAGCAACTCTCTTGGCTCAGTTCCAGTTTCCAGGGAAATCCACACCCATAAACCAAGGTTGTACATTCAATTTAGTGATCTCTAAGCACAAGGCACCACACATCCCTAAGCTGGGGAATCAGAGACTTTGATATCAGCCTCAGCATCATGAGTGCTGAGCTCTAGGGAAAGCCAGTCTCTCTGTCTGAGATGCACTCAAAGTCCCTCAGAGCATTCAAGTAGTCGGCTGTGCTATTCTCAAGACTCTCTGAGCCCAGGTCTCAGAACACATGAGCACGCTCAGGACTTGAATTCTCTGTCCCCTACTCAGAATACAGACGTGCCTTTGTGAATCTCTGTGAGGTTGAGAGTGCATGGCGGGAGGGGCTGTCTGGGAGCGGTTTCCTGTATAATTTCCTATGTATCGTTAAGCTCTATCTCCTCGTGTTTCTCTGGTCCTCCCTTTAAATTCAATCTCATCACTTTCATGCACTTTCCATCTTATCCAAAGACAATAGCCTGCCTGAGAAAATGAAACACAGCTCTGTAAGAGAAGAGGGCTTTGCTGCTTGGAGGGCCGATTACAAGGTGTTGGGCTACTGAATAGCCTGTGCATTATTTTAGACGCCACCACAACTCCTTGTTCCAACTACGTGCAGAAGCTTAAGAAACGCTAGCATGATTCCCTGACTTTTCTGAAGGGAAACAGAGGAGTGGGTTTGGGGGAGAAGGAAGGTAGGGTGAGGGACTGGGAGAAGAGGGAAAACTTTAGTCAGGATGTAATATATAAGAGAATACAAAAAAAAAAAAAAAAATCACAGAGCCTGGTGCAGTGGCGCATGCCTGTAATCCCAGCACTCAAGGAGGCAGAGGCAGGCAGATCTCAGTGAGTTCGAGGCCAGCCTGGTCTACAAAGTGAGTCCAGGACAGCCAAGGCTACACAGAGAAACCCTGTTTCGAAAAAAAAAAAAATCATTACAGATAGTGGGGAAAAAAGAAAGACAAGCATGTTCTGATTATTTCTATGAACTGGTCAATCAGTCCCCAAATGTTAGCGACCCCAAAAAGTAGATGTCTATCTGGAAGCATCAATCATACCTCTTGCACTGTGTACATGCAGACATTTACATGTACCCATTAAAATATTATTTCCTAGCCTCTGCCCATCTTATTTTTAAGGCTTCACATGTTCTATAGTAGTTAGTGGTTTCCCCAGGTGTCTGAGCAGAACTCTTCCAACTGCCAATTCTAACAATTTAAATAAAAATTTATGGCCCCTACCTTAATTACCCATTACAGTTTAATGTACTCTATCTCACCACTGAAAAATCTCATCTTAAGTTTTATAAGGCTAAATATTACTATATTATTTAATTTTGTAATTTATTTAATTTTCTTTGAAATCACATTTGTAATTTTTAAATGTACATCAGGACTGTATGTAAGTCCTTACCATCAAAGCCTGTGTTATGGAAAGATTTCATGTAGCAACAGTGACAGACATATCGAGATGCTAGGTAGCTACACAGGTATTAACAGAAGGGAGACCTTTGCAGATGGACCCCTCCCTCAGGGACTCTGGGCTCCACCTCCTCTTTCCCAGATAAGGACCTGCAAGGAAAGTGTCTCCTTACGACTTAAATTGCCACATAAAGAGTTGAGGCACCTTGGCTTTGTTGAGGGCAACACTGCTTCCTCCTGTTAAAAAAAAAAAAAATTAAAAATAAAATCTAAGTCCTATATCAGGTCTGGGTGGAAAACTGGCATTCCAAGCTAAGTTCTATATCAGGTCTGGGTGGGAAACTGGCATTCCAAGCAACCCCAAACGTTCTACACGTTCATTTCCTCTTTTAAAGAGTTAATCTGGTTGGACCTGTCAATCAGTTGGCCAGGAGTGCACAGTCCAAGCCCTCCGGGAAAATCTGCTTTTCCTGAAGACAGCTGGAGGAAGAGGAAGAATAGGCTCTTAATCAGATGATGTGCTTTCCTTCCTCTGAAGCCCCTCCCCTCAGTGCAGCTGCTTGCAGGGCCTCTGGCAAGTGAGAGTTGGATGTGGTGACTGGCCATTTCAGAAAAGCAAAAGACTAACTTTTCTCCTTCTGTCCTTTTCTTTCTGAGGCTGCTCAAAGCCTGGGCAAGCTTTCCTGGACACTCGGGGCTTTTTCACTGGCTCTCCAAAGACCCACCCCATGCTCCCACCAATATAGCTGCTTGCCAAACTCCATGGCTAACCCCGCAGGTCTCCTCAGACCCAAACTGAAAAGGCGTAGCTTTCTGTGTTCTCCATCTACTTCCTTCAAGCAGCTGTCAGTATGGATAGCTCCTCTGCCTCGTTGTTCTTCTCTCAAAGTCCAATAAAAACTCTTTCATTAACAAAACTAAGAACTGAAAAGAGGGGGCTGGAGAGATGGCTCAGTGATTAAGAGTACCACCTGCTCTTCCAAAGATCCTGAGTTCAAGTCCCAGCAACCACATGGTGGCTCACAACCATCTATAATGTAACCTGGTGCCCTCTTCTGGCCTGCAGGTAAAAAAGCAGACAACACTGTATACATAATAATAAAATAAATCTTTAAAAAAAAAAAAAGAATTGAAAAGAGGAACCCCACATTCTTCAATAACACGGCACCCAATATAAGGTCTCTAAATTTCCCTAGGCACGATGATGATAGATTAAAACGTTCTTTTAAATTATTCTTGAAATCATTAAATAAAAACATGGCTATGTAAAGTGTTCATAAATAACCAAAGACTAGCTTCGGGGTGGAGAGAAGCCCTATTTTATATCAATCGTTGAGTTTCATTGTGGGAAAACTCCTAATAAATCCACCATCAATTTAACAACTGATTGAAAATTTAGAAGCCAATTCAAAAAAGCAAGTGGTTCCCATAAGCCTAGTAATGGATCTGTCTAGAGCATTGTCAAAATATATTTTACAACCGAACTAACAGATACGCCATCATTAGATACCTCAGGTCCATACACATTTGGTTCTTTAGTAATACTTCCTAAATAATTACCAGTAGCTAGCATGTGAGGAGAAAAAAGCAATATTTCTTAGCCAATTTGAAGAATCCTGAGGTACAAATGCTGAGGAAAAAAACATGAATTAAATAGCAGGCACATCATCTAATCGAAATCCTAAAACACATGGAATACTAATCTGATGGTAATTCCGTGGAGTACCGAGCAGAAATTAAATTCAGCACTAAGAGTCTGGAAATACTGCTTTATCTTAACATTGCTTCTGAGTCATCGAGCACCAGTCAGGGCTGTGAGATGACAGTCACAATGTGGTTACATCGTTTATAAGTCCCCATGGCGGTTCCCATATCCTGCCACAGCATCTACCCACTGGGGCAATCCTGACTTGGGAGGATTAGGCCCCATTGTTTCATTTGTGCTTTGAATGTGCTTTCCATTATAGCCAAGGATCAAAGTTAAGCCCTTCTTCTATTATGCCTGGTACTTGAGTTTTCCCACAAATGATGGGATTTGCACTGGTGCACACTGTCTCAACCCATGTCCCTTGTTATTAACATGACCGATATAATTTTTCTATTTGCTATCTTCTAATGGCCAGGAATTACATCAGGCACTGAGGGATCACAGGGCCTCGAGGGGCTGACCTTTCTCTCTGATGAGCCATTTGGACAGTCCAGACTCAGCTAGAGTGAGGAATGCCAGATAGTTCTATAACAAACATGAAAAGTTAAATTTGGTTTTGGAAGCCCTGTAACTTTTTGCAAGTCATCCCAGATGATTTAAGGCTCAGTCCACAACAATGGATGATGCTAAAATCAAAATTGCAAACAGGAGATGTGTTTAATGGGAATGCACACGCTGTTTCCTTTCTCACTTTTGTGTTATGAAAGAAATAATATATTTAAGAATTTTTTAAAAATGGAAAAGTTGGGAGCACAGTGAAAACATCCTGACATCCCTCTTTAGGCAACAGTCCTTCTGGCTAGTGTCTGCTTAATCAGTAAAGATTCCATTTTTGCTATCTTGTCATAAAGGCAGCAAAATTGGAGAATCTTCGGCACTTTTAGATAGACTGACAAATACTAGGGATTCCTTAATTGCCAGACCTCACCAGCCATCCCATAATAATAACCTTCCTGCTTTACTGCATTCACACTTTTAAATGGTAAAGAATCACTTGTCTTTATGACCAGGGAGATTCCTGTTTTCCCTTTAAGAACACACCTCTATGTTTGTTTTAACAGCACTTGTCAGCTTGGAACATTGAAACATCCTTTAGTCATTCTGTTTCTGTTCCAAATTCTCTGCACACTTTGCTTTGCGGATAAGCATCAGGTTTTCTTGAGATCTTTTTTTTTTTTTTTTCCATTTCTGTTCACTCATTCACAAACTTCATCCAGAACATGGTGGTTTGACCTCTGAAGTTTCTCGATTTCATCAGAACAAGAATTGGTTTTACATAAGTAGAAAAGCAAAGCAAGGCTGAGAGCGAATGGTAAAGGGCTGTTTAGCACAGTCCTTCTTTGTCTCAGAGCCTTTTCAGAATTTCAATCCTTTCTTTATTATAGAGATACCCACTCAAGTGAGCTGTTTACCGATTACTGCTAATTATTCAAACATTAGTAAATCTGGACTGGAGAGATGGCTCAGCATTTAAGAGCACTGGCTGCTCTTATAGAGGACCTGGGTTAACTCCCAGCACCCACATGGCAGCCCACAACCTTCTGTAACTCCAGTTTCAGGAGACCTGATACCCTCTTCTGGCTTCCTCAGGCACCAAACACACACAGGACACTCAGACACATATAGATAAAACACCCATACCTTATATGCATAAAAGAAAACTAAATCTTAAATAAAATATCAACCAAATAAACAAAACCAAAAATTTGAATGTATCTGTTCAGAAAGAGACCCAAAGCTGTGTAGAAAGGAAAATAATGAAAGTTTAATTGTCCCATTAGAATAACGGGTGTAGGGGAACACTCCCTACCCATTTGCACTGTGGTGTGCATTTTGCCAGCTCCTGCTTGGTACTCACTTGGCTTCCTTAGGGGAACCTGGAGCTTGCTATCATTCAGGCACTCACTGCATTCGTAAAGTTTGTTTCCCCCTTTTACTTAGCTAAAATATGTCCCCGCTCATTTTCTACCAATTTGCATCCGTTGTTCTCTCTGACATCGGTTAAAGAATGCATTCCAATTGCCAAAAAATGCTAAGTAAATATCAAAAGGAATGCTGTAGTCCCTGAGCATCTGGTCTCCTTGTTTACAGTGAAGTGCAACACACTTTTAACAAGGACCACTCAGTATAGCACCGGGACACTGGGAGGTGTCAGCCACTCACTATAGCACAGGAACACAGCTGCTGAAACAACAGATGGGCTCAGATCTCAGGAAGCTTACAGTCTACTGAGAGGAGATGTGCACAACTATAGTGAAAACTGGACAGAACCCTCAGCACAGAAGAACAGCCAGATACAACGGCATTTCAGCACCACATGGTGAGATCAATTTTCACTTTCCAAACATGAAATTAGCCATGGAGAAAGTAAAATATGAGATTAGCACATAGAGTGACCAATAACTATTCATTAGCTGCGTGTCAGGCAGGGTTTGGAAGCCTGCGGATGTAGCAGCCTGTTCACATCCAGTCTATTTTTAAAAGTCTTAATGGGAAAGACAGAGGGCAAGTAGCTAGGAGATGACAGATAGACAGACAGACAGACAGACAGACAGACAGACAGACAGACAGACAGACAGACAGACATATCACAGGGCAATTAGGGGGAAAGGACAGCTTTCTGGGATAGGCCAGGTTTCTATCTTAGGTATAGAAAGGCTTTCCTGAGAAGGGAGATATTAAAACTCTGCCCTTAGAAGACTGGGCAAGCATGGTATGTATACATTTGTGGGGAGAGAGGGTTCTTGAAGCTAAACTTAGGTTTCACTTGGGAGATTTTAGACTAAGAGGCAGACAGGTAGACTTTAAATGAACAAGCTACAGAATACAAAGTATTCTTAGTGCTAGAGCTCTTGTAGTAGAGGATAAAAATAAATCACAGAGCATAATAATAGAAAAGTAGAGCTGCATAGCATTTGACACTTCTGTGTAGCTACTGACAATTTTTGTCCCATATTTCTTTTTACCGTGTAGGTAAAGCAGCTTTAAAAGACAAGCTTTTTTTTTTTTTTTTTTTTTTTAGTGCAGAGTATGTTTATTTCCTTTTAGGATAATAAAAACATTCTTTTTAAGGGTCAAGTTAGCGGATCCTTTTTAAGATTGAGATAGAATTTTCAGTGATAACACCACCCCATTGGATGCTCAGGTTGCCATGGGTTCTTATCGTCCCTATTGAGAAGAAATAGTATGATTATGAATGCTGCATCCAGAGCTGTGCATAATAACATTCATTGTCTGGTCCAGGAGACCCATGTCCTTGGCCAGAATCTATGGAACTATTACAGTGTAAGCCATTATCTTGTAAAGAGAGTCAAAAATTAGAAAATCTTCTTATGGGTTAGTAGAACACTATGCTGAGAAATGTGCTTTTCAGTTGGGAGGGGAGACAATGGGAAACAAGTTGATTTTAAACAGAATATTGTTTTAGAATATTAAAGCATTAAAGTGGCAGAGGGTGAACTAGAGGTAAAAATGATGCTAGAGACTGACTGCTCATACTTTCTGGACAGTCATTTTACACAGGATCTTATAGACTGCATCTTCATTTATTTATGCAACCAACATATAGAAAGCATGTACTATGTTCAAGAGGTCTTCAAGAATCTGGGATATAAATATCCTTTATGAATATTGGAACACAAGAATGAAGTAGACCACAGGGAAGATCCCATCTTGAGATGGTTTAAATAAAAAATGGCCCTCATAGGCTCATATGTCTGAATGCTTAGTCATAAGGGAATAGAATTCTTTGAAAGGATTAGAAGGATTGGGGGTGTGGCCTTGTAGAAGGAAGTGTGTCATTGGCTCTGAGGTTTCAAAAGCTCCTGTGAGTCAAGTCTGTCTCATTTTCTGTGTTCTTCTCTGTCTCTATCACTGTCTGTCTGTGTCTTTCTTTCTCTCTCTCTCCCTCCTTATCTCATTCCCTCTCCAGCACCATGTCTGTCTGTGTGCCACCATGCCCCCGCCATGATGATAATGGAGTGATGGACTGATCCCTGAAACTGTAAGCAAGCACACAGTTAAATGCTTTCTTTTATGAGAGTTTCCTTGGTCAAGGTGTCTCTTGACAGCAATAGAAGAGTGACTAAGACACATTTCCATGGGAATCTCCAACATTATTTGATGGAATACTGAAAATCTTCACCAGATGTAAAGGGTTAATAAGTGTTTAAAGAAAAATTCAGAATGTTGAAGGGAGAGAGTAGCATAGATATGCTGAGACAGTGAGGGCAAGTGAGACTTCTCAAAGAGATACATGTGAGCAGATTCGTGAAAACATGAGGCAGAAGCAACAATTTTGTGTGTAAGAAGTGAGGAAATGGAAGAGCAGAGAGAATTGATCTTGATGAGCTCCTGACCATATTTATAAGAATCAGGAATGGAGATATGAGCCAGGAATTGACAGCTGCAGCAGTAGCATTTCGACAGTCACACTATGCACCTCATAGTTGCTCTTCTATGCACAGAGTAATAAAGAAGAAATCCATGTGATTTCTGAAGAACACGGAGAAGGCACAAATATGAATGAGTCAAATTTCACAAGACTGGCCACAGAATTAGAAAGGCAAAAAAAAAGTCTGTGAGGCTGGTTAAACAGAGGCAGTATGCTCAAGACCAGGAGCCCAGCTGGAGGGGGCAATGGAAAAATATTGCTGTTGTTTCTGACCTACCAAGCCTGACACATTAGCCAAATTGGTGTTGGCATTTTCCCTCAGCTTTGAGAATAGCATCTGCTTTGATCCTCTGCTTTCTCTTGCAGCTTTCTCCCATCTTCAAAGTCTGCTGACACCTCAGGCTACGATCACTGTGACAACCAACCAGATAAATGAACCATCCCACGTAAATTGTCCTTAATCATCGAGTCACCATCCTTTCATAAACTGAGATGTAAATTCAATGTCCACTTTTTTTTTCAAAAAAATATATACCTTAGGGTATCTTTTCTTTTGGGGGACTTGGAGATGTTAGAGGTTCAAATGCCTCAGTGCCTTCTCAAAACTGACTTTACAGGACTTCCTGGATAATGCTGCTGTTATGGGGTGTGGTGTCGTCTCTTCTACTTACAATCACTGGAATAATTCAGGTGCCACATTTCCATGAACACACATTACATTTATCCTTGCAGGCCTATGAAAACGTCTATTTTCTCTAAAACTTCCAAGATACATGTGGGTTGAAGCTGATGGTAGTATTTTATTTCTAGAAGAAAATAGTTATTACTTCAGAAATATTTAAAGCACAAGACACTAAAATATAAGAAGGTACAAATTCAAAGTTAGACATCAAAGTATGTTAAGTGTATAAGGCTCGTACACATGCCTTGTATACGCATATGTATTAATATCTGTTACATGGGTATATGTTCTCCTTGTTGCCATAAACAGAAACATATTTTTCAAATCTTAAAAGATAAAAATGCACTGTACCAGGAGTTATATAAAAGCTCTCTCAGAATCAGGCCTACATGTGAAATCTGGTCAAAATCAAAAGTTGGCATACTTGCAATTTTTTGCATATCGTTTTCATTATTTCTCATTTTGGCTTTTTAAATCACAAGCAATCAATGAGGGCAGCACCATCTGTCCCTCCTCTCCCCTCCCCCAACACCCTTCAGGGCAACAACTTCACTCCAGACACAGGAAGTGTGCGGTGTGTTCTCACTGACCTAATATAATCCCACCCACCAGAAATGGAGGGTCAGTACTCTTACCCCCAAATCACCAGCATAACAGAAATCCTTCCTGTTACATTATCCTAATCCACATATATTTTGCCAGTGTTCAGAAAACTCTAAAGCTTGACAGACTGTCCCCATTAGCATGTGATATTTTCTATAGTAGAGAGGCTAACTTATAATTTATTTATAAGTAAAATCTCAATATTCAATTTACATCCAGTATCTATATGAAAACATGTTTTGTGAGTAAATCCCACCTTATTATTGTGATAGATGCCTACTAATCAATAGTTCACTCAGCCATTTATTATCTACTCTTCATCAGACTACTTGATTATAGCCAACAAAGCTGATTATCTGCCCTTTCCACACCATTTCTCATTCTCCATTGGATAGTTGCAAGAGACATCCTCATTACTGTTGTATAGGCCTCACAATTGGAAAATTAATCATTTCTTGAGCAAGCAATACATATGAAACTTAGATATGGCGTACATTTTATTTATCTGATTATCACTATATAATCATTAGTTTTGGTTTGCATGCCAGTATAGTGTGTGTGTGTGTGTGTGTGTGTGTGTGTGTGGTGTATATGGAATGGCATATACTTCTACATTTGAGTTATGTGTCCACTCAACAAATATCTCCACAGTAAAATAACCAAAAAATAGCTACTAATGTGACATTTAAAGAATGTCTGGATAGATCATCAGGGCTAGAGAGAGGGCTCAGTGGCTAAAGCACTTGTTACTCTTGCAGAGGATCTGGGTTCACATCCCAGCACCCACAGGATGGCTCACAACCAGCCATATCTCTAGTTTCAGAGGATCTGATGCCTTCCTCAGGCACCAGGCATTCGTGTGGTGCACATACACACACATAGGCAAAATACTCCTATCTGCAAATCTTAAAGTAAATAAATAAAAAATTTTTAATTAAATCATAGAAAATTAGTAAACTAAACTAGTGAAGATAAGCTGTCAATCAAAGTACTATGTGGAGAGAGGAAACACCTGGGGCATTTGTTCTATGCCCCAACAATTCCAGGACTGAATAGATGCAAGACCTGCTGCAGTGGCCCACAATCAACACAAGTAAGTCATCAGGGCCAGCTGTGATGAATGCAACAATTGCTTAGGAATGACTTGTCCAACTACCCAAGTTTACACAGGGAAAACACACACAGGATTGAGTATACCAGAGCTATTATCTCAGATTATGGCAAGTCCACAGTCTCTAATTAGAGAATGAGAAAGTGCCGGTAGTGACGAAGGTACAGGGGTGAAGATGCTGTGTTTGGGAAGGGGTTAGGATGGATGAGGTTAGGTGAGATTCATAAGTCAGAAATCATCAACAGAGAGGAATCATGAATTCAGAACAGCAGCTTACCCCCATCCCATTGACCTTAGGCAGGGGTCTAGGATTTCTTCCAATCTCAGGCCAGTCCCAGGTTCTCTCCTAGCAGTGAGCACATTCATGTCTTTTTGATGCAATAAGGAAAGGTAAGATGCCTCTTGGGGCACATATTAAATCTCGTCTCCAAGACTGGAAGATTTGATACACGGTTGTTCACAGAGCATAGATGGCTTCATTCCTGATGCCTGAGAGAATACTAAAGCTGTCAGAAAACATCTTCCAACAGTCTACAATTTTCCATTTATATTCTTTTGTTTTACCCACTGCCTCTTTTTCTGCCCAAAGAGTGACTCACCAATAATTCCAAAAGTATATACGAGCTCATGTGACAATAAAAAACAATCTTACAGCTGAAAGAAAGGTAGCAGGCAGAATTTTAAGTCTGGAGACTATAAGACAGGAGCAAGGAGGATGTGTGGATGTAATTTGGCTGTTTCCTATTTAACAGAGAGCCCAATGCATTGATACTATGGAACAGCCAAACACTGAAGACCTTGTATCTACTCAGAAATAACTGGCAGCAAAGATTTCCTGGCCCTAAATCAAAGAACAATAAATTTCAATATCCACCATCAATGTGTCATCTTCCATAGGATATGTATCACTTGGGTCACCGCAACCCCTTGAAACTAAAACCTTATCATCAGACTGTTAATCAGCTTTGTGAGGATGCTGTCAACATGTGGAGAGTTTCTGCCAGGTACAATTCTATTGAACTTTCCATGAGATGCATCTGTACTCTTCCCTTGAGCTCCTGTCATTTTCAAATGCTACTTTAAATGGGGACATCCACGTTCTCTTACGCAGTGGATTTGAGGTTTGAGAAATGTAAGAAACTCTAAGACGCCCAGGGTTGCAGACTTACATCACTGAGGAAGAGCTGCACTCCCTTCTCCCCAGGCCTTCCTGCAGCTGCAGAGATGTTGCTTGGTACCCACTGGAATGTGCACTGATGGGTAGGGGCTTGCTGTCTTGGTCACCACTCTGTGTCTAAACCTAAAACCTAAGATATCGCTGCTCAATTATTCAACAGCCTGTTGCCTCTAAACAGAACAGGAGCCCAGTCAAGTTTCTCCCCCAAACATAAGACAAGTGAGGTGCAGTGCAAGGAAGCATAAAGAAGCCCTGTGTGCTGGAGGGCAATGGGCCTGAGGTCTGGGCAGCACAGTTTCTTTTGGGTCAGTTTCCACCCAGTATTCCCCATTAAATTTAGACCAGCTGAGTGATTCTTAAAATGGACATTATATCACCTCAGGGCAGAAAGTTTTCTATTGATGTTGTAACTTTTGACAATTTCGTACTTGTGTACAGTGACCTTTGATATATCCACTTCATTATCTACTCTTCCCTTACCCCTCCCCCCGACTCCTAATGACATCCTTCTTCTGACTTAGCCCCTCTCTTTCCTCTAACCCCTCCTTGTGCAAATTGTATGCCAGTGGTCATATATGCTGTGTGTTTATGATGGCAACATCCATATCACATCTAGAAAGAAACATTTCTCTACAACCCCCCACCCCCATCCTCTGGCTTTGCCAACTTAACCATATGCTTTTCTGCAGTGTTCCCTGAGCCTCAGAGGGTAAAGATGTCGTGGTGGTGGAAGAGCACTCAAGACCCTTACTCTCATGACATCTGTGAGTCTCTACATCAACCATTGCCGGTTGCCCAAAGAGGATTCTCTGACCAATATGAGAGGTGCACCAGCCTAGGAAGCAGCAGGCTCTCTGCTGCAGCTGAATCTTTGTGAGAGCTAAATAGAACTACGTACAATGCCTGCCTTGCATAGAAATACACCCACATGATAAGTGTGAGGCAATTGATGGTAGTCATTAACAATAAAGGCAGATCAGGTGATGTAAATTTATAAATGAAGAGAACTGGCCATAGATAAGGACACTGTAGAAACTTCTTCCAGACTAGACTTGATCTACCTTAAGTGAAAGTCAAATATGCAAGCTATAATTTCAGTTTGATATTCCAACCTGAAAATATATCTGGTCACTGAGGGTCTCCTAATGTCAAGAAGCCAATAACCCTGGTTCTACTGTCATCTGTAAGCTATGGGTCATTTCTTCAAGTGGCCACTGACCATGTAAGGTCCCATTGTCCTTGTGCTCTGATGTCCTCTGGCTGTATGTTTGTAACAGGAGAACAGGACCGTAACTATTTTACTGGACTTTCCTGGAGTTAGTACAGTACCCCGTGTCTGTTAAAATGAAATGGTTTTGATACCGATCGTGATTTTCATCATCTGAGTTATGATAATGATTATTAATTCTTAATAACTTTTGAACAGCTCCTCTAGTGTCAGCAGCAGATTACAAAGCGCCATTGGAGCTGACTCTCAGAGACCTTGGAACATTCTAGATGGCTGCTCCTCGAGCTGTAGTTCCAGTGCTTCCCAGAAAGTCCCAGGGGCACTACAAAAAGTGGAAAGGAAAGGAGTCATAGGCTCCGAGTGACTTGGCACTGCTTCCCTTCTAAATGATTTCATGTCTCATGAGAACATCAGGGTGTTAGATCATAGCATCAGCTAGATTTATACACAAATACACAGGAAAAAAACCCCACCTCTGTACATAATTCTTCTTCTCAATAACCTGGAGACTCTGATTGGGGAAGATGCATGATGGTGATTTCAGAAGGCAGCAAGGAGACTGAGGAAAAGGACAGATGTCCTCCATTCCACAGTGGTTTTCATCTCCTACAACTTTCTCTCCTCTTCTAGTAAAACAGGACTGCGTACTTCTTATGGCAGTTGGCATTCCTTTTAATAAAAGATGTAAGGAGCTACATCCAACCAGTGTCTTGTTGAGTGATGATAGCATTTCTTTCTCACGGTGCCTAGTTAGGAATTTATCCTTGAGTGGCATTAAAACAGCCTGCCCATGAATGTGTGTACAGTTCTCAGCATACAACTGAGCATCTAAAATGAGGGCCATAGTATTTTTGCAAGAATATACTGCTTATGACTGGTTATAAAGAATCCCCAGAAAATGCTTTACCAACCAATTAAAACTATTATTTCCTTTTTAAAACATGATCTTCAGAGCGGGTTTGGGCATCTTGGTACCTATAATTGATCTGTAATGATCAGGCAAAACTAGGAGTAACCCAAGTCTGATAGATAGCTATGGTGTGTTGAATGAGAAATGGCCCACAAAGACTCTGGTTTTGAACCTTTGCCTCCCCCCCACCCCACCTGGTGGCACTGCTCAGGGAGGTGCAGCGTAGGTAGCCTTGCTGCGGGAAGTACATGACTGGGGGTGGGCTTTGAGCTTTTAAAGCCTCACCCCACTTCCAATTCACTCTGCTTTGTGCTTGCTTTTGAGATGTGAGCCCTTAGTTTCCCCCTCCTGCTTCCCCGGTTTCCTCCCTCTGCTTGCTGCCATGTTTCCCATGCTTGCCATGGACTCATCCTTCTGAAACCACAAGATCAAATAAACTCTTTCTTTTATGAATTGTCTTGGTTACAGTGCCTTGTCACAGCAACAGAAAAGTAGCTAATAACTTAGTAATTTAAGTAGGAAGATAGGATGTTGGCAATCTGCTCATTTAGTATGTGTTCGCTATGGATAACTCTGGTAAAGGCATTCAGTGGATCTAGCCAATAAGAAAAAAAAATGATTCCTCTGTGAATTCAAAAACTAAGATTAGGCATCACTGAGTACCATTGGTACCACAGAGCTAATGGCCAGAAAGAAATAGATACAGTGAACTACTGATTATAAATTTACTGTCACTCAACACTGACTTCTCTCAGCTCCAGAGAAGCCAGAGTTCCATATAGTCTTGTAACCAGGTGAAGAAACAGCCCAACTTGGCATCACTCAGAAGGATGAAGTAGGAACATCACAAGTTTGAGGGCAATGTGGACTACACAATGTAAGCTAGACAGTGAAGACACATCTCAAAATCAAGGGCTGAAGATGTGGCTGAGTGCCTACCAGGCACAGGTGCTGTGCCCAACCCTGAGCACTGAGCAAACAAACAAACAAACAACAACAACAACAATAAAACCTAATGAGAAACAAAGACAAAGAAATAAAACATGCAAATTCTATGTAAATTCATCCAGTTTGTGTCATACTAATAGTAACTTTTTTTCTGTCATCAGGTTTTATTCTCCTGGAAGCACAGATTTTTATACAAATACCTTTTCATTACTTTCTCTGTGATTAAACACTAAATGGCAATGAGACTAACTTACTACTCATTAGGACTTCTAAATAAGGCTGAAAATGCTTCAAATAATCATTCTATTCTGCTATAAAAAACAAAATGTTCTTTGCACATATCTGCAGATATGCGACAACTGAAGAAGACATGGAGGCTGCAGCAGCAGGCTTGTCAGCAGGTCTCTCCCAGGTTGCCAGGCCAAGTGCTGTCTCTCACAGAGAAGTGATCTGACTCTAAATTCCACTTCTATCATCTACCATGAAGCCTTATGTTATTTAACCTCGGTGTGCTTCGATTTGCAAGCTGGGATGAGGCATGAAGAGGCTACAGATTAGGTGCAGAGTATGCATGTGGCAAATGCCGGCTGCCTTTGCAGTGCCTTGCAAATCAATTGTACTTCCGGTATGGTGTTAAGAAGGAATAAGAAAAGGAAGAAATGTTTGGGGGAAAGACTCTTAGCTACTAAAAACAGACTATAAAATTTATGACAGTTTGACATTGTTAAGACTCACCTGGAAAATATGACACATTTTAAAATGTTACTGAAATCTAAACAGCCTACTCATTGAAATCATATTGTAAAAGAAAAGAATAGTAATTTCACTATATTATAAATAAAGAATAGATGACATCAAATATACACACCCACTGGGTGATTCACTGGGAACACTGTCCCTGGGTTGTGACATACCTGAATGGCATCACGTCCCCAAACAAGTCACATCACAATTAGGAACAAGGTACTGTGCTGGCCTTTGAGGGCATTGGCAGTGCATTTCTATCTGTAATTCTCATATATGCGGAGTCTATGAAGAACTCAGAATGCCCAGTAAGCAAGGCACATGCATCCTCCTCCATCACAGAGTTGGAAATCAGAAAGGAATCTGTGAGAATGGCATTACGCCACGTGAGAAGTGGCAGCCATAGTACCATGCTGCGACTTCCCTTCCTGTGGGCAGTCACAGAGCAGACCAGAATGCTGGGATGTTTTCCCAGTAGATCCCCGAGCTATATTCCTCTGTCCTAAAGATGACATGGCATGGAAAATTCACTGCTCCCCGCTTCTAAATCACCAAGCTCAGTGACAGGAGTCCCAAGCTTCCCAAAGAAAACAAGATTGTTGTGTGCTACAGCCAGACAATTCTTTTTGGTATTATGGCATTTGTTCTACATGGAAAGGAAAAGTTAGCAGTCTGCAAAGCAGGGAACAGGAAAAATAAAGGAGAAAATGCATAAAAGTTGGAGTGCAGTGCCTATAATCTTAGCACTGTGATTGAGACTGAGTCACAGGTTCAAGGCCAATGTGGGCTACATAGTGAGTTCCTGGCAGCCAAGGCTCCATAAAAAGGTCCTGTTTCAAATAAAACAAAGAAAAATCAAACAAAATGCATGTTCTTAAAGTGACTGGAGGACAAGTGTTGAGAAAAATATGTTGATAGAATAAAATGAAATTGATGAACATTCTTTTTTTAAAAAAACAAACACACCACTTTGGGGTGGACAGACACATCATTTTATAGTCTGAATCTTGAAAAAATATGGTTATAAAATAGGCAGACAGATATGCTAAGCCTGTAAGAGCATTTGTTCCTACTCTCCTGCCAGCAAACGGTCTGGCTGATTGCACCCTAGGAAGCAGTGATAAATTTCCCTGTCTAGTTAAAATGCCCTCGTGCTGTGCATAGCTTGGCTGGCCACACTGTCTTGGTCTCAAATTCTAAACAAGAAGTCATATAAATCAATCCTAAATTCTTTATACAAAGCCACAATGAAAACAGTTTAGTATTGGGTTTTTAAGCAAATTTAACTTAGCTTTGGGGAACTTCTATGAGAAAACTAAAATGTAGCTTTTACAGTTCCCAAACTAAACTCTCAGTTGTTTCTGTTTGTTTGTTAATTTTACTCTTCTTTAAGATTTATTTTTATGTGTGTATGTGCTTGCATACAGATATGTGCACCACATGTGTGCATTGCTTATGGAGTCTAGACAAGGCTTCATTCAGGTCCCCAGATCTGACAGTTGTCAGACATACTGTGAGCTGGGTGCATCAGACAGAACCCAGGTCCTCTGGAAGAGCAGTGAGTGCCCGTAACCTCTGAGCCATCCCTCCAGCTCCCCTCTTATTCCACTCTTACCCTTTTTCTCTGTCTAAATCTTGGAACACACATTTTATTAATGACTACTTCACCTGACCATCATAGACAGCTTTTAATAAATTTGTCATGTCCCAGAATGCAACAACTTAGAACAATAACTCACGTTAAATGGTCTTTAATGATGAACTTCCGGAGTAAAATAAGAAGATGCTCGGCATGGAGCCAGAGTTCATTCCACTTTTATCGAGTGTTTTAAAAGCTCTTTTTAAGGACATGACCGGCAGGAGCTATAGAATATCTGGTCCTTCAGAGCACACTAAAATAATCTGAATAAGCTTAAAGCTCTAGAATAATGTGAAGGTGAGCCAAGACAAAGAGAAAAAGCAAAATTGTATTTGTGTTTTCAAATCTAGAAGACCAATTAAAATTAGAGAGTCCCATATCTAATGATACAATACCGCTTTGGGGGTAGCCTAAGGCATCCTCGGTGAGACAGTTTTCACAGGACACTTTGGTAGCTGGATCCTAACATGTTCATGTGATGCTCAGCCTCACTCTCCATTTCCTACATGAAACTGAAGCAAGAATTCTGCACTGATGGGTGATAAACGGGTTTGTTGGAGAAGTTCAGCAAAGAATGCTCGAAAAACATTAGTCAGGCCAGTATTAAGTTGGAGAGGAAGGCTTCAAGGGACATTGGCTCATTTAAAACACAGTCCACCTTCATTACTCTAACGACAAAAAGGCAACATCGGCATCATGCAACGGAAATGCAAACAAGAAACCAGGAGAATACACACGCATCGCCAACCAGGCCTTGTTCTTCAGCTGAGACCAGTGATTAATTTATAATGGTGGGTGTGAGCTCTGGCACTAGGTCATGTGAATTCAGGAATGCTCAGGGGGGACACAGTTGCCAAGGAAGTGACAAGGGGTGGCTTCCGGTTTATTGTTGTTGGCAGCACCCTTCTTCCTCAGTTCCATCTCACCTTCCTTTACTCTATGCCCTTTCCTACAGGTTAAATTGGACTCCTTTAAAAAGACAGGTCTATGTATACCTAGCCCTGACACATCAACCCTTTCCCACCTTGACCCTGGTACCCACTCAGGCTGAGCCATACTATCAACCACTATTTTGTGCTGATTTGAATCACATCAGCCGTCTTTTGTTTGTTCCTTTCTTTGGCTCTCACAGAAGTGACATCACCTTATGTCTATTTCACAGTGACCTGAATACATATAATCTAAAATGCTTAACCTCTAAGACCTTAGTGTCACTTTTTTCTAATGAGTGGAGAACAATCATGCCAGTCAGCAGTAAAAAGGCACTGTAATTATCACATGAGCATCAATGCAATGCTTGCCTTTACTGCAACTGGCTGCTAAGCAGAGGCATCTTCAAATGTCAACTTATAGCTATAGAGAGTGAGATTCGAATAAAAATGGCCCCATATGCTCATATATTTGAATTCTTGGGCACCAGGGAGTGGTACTATGTACTCTTTGACAAGGATTAGGTGTGACATTGTTGGAAGAAGAGTGTCACTGGGGTTGCTTTGAGGGTTCAAAGGCCCATGCCATGTGCGCTCTCTCTCTCTCTCTCTCTCTCTCTCTCTCTCTCTCTCTCTCTCTCTCTCTCTCTCTCTCTCTCCTTCTCTCCTTCTCTCCTTCTCCTTCTCCTTCTCCCCCCACCCCTGCCCCTACTTACAGATCAGAATGTAGTTCTCATTTGCCTGCCTGCCACCCTGTCCCCTGCCATGATGATAACGGACTAAGCCTCCGAAACTGTAAGCAAGCCTCCAATTAAATGTTTTTTCTTTACAAGAGTTGCCATGGTCACGATGTCTCTTCACAGCTATAGAACAGTGGCTAAGACAGAGAGCGAGATTAGAAGAAAGAGATTCGAATTTCCTTTCTGTAGCTGCAATAAAAGACCAACCAAAAGCAACTTAGGGATGATTTATTTGGCGTATACTTTCCATCACTGAGAGAAGTCATGGCAAGAACCTCTGAAGCAGAAACCGTGGAGGAATGCCGTTTGCTAATTCACTCACAGGCTTACAGCTAGCTGGCCTTCTTATACAGCTCAGAACTACCTGCACAGAGAATGGTGCCACCCACAGTGTGCTAGGCCCTCCCACGTCAGTCAAGGCGGTGCACCACAGAAATGCTCTCAAGTCAGTCTGATCTGGACAGTCTCCTCACTGAGGCTCCCTTCTCAGGTGTCTCCAGACTCTGTGAAGGTGACAGTTAAAACTAACTAGAACAAGCGACTCATGTTACTATTATTACTATTATTATTGTTGTTGTTGTTATTATTATTATTATTATTATTATTATTATTATTATTATTATTACAGAAATAAAATTTCACATAACCAAGAAAGAGATGGGATGAGACCATTCACACTGATTTCACGATGCCGAAGGGGATTATTTAGTCCAACAATTCCAGCAGACCCAGTCCTGACCCACAGGGTATAGCAACCTTCCAAAGAAAATAGTCTGGCTGGTTTTTTTTTAAAATATATATAATGCTATTTTCAAAGTCATCCCAGCAGTCCTAAGATCATGCTAGTATTTTGCAAAGACTGAACCCCATAACATATATTTAGTAGCTACAACAGGAATAATTATTGTTCTGCTGGCCTGGTGGATGAACAAGAGGGCTCAGAAGTGATCCAAGTCACTCAGGCACTCAGGTTTTGGTGAGACTGCATGGAGTTACGTTAGGGTTTATTAAGTACGGCCAGGCTACGTCCACCATTTTTCCTCTGCATCATTGTTGCTTAGAAGAGCTCACTGCTGATGGCCCATGCTCTCCTTCATCTTCAGTTTTTAGCAGCTGTCAAAGACTGCTTTTCCAACTCTCTATATAAGAACTTTAAGGAACATTGAATTCTGCCAGAGATTGTTGCTTGCCTCCAAGAAAGCTAGTTCACTTGGGGTGAAATAAGTTCACTTATGTAGGAAATAAGATTTATATAATTTCATTTATGTGTAACAGTGTGCACATTTCCTGTTTTCTACTTTGAGCATTTTAACACTTCAAAATTTCCCCCAAAGATAGATTTTTACATTATTGCTTGTCTATCTCCTTTCCTGACTATGGCATTGCTTCACCACACTTAAAGCCCAGACTTCTCACACAGCTAAGCAGCTAAAGCTGCAAAATAATACTAATAACTCTTCTTTTTTTAAAATATAGTTACTTATTTTCCTTTTGAGATAACGTCTCACTATGTAGGACTGGCTATCCAGGAATTTACTCTGTAGACCAGGCTGGCCTCAAACTCACAGAGATCCCTTTGCCTCTGACTCCCAAGTGCTGGGATTAAAACCATGCACCACTACACCGAGATTTGGTTTCTTTTTTCTTACAGTATAAATCTAAAGAAAATATGTAATGCATAAAAGGCAATATTACCTTAAAAAATAAGATCGATGTTTTTAAAACAGGATATTGAAGTTTTAAAGATCATTGTATTTTGTAAATAATATCCTGTAATTCTCTCATTGTATAGATACACCATTTAACAACAACATTACTACTATAGATATTTCAAATATGATGAGCAGTTTAGCAACATTAAGCAAACATACGCTGATGGCTGGTAGTGAAAACCCAAGCGTGGCTGAGTCCAGAGCTGAGATTACTTTTACTGCACTAGCTAGGCTACTTCATGGCAAAATATAAATTAAGGTTATAATAGCAGCTAATCTTTATCTAGAATTTATATGAGATGAGATGAAATGCATTAGCTCATTATATTTTAAACATCACCTCATTTACGCCCTGTCCTAATCCTACAAGGCAAGAATACTGCCATCTCAGTTTTATAGATGAAGAAACCAAGGATAAGAGAAACTAAAGACCTCAGCACACATAGCTAACAACAGTAGGACACTCACATCTTGATCTGAATGACATAGTTGTCCTCATTCTAAGGCTTACTGCATTTAATTGTAGGAAGATTGCAACATTCATCAGTCCAAAAATACTTTAGATTGAATTTTATCAAAGGCTTACACATCAAAACTTGAAAAATATTGCTGGCCATGGGGGTACACACCTTTAGTCCCAGAGCTCAGGAGGAAGAAACAAGCGGATCACTGTGAGTTCCAGGCCAGCTTGATCTACGTAACTAGTCCCAAGCCAGTTAGAACTATATAGAGAAATCGTATCTCAAAAGCAAGCAAACAAAACAACAACAACAAAAACCCACACAAACAAATACACAGATAAAAAAAAAAAAACCTTGAAGAATACTAATGAATATATATTGTCCAAGACAAGCAGAACAAGTACATTAAAATATAAGTTAGCCCAGGTAGACAAAGGTATGAATATTTATGCATTAAAATTCCAGATTATAGCCATCTTTATCTTGTATTTCATTCATCAAATTTCTTCTCCATTTTCCCTACAAAGACCACATCTGGCTTGTCCAATCCTATCTCTCTAGTTTTTTCCTAAGCCCACATAAGGTTCAGATATATAGAGATATAGATGATATAGATATAGATATATTTAATGTTCACATAGTACTTACACATATTTACAGGGTGCAATATGATAGTTTTATCGCACAACTACCCGTGATCAATGAGCAGATCAAGGCAATTATTATTCCAATAGCCACAAGCCCTTATCCTTTCTATATGCTGAGGGCCTGGCCTCCTCTGTTCAGTCAAATTGCCCAAAGCTGTCAGTGGCTATACTGACAATGGCTGTATTTATTATGCAATTGTCTCTTCGTTGAGTCATCTTTACCTCAGCCATTAGCAGCAGATGCCTGGGGTCCCTCTGTCCTTGTGTGTATATTTGCCTTCCAGGATGTCCCATGCTGGCTTTTCCCATGGAGCCAGTCACTCCTCCCAAGTCCTCTGAAATAATGTTTTTATTCTCCCCATTCTCTCTTAAAAGTAGTTTGTTTGCAGTGTCTGAGTTTTTGCTTGCAGGTCTGTCTGTGTACCATGTGTGGGCAGCGCCCGTGGAGGCCATAAGGTGGCATTGGATCCCCTGGAACTGGAGTTATGGTTATGAGCCACCATGTAGGCTCTGGGAAATTGGACGTGGGTCTTCTGAGAGAAGAGCCGGTGTTCTTTACTGTTGAGTCATCTCTCCATCCATGCTCTTAATTTTGGAAGAATCCACAGTAGAGTCTAATAACTCAATTTCTCTGCCAAGTTCATTTAGTTTGTGGCTTTCAACTATCACCTGTATGCCAGCGTCTTCCTAATTGCACCTCCAGGCCAGTCGTGTCTTCTGCATTCCAGGCTGTACCCAACTGCCCTTCATAGAATCTCTAGTCGCACGGCTAATGGAGACCTCAATTTATAATGCTTAAAATTGAACTTGTATGTCCTTCAGACATCTATCTCTATATCTAGGAAAATCACTCCTAATGTGCATAAAGTACTCAAAAAAGCTGTTGACCGAGCCAGATGCTCAAGGGACCACAGTGGTCACTGGTCGGGCCCACTTTCTCAGAGTAGCATACTCTGAACCTGCTACAAAAGCACAATAAATATTGTTCTATCCTAATAGATATTAAAGTTAAACTGTCCATAGGCCTACAAATTATATAACATGATGACAAGAATAATTATAATTATTTTGTTGTATCATAGAGCATATAAATATGTGTAATTCACAGTCATCACTATGTGAATTCTGGGATATTTTGGTTTAAATAATACAATCCAAAATGCTATAATAGTTCATCAAAATGAGTACATGACATGCTACAGAGATGGCTTAGTAGTTAAGCGCATTGGCTGCTCTTGCAGAGGACCCAGGTTCCTAGCACCCACATGGTGGCTCACAACTGTCTCTAACTCCAGTTCCAGGGTATCCAACACCTTCTTCTGTACACATGTGGTGCACAGTCATGCATGCACGCAAAACACCCACACACACAAAATAAAAGTACCTCTTTAAAGGTAGCATATAAGAAGTAGGTCTTAATATTCTACTTCTGCCTATAGCCACCACTTTCAGAAACAACTTTATTGGAGTATAATTTATATATCATAGAATTGGCCAATTTTAATTATTCCTCTGAATGGGTTTTAGTAAACAAACAGTGAATGGTCATCCCAACAATTTAGTCTTGAACTTTTTTTGTCACCAGCCTCTGCTTCTACCTCCAGCCCAAGGCAGCTACTGATTCATCTTTGCAGATTTGCAATTTTTGGAAAACTGATGCAACTTAAGGTCCCTCAGTGTTTACCTAACCAAACATTCACATATGTTGTCCTGATATTGCAGCAGCCATCAGTTATATGGTTTTATACAGTGTACAAGAGACCGAGAGAAGTCATTTAAGCTGCCCAAGGACAAGCAAGAGTATTTGAGCTTGTAAAAGTAACCTGCCTTTAAAAGCATAGGAAGATCCAGGACAGAATACCATGAATATTCAGAAAGCCATCACCCAAAGCAAAGCAAAGAAGGTGAATGGTACTCCAACTTGATTTAAGTCCATCTCCATTCACCGTATCATATGTCAGCTATCACAGAGAAAATGGCTCTATCTGGCTCAACCTGAGCTACAGAAAGGAACACACACTTGACCTTGGGACCACAATGAGAATGTTGTTATCTCAACCTCAGAGAGCAATAGTCATCCATAAAAGAGACATAAGGACAACAGTGCCAGACTGGTATGTCCTCAAATTCTGATGCCTAAGATAGTGTCTGAAACCATTGTTTACAGACACACATACACACACACACACACACACACACACACACACATACATACACACACACACACACACAGAGAGAGAGAGAGAGAGAGAGAGAGAGAGAGAGAGAGAGAGAGAGAGAGAGAGAGTTTGGAATCTATTTCTCTTACGACCTATAATTTCTTTTTTGTGCCAATGTAGAAGACATTAATTATAGTTTTTAATTGCTTAACTGAGTGACCATGATAGTACTGCATGAAAGGTAGTTCTTAATTCATCAAAATAAATGATTATAAAATATAGGTCAGACACATCCCAAAGCCATCACCCTCCTACAAACCCTGCAAATACAAACAATTGCTGGTTGCCTTTCTCCAGGTGGGCCTTGAACTCCTAAACTTTTGCCCACATTTACCTTCCAAGTCCTGAGATTTCCCCCTCACTATTTTACAATGTTAATTTAAGGAATAAACCTCTATAGGTTTCTTGAAATATCATCACTCCAGCGACAGATTTCCTTTGTTGAATACATCATTTCCATTAAGTTTTTGATGAAATAGAGATGAGAACCCAGATGCTCTGAGAGGCTACACAATGTTCCATCCCTATACACACTCATAGCTTTGATAGTTTCCAGGAGAATAAGGTCAGGAGAATTTATAGGTCCCTCAGGCTGAAACTCAAGATGGAGGCTTCCCTTGACTGCATCCTCAGGTTCCCACTGCCTGTCACTGCCAAGAATGAAGTCACTCGGCAGCCAACATGCAGTTGATTAAAGCTTTGTGCAGCAACGGCTGTTCCTTAGCAACCAATGTCCACAAATGGGTTTCCAAGGAAACCAGAAAGCCCAATTTATGAAGCTATGAAACAAAGCAACTCTAAAGGCAACCTTAGACACAGAAAGTGACTATTCTTATCACTACTGGCTACCTGACAACAAAGTGGTGCAAATATTTTATTTTAAAAGTTTAATGGAATGAGCCATTGTTGAAGATGTGTCACATTTACTCCCTGACCTCAGTACCTCACTGTGCATTTTCAAGATTCAAATGAAAGATATCAAATATTTGTATGTTTAAAAGATGATAGTTTTTGGAGGTGACATATTTTAAGAATCATCCATAAGGTATAAAGTTGTTTCCAGGTCCCAAACAATTCTGTGGACTTCACTGCTATGTAAGCTAAGACATCTGCTGCTCCCTTCTTTTCTGAACAACAGATTTTCCTCACAGAGGCAGCAATAGATGGTTGTGCAGAACTGGGGGAAAGGAAGAAGGATGAAGGTGGTTAAACACGGGTGTTACACATACACCACACCTGAGTGTTTCAAGAAATCAACCACAAGTTCTGTCACTAAGACTTCTTGTTCTAAATAACAGCAGAGACAAATGTGTTGGGATCCTGACCTCTCAGATTTTAGAATTAAGTAACATAATGTCTGTATCAAATGCTGCTTATCACCAACAATGCGCTCTGAGCCACTGGCCATGGCCAGCCTTTTAGTAATCCTGCAATATCATGGACACGTGTTTGCAGCAGTGAGAGAGAAATGTGATTCAAGGGCCTCATGTCACCCAAAGTCAGTTTTACCAAGAAATGAGGTATGGCAGAAAAAGAACTGATGGTTTATATTTACTATGATGAGAGTTTCTGAGGAAGAATGAATAGAGTGGAGGAACCTGAGAAAGAAAAGCAGAAAGCTGAGCCAAAGCAGCAGGGCAGACACCATGCCGTGGATGATCAAGGAAGAGACAACGCTGAGATGGAATATTTGGCCATGCCTACAATCAAAGCGGGAGTTAGGGACTGTACAAGATATGTCTAGAGCATCTTCAGTTCTCTTACACAGGCTGAGGATAAAAAAAAAAAAAAAACCACTCAGTAAGTTCTCAGCAAGTTCAACAACACTGGGTCTGATTCGTCCGCTTCCTGTAGGAGACTGAAACTCAACAATGTTCTAGCCTTTTCCAGACGTTACTCATACTAGGCTATACTAATCCTGTCTGAAAATATCTGCACAGAAATACATACTTTTTTGTTTCTTGCTTTATCTAATCTTTGTCTGTCTTGCATTTAGAGTTTTACGTTATCTAGGGCATTGATACACACTATTTCTAGTCCCACTACATGTATTTTTCACCTTTTATTTTTTAAAAAGAAGGAGGGTATTGCTGATTTTAAATCAAGGGTTCTCAACCAGGAGTGATTTTTTGCATCCAAAAGAAAATTGACAAGTTCTGAAAATGAGGTGTGAGAAGGTGGGGTGCCCACACAATCCCAGCACTGCGGATCTGAACCAGGTTGATCCTGAGTTTGAGGCTAGCTTGGATTCTGTCGGAAGACTGTCTTGATGAACAGAAATTGCTGAGGGAGGAAGAGAGACAATGCAGAAGGATGGAGAGAGAGTGAGGGAGAGAGGAGAATTCATGCCCTGGATTAGACAAATCCCTGAGCTAGATGAGCACCAGATCCCAAAGTACTATTTTTTCTTCCCTGAGGCCTAAGGGAGTACACAGAAAGCAGATGCTTGTCCTTAGAAAAAGGCAGCAGTTGCCTCAGAAACCCACTCCTGATGCGTCAATGTTATGGTGACAAAGACTGGGGGCAGGCTCTCTTTACAAAAGCTCTTTCTTCAAATATCTTTTATGCATAGGAATCGGAAATATTGACTTCTCTCAATTACCTATTTGGTGCCAAGCAGTGTATGCCCCCCCCCCCGCCCCATTACAAATGGGTGTTCAGGAAGTAGGTAGTTAACAGGTGTGAAGAGCCTAAATTTTATTAGACTATAAGAAGGCGCTATATTGAAGGAGGAAAACACCAAGCGATCAACAGAATGCAACCGTGTCCTCTCACTACCTCTGGCCTTCATTTCTAATCAGAGACTTTGATTCCCACATCAAGACCATAAAGGGACTAGAAAGTCTTCTGCTTCAGTTCACTAGCCATTGTGTGTCCTAACTGCCCTGCTTTTGAGTGTCTATAATAACAGTTCCATCTTGTAAAGACTTTGCCAGGTCCCTTGTCAGTTCAGCCTTAGTTCTCAGTCTAAACGACCAAGTACTAGATAAAATATCAATTCTGGGGTAAAAAGGACAAACTGCCATTGTCTCTGTTCTCATTAGCTACTACTTAATGCCCACAGAACAAATGGAGTGACAATCATTTGCCCAGATGACGAAAATGTAAATGGTAATAATGAAATGTTTGTTGACTGAACTGATGTCCATACAATCATCAAAACATGGAGACTTGGTATATTTGGACCAATGTTCTCCAAGAACCACTGTGTTTTATGGTTTGGGTCCCAGGGCAGCTCTATGGTAAGCAATGCAACCTTTAGGAGGGGGCTAGTGGGAAGCCCTTACCTCGCTGGACATCCTTGAAAGGGTTTTGTGGAACCCCAGGTCTCCTTAGCCTCTCTCTTGCATCTTGGCTGGTGATGCCAGTGTTTATTCTACCATATATGAGTGTGTTATACATGCCAGAAACCCAAAACAGCATCAATATCAACTGTGCATCAATATCAAGTAGATATTCCAGATGTAGGAGCCAAAAATAACCATTTTCTCCTTAGGCACTGCCTTAGGTACTTCATTATAGTAACAGGAAATGGGCTAATTCAAAACTGTAAGCCTTAAGATAATAATTCAGTATGATCAAGCATGGAGTCAGTGCTATGTGGAGCACAATAGTGTCATTGGTATACCAGTAGTCTATAATATCATGGTAGGAAATAAATGACCATGAAATGCCTGTGGCAAGGCTCATCCTTTCAACATTTTTTAAGATATGTTTTTTTCAGTTGAAGAACAAGTTATAGAGGAGCCGTGGTATACCATCTGCTGTGGTGCCTGGGATGGGCTCCTCATCTCTCCCTACCTGCAGTCCTTGAAGACAGTTCTCCATAATGCTATGCTCACTCTATTAAGCACAGAATTAAACAAATTGAGTCAACAGGTTTGCTTCCTCATATATTTCTCTATGATTTTCATAACATGACTAAAATGTGCTGGAAAATAATAGAAATGGATAAAATTGAGATTTCTCTTTCTCCAACAACTGGTTTCATCAAAAGGAAAGAAAGCTAAATTTATCTGGTTTCTGGCTAAATAGATTAGGGCAAACAGACACTTGGGATTAGACTATCACAAAGGAAAAGTCAGATAGTTCCTGAGGCATTTAAAAATAGATGCAGAAATGTCAGTAAACATCTATGAAAGTGAGCCCTGCAGAAAGAAAGGGCAAAAAGGGCCGGATCTAAGAATCACAGACAGATAGCAGCTAGAGATGCATCCTGCCTTTCCCTTATCTGCAGACTATTAACAATGCTAGTTTGGGAAACTGGACCACAGGAGCAACCAATGTGTGTTTCAGTTTTCAAATGACAACTGTATATCACTGGGCACCTAGGGCTCAAGCCTTCCAGCAATTTCCAAACTGCTTATGCACAGTAATATCTAAAAAAGAAGAGACAAGGCACAAACTTCAGGTTTTGAAAGGCCTCCTGCAAGAGTCCCTAAGTTGACAGTACAGGCAAAGAAAGAACTAGAGTCTAAGCAGGGGGTGAGGGGTGGGGGTGTGAAAGCCCAGATCTGGAAATAGTTCATCTATTTTGAGATCTGTCCTGAAGAACTGTACTTTACAAGCAGTTAATTACCCCCGTGGTAGCTGCAGCCATGCTACCCATTATCCATGTTCCCATTAACACTCTACCAGGAAGGATGCCCACAAAGGATTGGTACAGAATATTAAAAAGGAGGAGGGAAAAAAGACGCGGGTTAAAAACTAACGTGAGAATAATAAGCTAATACAAATTTGTCTTCACTAATACTGGTGACAGGCATCCCATTTAGATTTACATTCTCTCTTCATCAAAAGTAACAACAGTAAAATCCCATTGCAGAAAAATATCCCGAAGTCATTTAAATAAAGTTGAGACTTTGAAAAGGACCTGGATAACTATTCAAAGATTATAATTTAAACTCTTTAACTGAGAACAACTTCCAGTCACTTCCTTATTATCAACAATAAACTACTTGAAAGTGATGTTTTCTGCACATGTCCACGTTTAAACTCAGTTACATTTGTGTGCTTATGTGCACAGAGGCGAGGGAGAGGGTATGCCATGTGTGTAAAGATGAGGAGGAAACCTGTGGAACTAGTTCTCTCTTTCTACCAGTTGGGTCCCAGGAACCAAACTCCAGTCACTCGGATTGGCAGCAAGTGCCTTTGACTGCTGAGTCATCTCACCAGCTCCAAACACATACTTCTGAAAAACACCATGTAATTAAAGCCTCAAACAGTATATGTAAATCACTTTAACAAAATATCATTTACTAAGCTCCAATATTAGTCAACATATCATCACACAGTAACCCCACTGAAAACCAAGTACTTGTGTTCTCAGGCCTTTTCCTTTGATTCAAATGAAATTATTAATAGAACAATTAAACCTCTAGAACACGCTAAGAAATTTTTAAATAAATTTGGTCTTTTAAAAATAATTATTTTAGCCAGGCAGTGGTGGTGCACACCTTTAATCCCAGCACTTGGGAGGCAGAGGCAGGGGGATTGCTGTGAGTTTGAAGCCAGTCTGGTCTACAAAGGGAGTCCAGGACAGCCAAGGCTACACAGAGAAACCCTGTATCGAAAAAAAAATCAAACAAACAAACAAATGAAAAACAAAAAATAATTATTTTATGCTTGTGTTTTAAGTATGTGTATATGCAATGATCTGTGTGCAGTGCCTATAGTGGCCAGAAGAGGGTGCCAAGTCCTCTGGAACTAAAGTTCCATGTGACTGTAAATTGTGTGATGGTCCACTAAGTTAGAGATATCAAGATAAAAATGGCAAAGTCTCTCTTGATTCCATTAACTGTCACACATTGATACTTGGCTCCATTTCCAAGCAATAACTATACTTGCAGTGTGTAAGGATGCTAAAGTTAATGTCATTACTGGAATGTATCCACACACTAGATGCGGTAGGTGTTCCAGAACCATCATCTAGGAAGCACTTCATCACCTTAAAGACGTATTGCTGGGAACAACATGATGAAGAGGCGTGGACAGCATCCATTGTAAAACTTGGCAAGGAATGCAGTTCCTCTAAATGGAAAGACATATGAGAAGAAAAGTGACAGTATCTTACACTCATCAAAACCCCACATGAGAATGGAGAGAGAGAGAGCAGAAAGCAAAGAGGAAAAAGAGGTGGGGTAGGGAGGCAGAGACAGGGACAGAAGAGAAAAGGATATGGGGATGCGGAGACACAAACAGATGGTCCCTCTCACACCTTCCTGCCTAAGCGATGCATGGACCCTTGGTTTTGATCAAGAATGTGAAAAGGCTATGCCAGCAGATAGCTTAGTTGGCAAAATGCTAGCTGAACAGGCAGGAGAACCTGAGTTTGAGTTCCAGCCTTCACATAAAAATAAAGAAATAATTTCTTGTCATCTCGGGGTGGTGATGGCACACACCTGTAACCCCAGAGCTGAGAGTGTAAGGGGAGATAGAAGCATCCCAGAGGTGCACCAGCCAGCCAAAAGCAGAATCACCAAGACACGGGTCCCAATGAATCCTATCTCAAAAACCAAGGAGGCTGGCTCCTGAGGAACAACATCCAAGGTTGATTTCTTGCCCCCATACACACAAATACCAGCACACACATGACTATACCCCCATCCCTACACATACAATCACACACAAAATGTATTTTTAAAAAATAGATAAATGTCTGAGGTGTGAAAAGGCATTAAACTATTTTGGTGGATCAGAATAATTTCTGTAAGAATGGGATCTTTGTCAAGATCTAGAATTTTCTGCTGATAATCAAATCCAGAATTGTACAGAGGTGGCTAATTTTTCTTCTCAGTTTTTTATTTTTTATTTTTTGGTCTAGGGTTAATATCCAAATGCAAAGAAATTTAAAATGGTCTAAAAATATTTCTGTCATATGGTAAGTATCAAAGGCATGTCCTCCCCCCAAGGGATAAGAGAATCAGATACAGGCATTGATAAGTACAGAATAGAAAACATTAATGATATCTTTTCTGGAAAAAGCAACTTTCTGATGGCATGGTCATAGCAGTCATGAGGGATTATGACTCCAAAATTTAGGAGCTCCTATTAGATAAAACAAGATCTCAGTGAAATACACAGGTGGCTGTAGTAAGCGACGTCCCTCAGGACTGATATTTCCACGACCATCATAGAGCAGGTTGCTGTAGTGACCTACGGAACAACTCAGTCTGTAGTCTTGCTGACCAGTGTGATGATAGGACCATTGCTGCTGATTCTCCGTAGTAGGAGAGGTGGAGGGCCATCAGACACTCAGTGGGGATTCTATTTATTATTCCCCCTTGTTCTCTGTGTAGTCTTGGGGACAGGTGCTAAAGTGCATAGGAGGGAGACTGTGATATCGCTTCTCTGAGGTCTCTGCTCATGATGAAGTGGGACTCTTCCATGGTTAGCTATTCTCCCACTCTCTCAAATCCAGTAAAAATTCACGAAGCTGGGCTTCAATGGACTGGCCTCTTTGTCCTGTCCTCGGTGTGCTATCTTGGATGAGTATACATCTGTTCATCCCCCCAAGAAAAAGTAACTTGAGTGGCAGGAAGATTGCAACTGTCTGGGCTGCTTGGGTTATATAAGGGGACACTATCTCAAACAAACAAACAAACAAACAAACAAACAAAAACTCCTGAGAGTGGATGGGGCAATGGTTCAGTGGACCATGTGCTTGCTAACACAAGCATGAGGAGCTGAGTTCTTGAGTTCAAATCCTGAGCACCCACATAAAAGATGAGCACATGGTTCTTGCCTACAAGTGCTGGTGGGACTGTAGACAATACTGGATTCCAGGGGCTTGCTGGCCAGAGAGCCTGCCTGAAACAGCAAGCCTGACTCAGTGAGTGTCCTTGTCTCAGAAAACAAGGGAGTGTGAGCTAGAGGAAATTACCCCAAAATTCCCTGTGCACATTCCACTTCACACCCTCCCCACCACACAGACAGACAGACAGACAGAAAGACAGACAAAGACACACACACACACACACACACACACACACACACACACACACACGGGGCAGGGGGGAATTTTGATGTATTTCAACTATTGGAAGGAATCAGTTTTTTTAACTTTGTTATTGTTCCCTATTGTCAACTGTAGCAAAATTATAATAAATTCATATAATAAATAAAATAAATTAATCAAATAAAGACTACACAATCTGGCCACCCCAAAAGAAGGTTAATTAGCTATGAGCAGGTTCTGCTGGCTTAGAGAACAGTCTTCTACACTCAATTTTTTTCCACATTTACATAACCTACCCATCACCAAAATCCTATGGTCAGCTCTGAAGAAGTAAATGAGGATGTGAAAAATGCCTGGGAACTATCTCATATATTCTTCATCACCCGGGAGACCTCACTGGGGAGATCCAGTCATTTGGGGTTAAAGATAACCTTGGGTAAGAAAGGGGATGAAATCTACAAACCTCTGAAATTCAAAAGTGTCTTGATACTAAATTTCAAAGGCATTCTCTGGTGGTTCAACAAACACAATCACCCAGGCGCAGCTGCGCCAACACAGACATACTAGAATTATCTGTTTAGTGTCACTCCTTGAGAGGAACCTCCAATGAAAACGTACCTAGAATAAGTGAAACACAATGAAATGACGAGAGGACAAAAGAGAGATTATAAAACAACTGAAATTTATTCAGGTAGCCAGCAAAGCACACAGGACCCATATTACAACCATGAAAAGGCAGAGAGAGAGACAGGGTTTGATATATGTCGCTGTTATGTGCACCTGAGTCCATCTGCAGGCGGCATCTCAGACCATAACAAAGAAAGAATCACCAGCAGAGTGCAGGGAAGGTGACGTAAAGAACAGACCTCCGGGCAGTCGTCACCAGCACATCAGAGGACAGCAATTGAAATGCTGTTCCATCAGGAGCACTAAGCGCTTCAACTCTCAGATGCCCAAGGTTGTACTTAACTCTGAAACACTACAGGTGCAAAGACAGGAAGTGGCTCACAGCGAGAACCTGGCTGTGTGTCCTTCCGTGCAGCACAACCCATAAACCATCCAATCCGCTCGGCACAGTGCTATCCAAGCTTTCCTATAGTTGAAGAGTACAGGAAACAGCTTTAGCAAGTGCATAATTACACAACGATATGAATAGAAAATTCGAGGCTGTGCTTGTTAGTTCTTGTCAACTTGACACAAACTAGAGTCACCCAGGAAGAGGAAATGACAACTGAAGAATTACGTCCCTCCCTCAGATTGGCACGAGGGGGGCAGTGTCTATGGGGCATCTTTTAAATTGCTAATTCATATAGGAAGGCCCAACCCACCAAGAGCCATGCCATCCCTGGGCTGTACATGAGAAGAGAGGTAACTGAGCAAGCCAGGGAGAGCAATCCCAGAAGCAGCATTCCTCCACGGTCTCTGCTCCCTTCCTGCCTCCAGGCTCCTGCTTGAATTCCTGCCCTGAGTTCCCTCCCTAATAGACCTAAAAGTATAAGCCAAATAAACCCTTTCCTCCCCAAGGTGCTTTTAGTCTGGGGTGCTTATCACAGCAATACAAAGAAAACTAGAGCAGAGGCCAAGCTGAGAAAGTTGAGAGGATTAAAGAGCAGATTGGTGCTTTTTTCGCCAAGATGGCACCGAAAGCGAAGAAGGAAGCTCCTGCCCCTCCCAAAGCCGAAGCCAAAGTGAAGGCCTTGAAAGCTAAGAAGGCAGTGCTGAAAGGCGTCCACAGCCACAAGAAGAAGAAGATCCACACGTCACCCACCTTCCGGTGGCTCCAAATACCCTCGAAAGAGCGCACCCAGGAGGAACAAGCTTGACCACTATGCCATCATCAAATTCCCCCTGACCACCGAGTCAGCCATGAAGAAGATAGAGGACAACAGCACACTCGTGTTCATTGTGGACGTCAAGGCTAACAAGCACCAAATCAAACAGGCCGTGAAGAAACTCTACGACATTGATGTGGCCAAAGTCAATACCCTGATAAGGCCTGACGGAGAGAAGGCATATGTTCGACTGGCTCCTGATTATGATGCTCTGGATGTTGCCAACAAGATTGGGATCATCTAAACTGAGTCCAGCTAGCTAATTCTAAATACACACTTTTTTCCATAAATACCAAAAAAAAAAAAAAGAGCAGATTGGTGGCTTCTGGGCTGGAGGTGTGAGTGGGGACAGGACAGGCCATGAGGGGACTTTCTGACATGAGAGGGAAAGGGACTCCTCGCCCCAGAGTCTGGCTGAAGTCTCTCCCCAGAGTAAAAAAAAAAAATCCACATAGCTACCAGCACTTTCTGTGAAGACTGTGTATGCGGCGACAATATATTTTTTACAGGGGCATGTTTCAAATAATAACACTAAAATAGCAATGAAACATGCGTAAGACATATGCATCCATGACCTGCAAGCACAGCCCATCTCTTGACCATATGCCTGGAGTTTCCAAGAATCTCAAGAGAATCCCCATTTACAGAAAGACCTGTCCTCACCCCGTGGGCAGCCTTGGGGACTTTGCTGGCATTATCAGAGTGTAATCCTGCCCAAGCACCTCAGGAACCTCACTGTAATCTCATTTGCAGAAACAGGGGGATGAAAATAAAGTGGGGGGAGGGCCCTTTAGAACTCCTTTCAATAATATAATTCCCAAGCCTCCAGTATCTTATTTGCAGCTACTGCTACGTCCTTTAAATGTGACTCTCAAGAAGCCTAGACCCGCACAAGGGCATGTCTCGTTCCTTCTATTAGGCCCTCTATTAGGCCCATGCTTACAGCATTTTACTTGGGCTAAAATCTCCTCTATACACTCTCTAACTTTGCTTCCTACTGGCTTCTCTGACATTCTTCTCTGTGGCAAAGTCAAGGATTCTTTCCAAGGACTCCTGAGGCTGCTGCAGGCTAGGACACGGAGCTGGGTCCTTGTCTCTCACCTCACTGAAGCTGAGAGCGTGACTATGAATTTATTAAGGTCATTGCCTAAGACAACTACAAGGCATGAAATTTATGTCATATAAATTATACTTTAATAAAAGTGTAATCAGACTTTAAGGATTTTAAAGCTGACATGTTTTATATTCAGCAGTACTCTACTTCCCAAAAACAATAGTTGTATTTTAGAAGAAAATTCACATTATAAACGTCCATTTACAGAAAGAATGTACTTTTCCATCACTGGAAAAGTAAAGTTTTGCGATAATCTAAAAAATATATATCTTTAAGGGTTTTATATTTATTCAAAATTAATTAATTTTAGAATAACAACTAAAGTAGCAACAAATACTTAGAAGAAAAATTTAAAGGCATTTTAATTATTTTGGCAAGTGGCACATTCATGCTGACATACTTAAATATTAAAGGAGCTCCAGAATTCCATAATTTCAGGAAAGACAACCTTATTTTGAAACCCTCATGGGTAAAGTTTATAAGTTTATATGGCTTCAGGATGAAATAAGAACAATCCTAGGATGAAAAGATACACATAAATTTTATGTGTTAAGATTTTTGTAAGCACCACAAAGCATTGCATATGGTGACGTGGTTAAAGATGACTCTGTATCCCACCTGAGTCACAATGGACAGTTACTTGGACACCGTCTCCGCATCTCTGAAGACAGTGATAGCATCTGCTGCACAGTGTGACTGGCGTGGTAAAAGGCAGCTTACCGCCTGGCATAGGATGAGCACGCTGATGACAGGTGCAGGTCTGTTCTTGTCGGGTTTAATTGTTCAAGTTTGTGCTGAATGGAAATGAATGCCCTTCCCCTTTAAACTCAGGAATTTAAACACTCTATTCCATGCTGAGTGGTGCTGTTTGGGGGGTTTCCTTTAACAGGGGGACCCTTTAAGAGGTGGAGACTTGCTGAAGGGAGAAGTCACAGTCACCAGTGTCCTTATCGCGCGTCTTGGTCACTCTCTCTGCTTCCTGTGTGCTATTGAGACAGCATGTCTCAGCTTTCTGCTCCTGTTACCTGCTACCATGCTTCCTTAGCCATATGGACTCAAACCCTCTGGACCCTTAAGGCAAAATAAACTTTCTTCTATATGTTGCTTCTGGTCATGGTGTTTTATCATAGCCACAGGATCATAGTTAATATAGCCTCATGCTATGCAGGTCGATGCTTTTCTGGGAGGCCAGTTCACCAGACATGTTGATGCCAGCTGAGTATAACAAAATCTCTTCCAACTGTTGATTCATTCCACACTGTGTTACTGCCACCCCCTGGCACAGAGATGGTGCTAATCTGGATTCCTTTCGGCTGATAGCAAAGGACAGAGCAAAGGATGCCCACACAGAACTCATACAGTGGGATCACTTCCAAAGCCCATCCAAGTGAGAGAGGTGCAGGAAAAGATTAAATAATTTAAATGCATTGTTTCCCTACAACTAGGGCTTGCTGTTTTCAAAGCAACTTCATTTTAAGACTTTAAAAATAAAGTGTCTTTGCCTAAGGTGAAACCAAATAGTCTTTTTTTTTTAAAAAAAAAGTAACAATAAAAATGACTCCAAGTTGGGCACAGTGGTGCACACCTATAATCCCAGCACTCAGGGAGGCAGAGGCATGCAGATTGCTGTGAGTTCAAGGCCAGCCTAGTCTACAAAGCGAGTCCTGGACAGCCAAGGCTACACAGAGTAACCCTGTCTCAAAAACCAAAGACAAACAAACAAAAAAACAAGAAACAAAAAACAAACAAGAAACAAAGGACTCCTAATGACACTCTGTTTTACTCATAGTTCAGTGCCTTGCTCAGCCATCAGCAGCAGAAGCTTCCTCCTGCTGTAGATGGAACAAACAGAGAGCCACAGCCAGACATTGTGCAGAGAGACCTTGAAGCATTCAGCCCTAAATGGGATGTCTCCATCAAATCCCTCCCCTCAGAGCTCAGGGAACCCTGTGGAAGAGGAGGCAGAAAAAGTGTAAGAACCAGAAGGGATGGAGGACACCAGGAAAAGGAGGCCCTTTAAATCAACTGAGCAAAGATCATATGAGCTCACAGAGACTGAAGCAGCAGGCACCAGGCTCGCACAGGTCTTCAGTAGGTCCTCTCTGTGTATATATTTGGACGTTCGGTTTAGTATTTTTATGAGACTCCTGAGTGTGTGAACTGAAAAAGTTGGTCTCTGATTCTTGGATCTCTCTTTCTTCTCTTGGTTTGCCTTGTCCACCTTCGATGTGATGTTTTTTGTTTGTTTGTTTGTTTTCTCTTATTATATTTTTTATTTTGTTATGTTTGGTTGTTATCTCTTAGAAGCCTGTCCTTTTCTAATGAGAGACAAAAGGGAAGTAGATCTGGGTGGGAGGGGAGGAGGGAAGGAGCTGAGAGGAGTAGAGGGAGGGGAAACTAATTGGGATATATTATATGAGAAAATAATATTTTAATAAAAAGCAAAATTAAAAACAAATACTAATTTTTCAAAGAGAAAAAAGAAAAGAAAAGAAAGTGTCTATAATGTTGATTGTCAATGGATTTCCAGTTCCTTTAAGCCAGTGGTTTTCAACCTTCCTTAATTCTGCGGCCCTTTAATATAGTTTCTCATGTTGTCATGGCCCCCAGCCATTAAATTATTTTTGTTGCTACCTCATAACTATAATATTGCTACTGTTATGAATCATAATGTAAATATTTTTGGAGATCGAGGTTTGTCAAAGGGGTCTCAACCCACAGGTTGAGAACCTCTGTTTTATACCTTCTGTTTCTCCTGTGCCCAAAATGTATATGTGCTTGTGACAATCTTAGAAGCCGAGTTTTTGTTTTTGATGATCTTGAAGTTTCAAATGCTACAGCCCTCTCACTTTGATGTGAAGAAATAAATGGTTGATGTCATCGCTCTGACTGCCAACATGCCTTCGTGGGAGACTAAAAGCTAATGACACTGAAGGCTTGGACAGTTACAAACTGTTCTCAAGACAGGCTTTAAGAGCAGGGGTTCATTTTAATGAAAGCCATTTAATGGTACATAGGTACACAAAGCTAAACATTTTGTATTATTTAAGTTCTGAACACATTAGCAAAGGCATTCTTGCACTTCTCAGTTATCAGTGCAACTTGCCTAAAAGTGTCTCCAGACTGCCCAGACATGGTAAGGACAATCCCAAGTAAAGCTGACTCTACCATTCCTCGGCTTCCAACAGGAAAGTACAAATGTGACACCACTGAAGAGCAGCTGTTCTCAGCACCTGTGCTGTGCCCGACACAGACAGCATGGTGTTTTCTGAACTAAGAAAGTTATGAGAATATGCATAGTCCCAGCAAGAAAAGATGTTTAGTAAAAAGAGTAAAGCGCCATCTTCTTGAAAGAATCCACATAAAACTGTTGATCCTGCTCACATAGGCAGCTTGGGAACAGGTCTGTTTTTTGATCACTGTCAACAATAAGCATTCTGCGTGATGAAATAGTATTTGAAGTTTGATTTCTATCAACTAGAAGAGGTCAAAGAGATTATCTTAGTCTCACCTCTTTTTGGCCCAGCTCATCAGGGTAGCCATCATGTGTAATGATGATTCAATAAAAGGGTATTTGTTTTTTAAATTCCAAGTGACTAGTTCTACCAATTTGAAATGAAATACAATTACAACAGAAAAAGAACTTTTGCTTTAGAAAAAAAAATCATGATACTGTCACACACAAACACACACACACACACACACACACACACACACACACACACACAAAGACCATTTTCTCCTGTCCATCCTCTGGACAGGACATCAAGTCCAGAAATGAAATGAGAATTATGGAAACAATTCCATGTGTCCCAGGGCAAGGACATAGCATCAAGCAGCCTGGAAAAATGAAACAATGAACCGGGTTTCCACACAGAGATCTGATGTAATGTTGAAACTCCTTATTTTTTAACTTCACTATCCAAAAGAGCCCCTGTTAACTGGGTCACTGGGCTTTTGAAAGTGTTTGTACTGTTTTGTGTGCCTTGGCTGGTATGGAGTCAATGCCAGTCCCCACAAGTAGGGACATCTCTTTGGCCTAGTAGCCTCCTAGGCTGCACTATAAGAAAACCACCTGAGGCTCACTGGTGTTTCTCAGCTACTGTTCTCAGCAGGCAAGACTGTGAGGATAAGATCCTTGGCACTAAATATCTAGGCCCACGGGCTGAAAACTACCTTCCAAGTTACTTGCTCTTCCATTTCCTGCACACATTGAAAATGTCCTTGTGTTTTGGGCATCTTCCATGTTGAGAGTTTTCTCACTTGGAGGAATTGTACCTGGCAACAGTGGAGGATCTAAATTCAGAGCATGGGAGTTTCACTGACTTCCACTCATCCCCACTGAAGACTCCCAGAAGATGAATGAGGAAAACCCATTTGTGCATTGTAGGTTTAGATTTATCTACTTTATCTAGGGTTCTTAAACATTTCAACCTCACTTCTAATCCACCAGAGGAAGAGGAGAAAGAATGTTAATAGGAAAAGGAGATTGTGGGCCTGTTTAGATGTAGTTCCTTGGGCCAATTCCACTCTGAGTTGTCAGGATACCAGCAGTCCAGTCCAATGCCCAGCATCAACTCATAGCAGTGGCAAGATGCAGCAGAAACAGCAAGGCTACGCCAAATTGGCACGGGTCAGTGGAAGTGGCCAAAATCAGCTGCAGTACCACAAAAAGTTCTCTGGACTGTTTCTCTCTGGAAAGTGAAGACCAGCGAAGACCCCTGAAGCCTTGCACAGTGTAGCAATGCAAATGTGTCATCTAACTGTCTGTAGGCTTCTATTTATATTCTTTCTAAATATCATTTGCCCTCTCATATGTCCATTTTCAACAAAACATCACCTGCCCTTTCACAAGACAGCTTCCAGCAAGACATCATATGACACAACTGAGTTTTTAAAGAAACCAGAAACTTCCACTTCCATGTATGGTATGGGAAAGGACAGAGGCAGCACCTAGCAGCACACATATGGACTCAATGGGCATGATGTGCACTGATCTCTTTTTCGGAGTTGGCACTTGCACAGTGTGTTCACCATTCCCTTCATCTTCAGATCTCCAGTATGTCCTCATATCAGACAGCAGCTACCTCCCAGCATTTCATACTGAAGGCCTGGATACTCTCCTGCTGACAATTATCTCTTGCCATCTGATTCAAACACTGGTATTGAGGGGATGTTGGTGAAATTACTGCTGTCTCCTGGCACTTGTCTTACAGGACTTTTAAGAATATGGGATAATTGTGGTATTTTTAGTATATAGAATAATTTACAATTTATTTCTGTTGTATAAGTAGCTTTAAAAAATCTTATAATAGCTTGAGATAAGGGATAGAGAATCCTCCAGAAGATCTTCTATTGTACAGGATTGTTTTAGCTATTCTGAGGCTTTTTTTGTTTTTGTTTTTGTTTTTCCATGTGAAGTTGAGAATTGGTATTTCAAGGTCTGTAAAGAATGTCGTGGGCATTTTGATAGGAATTCCATTGAATCTGTAGATTGCTTGTGGTAAGATATTCCTAATCCATAAGCATGGGAGATCTTTCCATTTTCTGATATCTTCTTCAATTTCTTTCTTCAGAGACTTGAAGATTTCTTTTTTTCATACAAGTCTTTCACTTGCTTGGCTAAAGTTACACAAAGATACTTTATATAATCTGTGGCTATTGTGAAGGGTGTAGTTCCTCTAATTTCTTTCTCTGCTTGTTTGTCATTTGTATTCAGGAGGGCTACTGGTTTTTCAAATTAATCTTGTATCTGGCCACTTTGCTGAAGGTGTTTACCAGCTATAGGAGCTCTCTGGTGGAATTTGGGGGGTCACTTATATGCACTATCATATCATCTGTGAATAGTGATATTTAGACATCCTCATTTTCTTTGTGGATCCCCTTGATCTCTTTTTGTTGTCTTATTTCTCTAGCTAGGACTTCAAGTACTATTTTGAAGAGATATGGAGAGAGTGGGCAGCCTTATCTAGTCCCTTATTTCAGTGGAATTTATTTGAGTTTCTCTCCATTTATTTTGATGTTGGCTATTGGCTTCATGTATATAGCCTTTATTATATCTGTGTATGTGCCTTGTATTCCTGATCTCTCCAACACTTTAAACATGAATGAGTGTTGGGTTTTGTCTAATGCTTTTTTGGCATCTAAGGAAATGAGGATGTGGTTTTTTTCTTTCAGTTTGTTTATATGGTGGATTACATTGATGGATTTCCATATATTGAATGACCCCTGCATGGCTGAGTTGAAGCCTACTTGATCCAGAGCTAAATAGAGAATTCTCAACAGAGGAACATCGAATGGCTGAGAAAAATCTAAAGAAATGCTCAATGTCCTTAGTTATCAGGGAAATTCAAATCAAAATGACTCTGAGATTCCATTTTACACCTACCAGAATGGCTAAGTTCAAAAACTCAAGTGACAGCACATGCTAGAGAGGATGTTGAGAAAGGGGAACACCCTTCCATTGTTGATGGGAGTGCAAACTTGTACAACACTTTGGCAATCAATATGGTGCTGTCTCAGAAAACTGGGAATAGTTCTACCTCAAGACCCAGCTATACCGCTCCTGGGCATATATCCAAAAGATGCTCTACCATACAACAATGATATTTGCTCAACTATGCTCATAGCAGCCTTATTCATAATAGCCAGAATCTGAAACAACCTAGATGTCCATCAACTGAAGAATGGATAAAGAAACTGTGATACATTTACACAATGGAATAATATTCAGCTATCAAAATCAAGGAAATTTTGAAATTTGCAGGCAAATGGATGGAACTAGAGAAGATCATCCTGAATGAAGTAACCTAGATTCAGAAAGACATACATGGTATATACTCACTTATAAGTGGATATTAGGCCAACATAAATGTCCTCTGAGAGACTCCACCCAGCAGGAGATGGGGACAGATGCTGGGACTCACTGCTGGACTCTGAGTGGAGCTCTGAGAGTGGTATGGAACAAAGAGGGGAAGAAAAGGCCCAGAGGGATCAGAAGCCCCACAAGGCGACCATGAAGGCCAGCAGATCTAGACCAGGGCAGTGGGATGTTACACAAACTGTTGTATCAACCAAGGACAATTCATGCAGTAAATCTAGATCACTTTTACAGATATAGCCAATGGACAACTCATTCTCCACGATTGTGAGGAAAACAGAGGCTGCCTCTGACATGAACTCTGGTGCCCTCAATTTGATCACTTCACCTTGGTGGGGAAGCCCAGCAGGCACACAGAGGAAGGAAAGCAGACTGTATGGATGAGACCTAATAGGCTATGGTTATATGGTGGGAGAGGAGGTCCCCTCCTGTCAGAAGTCTAGGAGAGGGGAATAGGGTGGAAGAGGGAAGGGTGAGAACAGGAAGATATGAGTGAGGGGATAGCAACTGAGATGCAATCTGAATAAATTATAATAAATTAAAAAATTAAAATCCTATAACATTATTTGTGAAAAATCTCAAAAATAAAACATCTACAGCATTAGGCTGGTAATACTCTGAGTGGACCAGTACTGCCCACTATATAGAAGACCCAGTGTTCTATACCCAGCTCTAGAAAAAAAAGGACCAAAGTAATGAGCAAGTAACCAAATTATACAAAGTAGAATCCTTATTAAAGGAAAAGGCAAAGAAAATGCACCAAAACATGGCTGAGGGCCATTTTGTCCATCAGACTATGGGTAATTCTAATTTATCTTAATATTTTCTCATTTATATGGAAATTCTTTTCATTGATTACATATTAATCTGTGATGGAAAATGGCAATTAAAAATTAAATCTCCCATCTGTTCTTTTGTTTTTGAGGGCATGCTGTTTCCAGCATGGTTCACATTTAAAATTGTTTTTTTCCAAGTTCTATCTAATTTCTGAAACTGCTGGGGTTTTTTGCTTAATTTGGTTGCAGGGATTTAAGCTAATCAGAGAAATCTGTCACAGCATATTGCTACCACCACCAAGACCCTCAGTCCTGGAGGTTCAAAGCTCCACAATTGGGGTAGATTCTTTCCTTGAAACTTATCGGCTCATCACTATTATTTAAATCCATCAGCCGGCACTTCCTCTAGTCCCTCACTAACCAAGGTAGCATCTAGAAGATTTAGGCCGGGTCGTCTCACTAAGGTAGTGAGATCTTTCCAACAAAATATCTGTTGTTCCCTCACAGGACAAAGCTACCTCTGGTAGCTCTCAGAATGCTCCCAAATTCCCAAAATGGCAGATGGATTTTGTTTTAGAAATCATCTTGAGAGTGTTTCACGAATAGGTCCTCAAAGTAGGAAGCAATGGCCATGATGGGCATCTCACAGTCTGGTTAGACTGCTGGGAAAATTAAATTTGCTTCGCACTTTACACAACTGGAGCCAAAGGTGACCAATGACCTATGGTTCTGTACACTTTGCTGGACATCAGAAGAAACGTGCTCCTTTATAAAGCATGGCCTGGGACTAACCTGGCCAATTGTGCCGTGTGGTAGTTTGAATGAACATGACCCCCAAGGGCTCATAGGGAGTGATGTGGGTACTATTAAAAGATGTGGCTTTGTTGGAGTAGTTGTCTTGGTGAAGAAAGTATGTCACTGGGGGGCAGGTTTTGGGGTTTCAGAAGCTCAAGTAAAGCCTGGTGTCACTCTCTCTTTCTGCTGCCTGCCTGCCCAGATGTAGAACTCTCAGCTCCTCCTTCTGCACCGTGTCTGCCTGAATGCTTCCAGGACTCCCACCATGACAATGGAAGAAACCTCTGAACTGTAAGCCAGTCCCACCCAATTAAAAGTTTTCCTTTATAAGAGTTGCCATGGTCATGGTGTCTCTTCATGCCAATAGAATGCTGAACTAAGGCATCCAGTTGCTGAGCTATCAAATCATTAATGGAACAAAGCTTTTACCAAGTCAGGCCTTGGAGATGCAGAGGTCAGCAGGACACCTTCCTGGCCACATGCCATAAAACTAAAGGAAGAAACAGGTGTATGTTAGACCAAGAAAATGAGGAATTATAGGCTATGTACAATGGCAGTGAATGGGTCCCAAAAGATGGAGCTGTGAGTTCTCACAGGAAACAAGGAAATGATCTATAGATGAGATGACCTTTAAGCTGAATCTTGAGAAATAAGGGAGTTTTTGCTTTGCAGAGCCAAACAGTGTTGATGATTCAGAGAAATGTGTCAAATCATCGGGGTAATAATATTCAGTATGAATGAGCAGGGCCCGGCTCGTATGAGAAGCTATTCAACAAATGATAGTGACAATATTTATATAACTTACGATTAAATGGGTTACCAACATGTAGATATCCTTAAGTAATGCCATGTACAATTGAAGAAGCAAGCAAAAGAAAATAACAGTCAGGTTGTATTTACAAATAAATATAAGTGTGTTGATAAAACACCATCACTGATAGTTCATTTCAGCAGTTTAGTTACAAATGAAACAATATAAAATGGCTAATTCTGTGCTCATCGTAAAACATAACCAGTGTAATTAGTAGTTACCAGTGGCCTTAGGGAATCCTGAAAACAAATGCAGAAGTAAGAATAGTATATTTAAAGCATTTCCACAGCTCAAGCTATTTCATGAGTGACAACCTCAATAGTATGAGGCACATGTTATTATACCAACTTTAAAAATGAGACAAATCCAGAGAATTTGATCTGCCAAGGGTCACACCACTAGTGAGTGTTAAGATTCAGGATTTGCTCTTAGGAAGATTTCATTCCAAATATCATATTCTAGACACTGTTACAGGAATTGTTTCCATGGGAAAAGACACATTTACAAAGAAAGAGAGGATTGGCCATCATTAAGTGGTCATGCTGAATAGTGGGCACCTATGTATATTTCAAACATGATTTTTCTCAAACAAAAGATAACCAAACAATTAAATGCTTAGAATTTCAATATAACAATTGTCAGTAATTAGTAACTGCCATGGTTCAATTTTTGTCAAATTGATACAAATCTATTCATACCTAAGAAAAAGGAATCTCAATTGAGGAATTGCCTCTATCTGATTGGTCTGTGGATATGCTTTGGGGGCATTTTATTGATTAATATTTTATGTTGGAGGACCCATTCCATTATGGGAGGTACATCCTTAGGCTAGCCTATGCAAGAAAAGGTAGCTGAGAAAGGCACAGAAGGTAAACCAGTAAGCAGAGCATCTATGTGGTCTCTGTTCCTGCCTTGGCTTTTCTTGGTGATGGGCAGTAATCTGTAAGACAAACAAGCCTTTTCCTTTTCCAAGTAACTTTTGGTTAGTGTTTTATCACAGCAACAGAGAAAGAAACCAGAACAGGAACCAATCATGATGCCGAATATGTCACATGGATTATTTCCTTTAATACTTATGAAAATTAATAAAACAGAGGTTATAATTCTTATAACACAGGGGTTAAAACACTATTGTCAGATACTTAATGGCTCCCACTGGAAGAATGTTTTTCACTGTCTCTTGAGTAGAGGGCAGATTTTTTTTTTTTTTTACTTAAATCTATCAGTCTATAAAACCAGTGTATCTCTTCTGTGTCTACCTATGTTTCTACCCATGTTTATGTTACAATACACCAAAATTTCTTATCCTAAGCAAGCCAAATATATAGGATTTAAATTTTTAAATAACCAGTGGTTGTGGTGGTTTGAATAATAATGGTCCCTATATTGTCCTATATTTGAATGTTTTCTTCTGGTTGAGGGCTGTTTAGGAAGGATTAGGACATGTGGCCTTGTTGGAGGAGTTGTATCACTGGAGGTGGACTTTGAGGTTTCAAAAGCCCATACCCTCAGGCTCTCTCTTGTTCTCTCTCTCTTCCCTTCCCTTCCCTTCCCTTCCCTTCCCTTCCCTTCCCTTCCCTTCCCTTCCCTTCTCTTCCCTTTCTTTCTTTTTAAGATTTAATTTTTTCTTTTATT
>OU015751.1:91856240-91866645 GCA_907169655.1 Acomys percivali | reverse complement strand
AAAGTCACTAAGTTAAGATGAATATAGAAAAAGACTACTCATGAAAACAAAGGGTTAATACTTAAATAAATCCTGTGTCAGTAAAGATGATGCCAATGTGGCAGAAAAATGATAAAAGTTGCAAAACAAAAAGCATGGAAAAATTATAAATGCCCCTTAAGCGCATGAAGTGATAGAAATTAAAACCATAACAGGATAGAAGGGTTTTTTTTTTTTGATAGATTAGCAAGTGGCAAGACATTTAATAACATTGTCCCCTTGAGGTGGTCAGACTGAACTGAAACTACCTTGCTAGATAGGAATGCTCCAGTAGTCTTCTACTCCAATAATTTTCAGTGTATTCATTCTAAAAATCACCCCCAGCATCAATGGGCAACATGTATTCCAAGTGTGCTCACGGAAAAATTGTAAGATGTTGTATACATCATCAAACCTCACCAAGAGAAGGCTGGTTAAGTGAGTTAAGGTTTATCCGTATGAGGAATACTGTGGAATAAATAAAAAGGACATACTTGTTCTAAATGTTGCTGATAGGCAAGGGTCTCCAAGGTAATAACAGATTATGAAAAGCAAGGTGCAGAACTGGATGCATTTAAAGTTACTATTCTGGGTTGATTACATGTAGATTGCAAAATGCTTGCTAACACTAAGAAAGAACTAAAAAAGAAAAAAAAAAGCCACAACTACTATACTTATTGCCTCTGGAAACTTTTATGGAATGCCTGTTTTAGAACTTTACAGAAATTAAATTTTAAAGTTTTGTCAGAGAGAAGCCCAAAGAAAGTAAGTGAGCTGCCGGAAGTGACAAAGCTCCTCCAAGATAGGAAGAAACCCATCCTGGGAGACAGGCAAGCAGAAGTCAGGACAGAAGAGAAATCGCTTAACTGTGGGGTGGGATACAGATACAGAGTCAGGCAACTTCCAAAAAGACCAGTGAGAGGCCAAGACACAAGTGGGAACTGAGGGGGAGGCAGATGCCATCCATTCTAACAGCCTGTCTCATACACTCTGACTTATTGATATCCAGGGCCTCGGTGTCTGTGTCATTTGAATCCAGAGAAGGAAAGACTCTGGCCTCTCATACCTGCCTTATAGCTGTGAATGCAGGAGAGGAGCCAGCCAGTCATAGCCCAGGATCCTGTTCCTCTCCCAAAAGTTGGAAGGATGTGGGTGTGGCACTCCAATTTATCCACAACAACTGTATCCTTAAAGTAGAATAGAAATGGCTCAAACCTAGAGGAGGCCATACTCCAGGTGAGCCACTGCCAGAGCAGAGCTGCCCTCCTTAGTGGGCACCATGACTTGTGAAAACATGCCAGGACCATTTTGAAAGCAAATCCTTTGAAATGTCACCTTCAATACACTCTTCAGAACATTTGTGCACACACATGTGTGTGCGTGCACATATACACACAGATACAGACTCATATTCATTTGTTTGTACCACCACACACTCACTTGTTATATAATTTGAGCTCAGATCTTCTCTATCAGTTTGCCTCGAGCACACTTATGCATAATGATCGGAGGCTAATAATAAAACAGAAAGTGTTCACAGCATTTATAAATAAAGCCTGCATTTGTCATAGTTACTTGGAATTTTTAGCCTGAGATCAAGTGAGAAAGAACAAACTTTAAAAAATAATTGCAAGCCAAACAGACTCGTCACTGCATTTAAATTAAAACTCCAACATTGTCATACTGGGAGGGTAAATGGAAAGCTGATATCATAAACTGATGTTCACATGAATTAGAATGTGAAGTGAGAAATATGGGCCTAATGAGGATGAAGCAACATTTTGCATTTTAATGGGCTAAGCAAAACTGTAATAGGCAAAAAGCAAATATCAATGAATTTCCAGCTATTTAAACACTAAGTGCAGCTGCATGCTAATTGTGAGTATTATGAATTAGAAAAAGAATTAGCTGGAAACTCAAAAAAAAAAAATGTAGACTGGCACACAGCAAGAAAAAGGTATATTTTTTTAAAAGCTAAAACAATGTTAAACATCAAAATATTCCATCAGCAATTGCTTTATTGGGGGAAGTATTAAGATAAAAATGAAAAGATGACTTTGGGAGCTGTAAAGTTAGCTCAGGGGTTAAGAGCACTTGATGCTCTTCCAGAGGACCCAGGTTCCCAGGACCCACATGGTGTCTCACAACAGTCTCTAACTCCAGTTCCGGGTCATCCAACACCCTCTTCTGGCCTCTGCAGGCACCACACGCATAGTGCACATACATATATGCAGGCAAAACACTCCTACATCTAAAATAAACATTTTAAAAGATGACTGTGTTTCTGAGATCAGCAGTTACAATTTTATAATTAAGTGAATAATAAGAGCATTTGTAAGTACAAAAACAGAAGCATTTGTGGTTTTTTTTTTTTTTTTTTTTTTTTTTTTTTTTTTTTTTTTTTTTTTTAAGAAATAGTAGAACAAAAGTATTTCATTGAGATTCACTACCAAGGAGAGGAAGAAGTGTTTTTTAGATAAATTTATACTAGAATATCTGCCTTGCGAGTACATCAGAAGATAATGAATGTATTGAAACAAGCACAAAAGTGCCTTTTGTGGGAACTAGATACACAGCATAATACATTCTAGTGCCTACCCTACTGGATTCAAATCCTATTGCTACCATTTCCTGCTGTGCAATTTTGCCCTTTCAGGATCATTGCGCGAGTCACAAGGACTTACACACTCAAGAGGGCTCTGAGGTTGAACACATGCTCAGTCAGTTCAGCCATTGTAATTGTCTGCAGCCAAGACAACAACAGCAGAATGAGGAGGAATGGTGGTGACCAGCCATGTCATTGCTGGGAAGGCAGTATGGTCATCAGCCACTTCCCACGCCATTCTTTGATCAGTGGGAATGGTGAGTCCAGATCAATTTTGAGTGGAAAAAAACAGAAGCAGCGCTGTCTTCAAGAAGCCACACACGTGACTCAAGGGTCGAATGAGACATCAACCCTGAGCTATCTGAGCACATGCTTAGATCTGAGCACGTTTTTCTACAACACCATTAACCCACACAGGATGTCTTGGTGACTGGTCAGATACCTGAGTCATCTGAACTTGCTATAGAGTCCTTGGGAAACTCCACCAAATGTTTTTACTTTCCTTTGTATTTACCAAGGTCGTGCAAAGGACATGGCACAAAGCTCAAAGTTGACACCGAGAGACTTCATGTCACTCTTCCCCTTTAATTTGCTGGAAGTACCAACCTCTGAATGGAAGGAAAAAAGCCAAGGCTACAGGCGTCTTGGCAGGGCGACAAGCCACCAAAGAGATGTGAATTCCCGAAAAGTAAACACACACAGCTCAGGCTGCTCCACAACCGGCTAGAGTCCAGTCATACTGTGCCTGGACTGGCACTCCTGCCAAGGGACCAGGGGACCGCAGGGGGGAAATCACATACAAGACCCAGCCAGCTACAGAGGAGGAAGACAGGGAGGTTCTGCCTGGGTGCAGCCATGCGACTGCAAGCCTAGACTCCAATTGAGCTGGATGGCTTGGTTGCTCCCTGCTACCTATACAAGCCCAGGGCACAGCTGGACAGTGGAGCCTGGCCAAATCCTACGAGGAGAATGACAAATTGAGAGTGACACTGGGCCGCATTTGGTCTGATGACTATGACACCTTCTTTATCCTTGCCTTCGAAATTCCAGCTCAGAAAGACTTCCCCAAAGGAAGCTTAGGGATCCTCAGATCCAGTTATCATGCCCAAAGTCATTAAAGTCAGTTATGATTTCTACAGCAGTGGAAGACTTCATGCTGCATTCAAATAATGATGGGCCAAGGCAAACACAAACAAGAAGAGGCCAATGTGTCATTTGCACAGTATCAAGCCATGTCCCTGGAACGAAACTGTCCTATTTTCACATTAAATGTCCACAACAGATTATCTGTTGGCATAGACTGGGTTTTAAAATAATATGAACAGACTAATTGCTTCCTGGTCTCCAATGCCACAGGAAGACAATAGCTCTCCCCAAGAGGCACTCAGTGAGGAACATTGTCAGAAGATGCCATTTTTGGTCACCACTAACTTAGTGTACAACCATAGACATACTATTTGAGTTTTCTGGTGTTGGGTCCCCAGTGATAAAATGAATGAGTTATATACCTAGGTCCCTCTCTACTCTAAAAGTTCATATTCTTAGTTCAAGATCTTTTGAAGAGCATGATCCAAAAGCTCAGTTGGTGCCTAGAAAAACAGCCCTGAACAACCAAAGACACAAAAGTGGGCTTAGGCCCCCTACACAGATGTAGCCAATGGACAGCTCTGGCTTCATGGGGGTCTTTTAGTAAGGGGAGTGGGGGCTATCTCTAATATGGCTGATGCCAACTTTTTGATCACTTCCCCCTGGTGGGACTGCCTGTCGGGAAGAGGACTCGAACAGTCCTAATGTGACTTGATGAGCTGAGGTGGATGGGAGGTGGTGCTCCCCTTTTCTGAGTAATAGGGGAGGAGAGAGTGGGGAGAGGGAGGGAGGATGGGAGTGGGAGGAGAGGAGGGATGGGGCTATGCCCAGGATGTAAAGTGAATAAAAAAATAAATAAATTTTAAGTGAGTTTTTAAGATGAACAGGACATGGGTTTGAGCAAGCATACAGAATGCTCTAGGATTTAACACTTTTTCCTTCTGCCTGTCATTATTTGGGGCTGCCTGGCTGAATATCAAAACAGGAAATTTAAGCATTGTGGAACAGAATTTATAGAACAGGAAATGTAAGCATGTTAAGCAGTAGAGGCCCCTAGACATGGGCTAAAAGACAAGTGACCCTCGGTGGCCTCAGTTGCCTGTAGGGTCCCCAGAGGTCCTCAAAGGCTCACCTTCCACCAGCTGATCCAGGCTGGAGATCTTCTTAAGTCCATCGATGGTGTAGATGGTTCTCACCCCCTGGGGCAAATTCACATTATCCGAGAGAGTTCGGGTCAAATCAGCCAGCAGGGCCTCGAAGGATCTGAAGCGGTCTGGGGAGATGGCGTACACAATCCCTTTGAAGTAGCGGTCACCGTTTCTGTAGAATCGAACCTTCTTGGCTTTCTTCTCGGAGCTGAGCGTCTGCAGCGTGCGGGTACGGTAGAAGCTGCAGTGGGCGCTGTGTGTGGGGCTGGGCAGGCCGTTCACACGGGACCCCCTGCTGTACCTCTGCGCCTTGTCCCGCTCATCAAAATGCTCCAACTCCATATCTCTGCCGAACGACATGACTGGCTTCCGTGTGGAACCTACGAGCCCTACAAAGAGACACAGACCTGGTTACCTGAATGAAGATCGTGGGTTGAGAGGCTCTGAGAGCAGCTGGATGGAAACACTGCAGTGACTGGTGATGTATTTGGGTTGCTGAGTGGGAGAGCAAGAGAAGGAGGAGGAGGATAAGCAAAGAATGGAAAAAGCAGATTTCTGTGGTTAACGACGCATTACTCAACCTCAGTTTGGGTATACACAGATCCCACTGTTGCCTGCCTACCATCCCTCAGGCTGCAGTCACATCCTCTCAAGGTGTTACCCTCCCTATTTATAGGTAGAGAAATCGAGGCCTGGAACATTTCCTCTTAATTGTCTCCAAATAATAGAGTTGAGAGGTATTTCAACCGGAAACACCCGGCCCCAACGCCCACACCCCAGTTTTGCCTGACTACAAGGCTCACTAAGAGCTGTGCCCAGGTAGTGTGCCAATCCTGCAAGCAGGTCGAAAATGAGCTTTTATATACTGGGGGTGGGGGGAGGGGGGAGGTGAGAAGGTGGGAGGTGGGGGGGGTGTGGGGGGTAGCATTTAGTGGTCAGACTGTAGGAGCTTTAATCAGTGTTCGCTTCTACCGCCAGGTGGAGAGGAAACTAAACCAATCCAGAGATCCCATCCACTTTTTAAGAAAGATTCTGAACACAAACATGTATCCCATATGCTAAAAAAATGACTTCACCTCAATCCTTTGCTTGTGCTTAGTAATAAAACGGGATAAAAAGAGGAGATGACAAAAAGAGGGTGTGGGAGAGGAAGAGGAGGGGTAAGAAGAGTTGAGGAGGGGAACAGAGGTAGAAGAGGGGAAAAAGAAGAGAACAGTGTGCTTATTTGTCCCCATTGTGCTCCTGTCCACCTACGGGTCACTCTGTCTCTGTGCTTAAGGAAGTCAAGACATCACTCGGACTCTTGAGCACACTTGACCCAGTACCAATTATATAACTGAGAAATCCACTTGAATGGCACCTGTCAGGCTCCGTTACACGCAGGAGTAAGACACAACCTACTTTATTCTTCGTATTAACTACCAATACATATAAAGGTGGCACGTGATGAGTATTGATTTATTTACATAAACCATGCCTTCTCTTCCTGACCCTGGCACAGAGATAACTAGTGGAAACAGAGCTACATACTACCCGCTCCTGCAGGAGAGAGAGAGGCACCTAATTGCCGTCTGATAAGCTTCTGGGCAAAAAGAACCTGTACTGCCACAGCCTCATCCTGCTTTCTATGGGGCCCTGCTGTCAGCAAGCCGCTCATTGAATGAATTCATTCTTGCTAGGAGTTAACTGAAAAAGAATTGCCATCTCTGAAGGAAGACCACTGTTTCAACCCAACAATCTGGAGAGTGGAAAAGCCTCAGTCAAGAGGATACATTTTTAATGATAAAATGTCGGGCAAACTGAAATAGAATATAAGTGAGATAGAGATTTGACAGAAGAACCAAGCTTCCTGGGACGTCCCAAGTCACTGGTGTGAACTCAATAAAACTATCACTTACTGTTGTCACTTCCCCTCCACCTCAGCAAACTGACCCCTGAGCCATTCAGAGTTGGTAGAAGTTTACTGTTCAGTTGAATAAGTCAGTTTAACTTAAAACGTGTGTAACTGAGCATGACGAGCCATCCTCAGCTACAAATAGCAAGTTTAAAGTCAACCTGGGCTACCTGTGACCCTATCTCAAAAAACTCTAACTAGTTAGCAATTAACTAACACTTGTAATAAGAAAATGCATACACAAAACCATAGCTAGAGATTGTGCCATCCAGACATAAATCAAGCAAAAGAAAACAATATTGAAGTCGGGAATACAGAGACCCAAGGATTCTGGGATAGGCTGTACAATGTGAGAAAACAGACACAAATAAAAAACATCTTCTGAAACTCACATAAGTCCAACAAGTCAGGTAGTATCATCAAAGCGAGATCTGGAGAAATGGACTTAGCCAGAGTCTCTAAGTTATACTTGAGGGAGTTGGAATTTCAAGTTGGATTTATCATCATTCCAAAGTTGGTGCCCTTGGCCCCGGCCCTGTGACACTAGGCCCTGATTCTATGGGAAACATGAGTTTTGAAGCTGTCACACCTGTCTAGACTTTGTGCTGGACACCTCTTTTCTTTTGTTAAGTCCACTAAGAGGCCTGAGAGCACAAGGGGGAGCACAAAGGGAGCACAGGTGATCTGGGAGCACAAAGGGAGCACAGGTGATCTGGAAGCACAAGAGAGAGCACAAGGGATCTGGGAGCCCAAAGGGGAGCACTTCATGATTAAAACTCTGTTTCAGTTCAGAGTATCTTCCCTTCAAACAGAAAAACTGCCCCTCATGCCTCGTAAATAATTAATTGTAATCTAGTTTTTCATCTTTACAAAAGTTATGCTAGCTGTGAAGTGGTTTTGCTGATTTTTTTTAAGTAAATAACTTCAAAACAGTCACCACTAGGACCAGTCCTGTAGGCATTAGCTGCATAACAGAACCAAGATTCTGTGCATGGGTTGAGTGAGGAAGGGGCTGAAGGAGACAGATACCATACGTCTACTCGCTAAGCTCTTTAGAACGTCAGTGCTGGAGGCCAAGGTGGCTTTTGATTGCGTTTGTTTCCATTTTAAAGGCATGGGCCATTTTTCCTTTCCTGGGGACTTCCTCCCAAGCTGATATAAGCCAAAAAAAGGAAATAAACAGGGACCTCGCAATGAGTGGCACAGTTCTGTGACCAGTGACAAGTGAAAAATCAAGTTCCAAGGGTCTTCAGTGGTTCACAGTTGGCAAAAGCCAAGACGTCTTGGCAGCTGTTTGAACTGGGAATGCTTTTAGGAACAAGCACGCACACCAAGTGAGAAAGATCTACTTGAAAGAGAGAAGAAAGTGTTTGTATTTTAGTCGTGGGTTCATGCACGGCAGGCATGACATCTCCCGTGTCCCATCAGTGGCCCTGATGGCACCAGCAAAGGAGAACTATGCTCAAAGTGAAGTAGCTGTCGAGGCCACAGCTTTCACCAGCTGAAAAGGCAAGGCTCACGAGACCCACGTTAGTCTTCCGGTGAGCGTGTGCGGTATGAAAACAGGTGCTCTCTCCTCGCCTCCGCTGGCTCAGCTTTCAGAGTCTTAGTCATACATGTGAAGTAAGAACTCTAGAAGAAAATTCTCTGGGCTTCCACAGGTTCACGCTTCCTGCCGAGGAAGCTAGAAGACACTTGGCTGGCATTCACAGATCATGGGTGGCTACAAGTCTCAGGATACAAGTGTAATGGCACCGAGGATGTTCTCAGAGCCCTCAGCCACAGAGACCACAAACCATGGGTGGGGAAGAACATGGACTGTCTCTTATCAGGCATTTTTCTATAAAAATTACAAAGCCAGAAAAGCAGTGTTGCTCTTTGTGGGATTTCTCACCCTTCTGAAGAATATCTATATTCATCTTTCTCTGTGAAGGAGCTCCCATTTCAGCAATTTAAACACACACACACACACACACACACACACACACACACACACACACACCTAGCATAAACCCTAGCTAGCACATCTGAAAACCCCAAGGCATATTTCAGCAGTCAGATTAGGATTCAGGTGGATAGAAAGGCATGGAATAAAAGACACTCGCATGTACCTCCTGAGTACACGCACCACCCCAAGCCACATCACACCCCAAGCCACATGATGGGATGTGAGCATCTTTCAAATTTTCTTACATATGACCTCGCTTGAAATCCCTCCTTAACCTGCATTCATACAACATTCCATACCTGAAATGCTGCCCTACTTTCTTTTCCTATTGAAAGGCGATATATTTAGGAACAGGCATGACACATTTTGTGTGTGTGTGTGTGTGTGTGTGTGTGTGTGTGTGTGTGTGTGTGTAACACCCTGCAGTGTGGCAGCTTAGCGCGTGTGCACAGTAACCTGGGCACACATTCACAGGTGCAGTCAGAGAGGGATCCTGTTTGAATGAACCCTTCTTGCTGCTTCTCTCACCCTCAAGGATTTCCTTGCCAAATCCAGCGGTGATGCCTCTGCAAACCTGGTTTTCAAAAGCAGCCTCTTTTGTGGGGCAATGCGGCGCAGCGTGTGCGCTCCCCCTAGGAGAAAAATGTCTTTTCCTCCCTGCATGCTTTTAGCACTGCAGGTACTAATTCGTGTACACGAGGCTGCCTGGCTGTCCCCAGAGGAACTTGAGACCATGCAGACTGCAGTCCCCATCACCAGGCACATGCCACCCTCCTGGGTACTTGGGTAAGCATACACACAATAAGAGGCCAGGCCCAACCACTCCTTCTTAGGCCACTTGGTCCCTATTCCACAGCCAGTCCTGACAATGACAAGAGCCTCTCCCAGCTACTCCGCCCTGGCTCTCCATCTCCAACAACAAGGCAATGGAAAGCCTGGCGGGCCCAGCCCGCCAGACTCTCTATTTAAAGCCGGTGGCACCAGACAAAAGAGGCAGGAGCCAGCAGCCCTGGAGCCACGGACACACAACGCCTCCCAGCCCGGCCAAACTGGCCAGCCCCAGGCCAGCCGCCTTTCGAGGAACAGCGGGCGGGGCGGCTGCAGCCCAGAGGGGTCCACCCTGGCCAGGGTACCCAGGGCTGCAGTCAGATGGCACCGACGGGCCTGCCCGCTCCTTCCCTAGCCCAGGCAAAGCACGCACCGGTCGCGGGTGGCCGCTGGGTTGTCTGCGGCTAGCTGTTGGTGCTGTCCTCGTCGGGCTGGGCGCGGCTGGGCTGCGAAGCACGAGTGTCTGGGCTGCGGCCGCTAGTGCACGGATGCGCCGGAGCTAGTCCTCATTGAAATGCGGTTCTCCGCTCAGCCTCACTCCAGCCTCTCTCCCGAGGAGGGCGGTGGCGCGCAAGCTTTTCTTGTGTCTCACTCGCTCACACTCCCTCCCTTCTCCCTCCTTCTCCTGCTCCGCCCTCCGCCCTCCTTGGCAGGGCGCGCCCACCGCGGCTGTGTCCAGGGTCCTCCTCCCTCCTCTAGCCAGGCTTCTAGCTTCAGTGATCTTGGTGATCTAGCTTGCCTGGACAACCCTCCTCCGCGCCCCCCACCCCCCGCGCTCCCTGCCAAGCCTCCCCAGTCCCTAGAAGGACTTGCCAGGGGATGGGAGCAAATTGGATAGCAGCCCAGAGCACAGAGAAAGAATATGAACAGAGATGGGT
>OU015751.1:91762028-91856230 GCA_907169655.1 Acomys percivali | reverse complement strand
CACACACACACACACACACACACACACACACACTTAGATCTTCTGATTTGTCATTTGACACGCCCTTCCCAAGAAGCTTGTGGGATTGCCCCTCAAAACTGCTTTTCCTGACCTGTCGAGGGGACCAGATCTGGACGCTCCAACCTAAGCGCTGTGATGTAATCCTCATTACTTCTACTTGGGAAGATCTATGTCCCCCAAGACATGAGTCACCGTTGAAATGGTGACCTCCTGCTTAGGGTTTTATTTCACAATAAGCCTTTGATAACTTAAGGCCACACGTTGACTACTCTTGGAGGCCTCTTGGCTGCAAGGCTGGCAGTCTGTCAGGGTGGAAAGCCCCATAAGCTTACAAAAGCCTTCCCTCCCAGGACAAGAATGTTCTCAGATCCCAGATGTTCACGGCTTCCTCTGGATAAAAGTAGCCTTTGGATACAATTCTGGGGGTTTGGAGCCCATCCTAGGTGTCTCTGAAACCTTAGCATGTCTCAGTATGCAGCCTTAACACCCTTTTTTTTAAAAAAAAGGTCACTAGGCAATACATAGACATAAGCCAATATATGTATTTGTCTTAGCGACTCTGCATACATCAACAGAAAGTTTAAAATTAATTTTCTCTCCTGCCCACTGAGCCCAATTATGTATGTTACCATTTATTATTACTGAAAGTTATTCTTAAATACTTTTGAAGTATTATGTTCATGGTACTTACCCTTTGTTAGGAAACACAGCTAAATGAGACGCATGTTACCTATTCAACAAGTGATGGGGTAGTTACTTTTGAGCTATTTCATAGGCCAGGGAATGGGTGTCCAATGAACTCGCCAAATTAACTAGATGCAAAAGGATCGCACTCTGCTCTGGATATGCTGTCAAGGTGATCTCAGTTTTCAAATGGTTTATTTATTTTAATTCTATGCATATGAATGTTTGACTGCATGTGTTTATGCACACCACGTGTGCACAGTGTTCCTGGAGGTCAGAAGATGATGACTTAGTCCCTGGAACAGGACTTTCATGTGGCTGTGAGGCACTGTGTGGGTGCTGGGAACTGAACCCAGGTCCTCTGCAAAAGTAGTAAGTGCTCTTATCCACTAGGCCATCTCTCCAGTACCGCGGGTAATTTATTAAGCATTTCATATGACTCAGCTATACCTTACCTTTGTCTTAGGGGTTTTACTTGAAAAAATGAAAATAATGTGTTAAAAGAAACAAGACTGTGGTTGACTTTTTCAGTGGAAACATCCTCTAGACATCATTTGCCCTCTCCCCAAACTAGAATACAAGTGAAGAGTAAGTGGGTAGAGACCCTCCATAGTACCCTGGCCACTAAGCATGCTGGGTAATCCACAACAGGGACCTGACTAGAGTAAAGCCTAAGATTGCCCCAAAGTAGCTTAAGCCTTTAGAAAATATAATTTATATTCATTAATAAGTCCTGCTTTTAATGAGATGCAACCAGTAAGCAAACAATTCAAGGAATTTCTTTGTATTTCTTTTTTAAAATATTTTTTTTTATTCTTTGAGAATTTCACACAATGTATTTTGATCACACTTACCCCCTTTTCCATAACTTATCCTAGATTCACCCTCACCTCCCTATCCATGCAACTTCATGTTTTCTTTTAACTCCACCTCCCTCCAAGAATGGAGCATTCCATCCTACAGGAAGCTCCTTAAGCAGGAAGGTAAGTGGCTCAAAACAGTCTCCAGAAGTCCTGAAACCAGCCAGATGTACGGAGTTTCTCCCTGCCAGAGTAATCAGTAACAGTCTAGAGTCCCTTTTAGACAAGCCAAGCTACAAAGAAGACTCCTAGCTTTTTTTTTTTTTTTTTTTTGAGCCTTCACCTATGCTGGGGCGAGCCTTGGTGGCCTAGCTGTCTCTGAGTTGTTTCTACTTCCCAATAAAACTCAGTGGTTCACCAAGTTAGACTTTGGGGCGTCTGTACTTTGGCGGGCCATGAGTAGGCTCTGGCGTTACGTCTCCCAAGGATATGTTGTCTTTGTTACAAAGCACATGACAAGTGTAACCAAAGGGGGGAGATTTATCTTCACTCAACGTTTCAAGAAATACAGTCCATTGTGCTGATGAACACCAAGCCCAAGTCCACTTTTTAAAAATATCCATGTTTTTAAATTCAAGTCAGTTTTTCTATTCTTCGCTATTATGTTTATTAAGGCAACCCTAAGTTATAGTGTGATGTGTAAGTAATCTTTTCTAGAAAATGCAGTCTTTAAATGGACATTTATCAGGACTGAAGAGATGTGTAGGTGGTTAAGAGCACTGGCTGATCTTCCAGAGGATCCAAGTTTGAATCCCAACACCCACATGGCCCCTCACAACCACTTGTAACCCTAATTCCAGGAGCTGTAGCTCCCTCTTCTGGCCTCTGTGGGTACTAACCACACAAGTGATGCTCATCCATATATACAAGCAAAAACACCTATATGCATAAAATAAAATAATTTTAAAAAACAAAACACATTACTTGCTAGCTTTCTTACACAGCACAAGCCCATCTGCCTAGATGTGCCTAGACTACCTAGACACAGTGACCTGGACCCTGTTACACTGATTAACAACCAAGAAAATGCGCCCCCCACAGACTTGCCTACAAGAAATCTGATGGAAGAATTTTCCCAGTTGAGATTCCCTCTTCCCAGATGACCCTATATCTGGGTAAGCCAACAGGAAACCAAGCAACACAAGATCTTTCAGCACAATTACTTTAACTGTTTATCTCTGGCATGGCCCTCCAAACATGCTAAGGTCCAGGATAATTATGGTTTTGGATCTTTACAAGAACCAAGGACACATTATGAACCTAGTACGCCTCCATAAACTCTTTCCCAAGGCTTTTTTCCCTTTTCTTATGAAAAATTTCATTTCTAGCCCACTCTCACCACATACCTCTGTTCCTTGGAGGCAACTCAGATCTGCTTTCCTTGAATTTTCCTGTTTGTCCCAAGTCCACTTTGAAAGGACTCTCTCCAGTCTGAACATGGCAAGCATGGCTCTGGCAGGCTTTGCCTTTTTCCCCATTCCCTCTGCTTTGCTAAAAACTATGAGCATATACAGAGGGAGGTAATCCCTCTGAGGAACAGTCATAGGGGAGGGGAATAAGGGGAAAATGAGAGGGAGGGGAGAATGGGAGGATACAAGGGATGGGATAACCATAGAGATGTAACAAGAATAAATTAATTAAAAATTAAAAAAAAAGAACAAAACAAAACAAAAACCGTTATATTACATTCTGAAAGCTACCTCCCAAGGTCTATTTCCTTGTTTGGGCCACTTCCTCCTCCTGAGGCCAACTACCAAGGTCCAGCTATCAAAGTATTGAAATCCAGCAATGAAAAGCCCCCTTTGGTTCACTTAATTAACATGTCCAATCAAAGCATATCACTGCATCCTAGCCCATTCTAACACAACCCTCCCCTTTTCTCTTCTTAAAAATTACACCTGCAAGGTCATTTGCTGCTGTTTTTTTCTGCCTGAGTCAGAAAGCAGCCATTTTTAACTTGTCTTCCCTGCTTAATAAAGGGTCTCTCTGTGAAAACAGGTGCCTGGGTGTGGTCTGTGCCTAATCCAGGATCCCAAAGGGAACCCAAGCTGTGCTTCATGCTTTTCAATACCAACGGGAACAAATCTAACAGCCCTCACTTGGCCATGATATTTCTCATCCCATTTGAAGTCTCCTAAATCCCCCAGCATTGCTGCATGGGGAGCCTCAGCCTCCTTTCTCATATTACAAGGTTTGGAATCCCTACAGCCACTTGGCTCTTGTCATCTTCCTACACATCAGCTTTTAGGTAACTGTACTTGCCAGAGCATGGGTGATCCAGGCAGGGAAGAAGAATTTCAAAAAGTATCGACTGTTTTCTACTGAAGGGCCCCAACATCAAATCCATGTCCCCGACAAGCGTGCCATGAAATTGACTCAGCTAGTGAATTAGAATCTCCATGTCATTCAGGTGAGGGCCTTAAGAGTTCCTTTTGTAGCTTCTCGGTTACATTCAGAGGAGCCCAGTGTTCTCTCACAAATTTCCTTTAAGGTACGCATTGGTCTCTGGTCCTCTTCCAGAGCTGTGCTGTGAGATCTTTTTGGACTCTGATTGTATTGCCTTGCACCCGAGGAACCCCTTCAGCTGCCCACCAGGCTGAGTGGCGGTGCACCAAGGCCCTCGTCTCAGTTGCTATTAAAAGCTTTCGGCAGGAACGCAGTCCCAGCAGGCTCTGTCAGTGCATAGCCCATGAGCTCACTGCAGGTAAATGGTGGCTGCCCAGTGACTTGCTCAACACACATAGCTAGACAGTGATCTTTGCGGCAAATGAACACAGAGAGATCCAATGGAGTCTAAAACTCCCGTCAATACACCTAGGGTTTCCCGATTGGTGCCATGTTGAGGTCATGACTAGCTACAGAGCACCTGAGTTTGCAATCTTCCATCCATTCTTTATCCCTGACCCCCAACATGTGTTGGCAAGAGTATCTCAATCATGAGACAGCATTATAAGAAATATATGCCCTGCTATGGCAGGGCTTGGAGGGAGCCTACTGTTAAACCTATACTTACACAAATAATTGTTTACATTCCACTATGAAGAAGAGAGCAACAGGAGGATTTTCTTCCACTGCCCAGTGAAGAAGCAGCATGTAAAGAGGACCTGAAGTTAGACCTGCACTCAGGGCTAGACTACTCTTCCCGTCAGAAGGACACGCAAGGCTGAGGTTCTGGAAGGAAGGTGCATGTGTACTACGGGAAACAAAAGCCTCCTGCGGCACCTGGGAAGGAAGAGTAGAACTAGGCAGCTGAGCAGGCTGGGAGACACTGGATCTTCAGGGACTTGAGCAGACAAGCCTTTATCTTTTGAAACAAGTAACACTACAGAAGGGTTTTCAGCAGAAAAACTAATACAATCCAGTGTTCACATTTAAAGGCATCGCTAGCCTTCCTGGCTGCTTTAGAGAGCAGTGGAGGAGGGCAGGAATATAAGACCCATTTTAGTGTCCAGGTGACGTGATGGCTGCAGAGGGCGGAAGGGAAACTTTGGTCGTTACTTGTCAGCTTTGGGTCTGAGCTGATAAGGTATTCAGAGCCACACAGTGTTGGTTAAATATGACACCTTTGGATGTAAATTATCATCATGTAGCTATCCAGGCTGCTCCTAATGCAATAATGTCAGAAAAAAAATTTTTTTTTTTTTTGTTTTTGTTTTTCAAGACAGGGTTTCTCTGTGTAGCCTTGGCTGTCCTAGACTCACTTTGTAGACCAGGCTGGCCTCGTATCACAGCAATCCACCTGCCTCTGCCTCCCAAGTGCTGGGATTAAAGGCATGTGCCACCATTTAGAAAGTGCATTTCTTTACACTTTGTGTGTGCTTCTGTGTGCACAAGCACGTGGAAGCCCGAAGGCAGGCTCCCTCCGGTGTTGCTCCACAGGATGTTGGGCCCTGTTTTTGTGAGACAAGGAGATGTCACTGAGGCCTGGGGCTTGCTGATAAGGCTATGCTACTTGGTCAGAAAACACCAAGGGTCGACTTCTCCTTCCAGTGCTAGGCTTACAAGTGGAGTCCACCAAGACACCCATTTTTTTAAATGATGCTGATGCTAAAGATTGGACTTAGATCTTCATGCCTGCATAGAAAACAGTTTACTACCTAAGCTTCCTCTCCAGTCACCTATCTGGAGTAGTCCCCTCAAGTAATGAAGAATTTAAGGATACTAAAATTAACCTAGAAAAATAGCTGCTAACATGGGTGAAAATGTATTTAACTACCTTCTGCCAGAAGTTTGTTATAGAGACAAATGATTCACTCTTTGTATTCATAAAGGCACTTGTATGAAATCTACTTCTTTGCTAATTGACATTACTCTCAATGATCCTATAGAACACAAATATAATACTTAAGAAGACATAAAAGTTGTGTTAATCCTCTAGGAAGGCAGCCAACTTCACCAGAAACATCACAAAACTGTGAACCTGGGCCTCAGAAAATAGCTTATACTCTTTCACTGGATATGTCTACCAACTGAAGAACTTCATCAAAAAAAAAGTCAAAGATCCTTGAGCAGGCTTTTTACAAATCCCGAGGTGTCTAGTAAACTATAAAAATTAATTAAATTTCATTTTATTTAATATAATTTCAATGTTTGGAAGTAGATGTCTGTGTGTCGTGTTGAGCACACAAATATGCAGCTACATGTGGAAGCATGGAGTTTATGTCACGATATCTTTCTCAATCATTTCTCCTGTTTTGGAGGCAGGATCAGACACCCTGTCTCCAAGATCTGTCTATTTCTATCCCAAGTGCTAGAGTTATAAGGGCATGCTACCACATCCAGATTTCTACATGGATGCCAGGGATTTGAACTCATGTCCTCATGCTTGAGCATTAAGCACTTTACCCGTTAAGCCATCCTCTCGCCCTTAAAATCGATTCTTAAAAGTATCTTCTAGGCATCAAAACACAGTGTTGCCATGTGGAATTTATTCCCAAGAACTTTCCAGTTGGGTTTTTTTTTTTTTTAAAGAAACACTACATAATGTTTAAGTCAGTTTAAAATGTTGTGTTGAGTCCCAGTCATACCTATGCTGGCTGCATGCAGCCTGTGAGCCTCAGGTCAGATAATCCTGTAAGAGAGTAAGACATGTCGCTCAGTGGAAAAGCACTAGTATAAGACCCTGGGACCAAGCCCTCATCCTGGAAAAAAACTAATGGGATACCTGCTATAATTCCACTGCTGATAAATTTCTAATATTAAAAAAATCAAAATATGTGTATATTTTTCTAAGATGTTTATTTCACATGTATATGGAACAAAAATATAATTTTAAATAAACATATGGTGGATGCTAATATAATAATGTGTAGCATTGTTTTTCACTCAATAATTAACTGAAAACCTATCATATCTAACCTTCACAGTGGGTGCTACAAAACCTCTCAAACAAAATATGAAGGAAACAAACTCTGTGTGACCTTTGACCACACAGAGGTTATGTAAAGAAAATGCAAATCATGAACCATACAAAGGTCACTAAGTTGCCTTCTACAAAATTTTAAAACTTTCACTCTTATACAACTCTTAAGAAAAAGAAAAAGATACCACAAAGCAGAAATTATTTTCAAAGCATGTTGAGAAATTGATTTCTGAATAAATATCCCTTATAGGTCAACAGCAAAAATGTAAAATGGGGATATTTTAATAAATCCACCATACAAGAGGACATAAGAGTGTTGAACATCAGAGAGTGCAAAGCAAAGCCATAATGAGACATTAGTACAGCCCCAACGGCAACCCCCCCCCCCAGTAAGACTGTTAGAGTGTTTGAGAGAACAAAGAGCCACTGCTGGAACCTGTCACTGCTGCCTCTCAAGATAGAAAGTAACACAACTATGTTTAAAAAATAAGTTACTGGATTCTAAAGCATACACCCACCCTGTCGTCACTCAACAATCCTGTTCCTGGGCACAAAGGCCAGCAAGCAAATTTTCATGGCAGTTTTATTCATAGTAACTAAAATTTATCCAAATGTCCAGCTAATGATGAATGGATAAACAAATTGTGGCATAGCCACACAATGTACACTAGTCAGCTAGTTTTAAAATGGGCAAACAGGACCTCAGAACACACAATGCCATGGATCTCAAAGCAGAATAAGAAAGTATTAATTAAAGGAAGTCTGGCCCAAGGCACTTTACTCTTAACTCTACTTGTATTTAAAAAAAAAAAAATTAGAAAAGGAAGAAAAAAATCAGTGATGGCAGGACCTATATATGGGGAAAAGCTGACTGTAAACAACGCACATGGAATTTGGTGGATAAAGGAAATATTCTATATCATCATTTGGGTTCTGGCTACATGGCAATACCCATCTGTCAAAACTCAACACGTTACATATCCCAAATTTGTCGTTTTGAACACGTGTAAATTATAGCTCAATGGAGCTGATTAAAATTTTCTATGTCAAGTACAAAGTCAAAAGACAACGACAGACTAGGAGAAAATATTTGAAAGGTATAGGGCCAACCAAAGTTTCTGATTCCTAACTGAAAGTTCAGGTCATTGTAACCCAGGCTAATAGGAAATGTATTTTCTCTCATCACCCAGGCAACTGCAGGAGAGCCTTGATAATAAGAATTTCTGGTGAAAATGTGAGGGACAGCGAACCTGATGCAACTGTGACATTCTCTTTGGAAAGCAAATTGTAAGTAAACAGAGCCTTGGATCCAGTAGACACCATTCTACAGAATTAAACATATCTATCTATATAGACTGTGTACAGAGATGCTAATTTCTGTGCTGTCCAAATTTGTAAATGGGGAAATAGAGCTGCACAATATAGTGGGCTATAGAATATCACACTGCTACTAAAGACATGTGTTAGGCTACATTTACTGACAGGAACAAATTGCTATCCTAGTCTATGAAAAACTGAGCTATAGAAATGTATACAGCTAGAGTCCCAATAGGATGTCCTCCCCTCTGTCCCAGTTTCCTGGTAAGGGAAGGCTTTCGTGGGACATGCCCCTTGGGCTAGTATGCAGATATAAGTGAGTATATACCATTTGACTCTTTCTGCTTCTGGTGAACTCACTCATTATGATAATTTCTAGTTCAATCCTTTTGTCCACAAATTTCGGGAGTTCCTTGTTTTTGATATCTGAGTAGTATTCCATAGTGTAAATGTACCACAGTTTCTTTACCCATTTTTCTACTGAGGGACACTTAGGCTGTTTCCATGTTCTGGCTATTATCAATAAGGCCGCTATGAACATGGTTGAGCATATGTCCCTGTTGTGTACTGGAGGTGAGAGAAGCATGGGAGAATGGTAAATAGAAGGATCCAGAGGGTCCTAGAAACCTACAAGAAGAACATTATGACGGGCAGATCTGGGCCCAGGAGTCCTGCTCAAACTATGATACCAGCCAAGGACAATACGTGCAGTAAACTTCGAACCCCTACTCAGATCTAGCCAATGGACAGGACATTCTCCACAGTTGAGTGGAGAGTGGGGTCTGACTTTCACACGAACTCTGGTGCCCCATATTTGACCACGTCCCCTGGATGGGGAGGCCCCATGGCACTCAGAGGAAGGATAGGAAGCTACCAAGAAGAGACTTGATACCCTATGAGCATATACAGGGGGAGGAGGTCCCCCTCAGTCACAGTCATAGGGGAGGGGAGTAGGGGGGAAAGCAGGAGGGAGGGAGGAATATGAGGATTCACGGAATGGAATAACAATTGAGACATAATATGAATAAATTAATAAAATATATAAAAAAGAAATGTATACAGTGTGAGCATTACTCAGCAATGAAAATGAAGAAAGCCTGAATTATGTGTCTGCTTGCATATGATCCTGTGAGTTTATTTAATAAAAAAGATAGACATACAGCTGAAGGTATCAATATCAGCCACTTGGAGATGAGGGGAGAGACAGGTTGTACTTTTCTTTGTGTATCCTTCTATTAATGTCCTGTTGCAATGAACACTTGTTGCTTTGGCAGTCTGAAAGGGAAATAGTTCTGAGAACTTGGCGAAGAACGAAATATTCACTTTCATTCCTTCCTGTTGGACACTTTCAAAACCCTAGTGCATCACAGATGCATTTATTCCATCCTTAGTGCCAATAAAATTGGAGGCCACATGATGAAATCATAGGTTTTTTCTTGGTGTTTCATTTGTTGGTGAATCATCAGAAGGTATGATTCAAAGGAAGAAGCAAGATTGGGGTTAATTGGAAGGCCCTAGGCTTCAGCTCGCACAGTTTCAAGGTGAAGCCTGTGTAGGTTGACACACTCACCAGGAAATTGCATAGAGATGTGACCTCAGAGAGAGATACTCTCATGATGTTGCTGTCTTAATGTCTGGTACTAGACAGAGGAAGAAAACAATTCCAAACGTGAAAGCTACTTACTACTTCAGCATAAAATGAGACCATACATGTCAGGGGAAACTAATTCAATCCTCACTAAGGAAACACACCATGAACATAGGTGTCAAAAAGCTGTACATTATTGTGGACTATAGGTTGATGGTTTTTAAATGGTAAAATGAAAAGTAGGCATATAGTAAATAAATATGAGCAGGAACTAATTTGAAACAAAATTAAAATGAGCTCCAGTAATAGTATTATCAGCCATAGTTAAATGGGACATAAAATGCATATTGAGGCTGAAAAGATGGGTCAGTGGCTAAGAGCACTGGCTGCTCTTCCAGAGCACCTGAGTTCAATTCCCAGCACCCACATGTCAGCTCATAATTATCTGTAACTTCAGTTTAAGTGAATCCAATTCTTCTGGCCTATTTTTCACATGTGGTGCACATAAAATCTTGTATGCTCATACACATGAACATATATAAAATATCAAATGCCTGTATGTTTTATATGTTGATATGATTAAAGAGAAAAAAGATAAAATTTCAAGTAATGATTTAAAATTGGGCTTCTGAAAGACGTCATAAAGGGGGATTTTTTAAATGTATTTGAAAAATTGAAAAATGTATTTTATGTACATATAAGTACTAAAATATGAACATTATTTGTTTTATTAGCATATCTGACAAAGCTGAGGAAAGACTTAGAACACTAGAAATTAGAACCAAAAAGATATTCTTCAATGTAAAACAGAGAAATTAAAAAGATGTAAGGCACTAAATAAAAAGTCAGAGTTATAGCCAGGTATGGTAGCGCATGCCTTTAATCCCAGCACTTGGGAGGCAGAGACAGGCAGATCACTGTGAGTTCAAGGACAGCCTGGTTTACAAAGTGAGTCCAGGACAGCCAAGGCTATACAGAGAAACCCTGTCTCAAAAAACAAAACAAAACGAAAAGACAAAGTTATAAGTGACAAGGTAGAATGTTCAAAAATATATCTAGGTAAACTCCTAAAAGATACATGAGACACATAATTGGAGCAGAAATGTATAAAAAACATGGCTAAATGTTTTAAGAATTAATAAGCACTACTAAACCCTAAAATCATAAGGTGTGAGAAATATAAACTAAATGAATGTGTATATGGGTATAGCGAAACTGCAGAACACTGAGGCAGGAGGATGAGCCTTGACAGGAAGAGCGTCCTTACAGAGGTGTCACAACCACCATTTCTGCACTTGCTTCTCTACCTCCTTGTTAAACTTATTAGGAATCTTCAGACAGTACTTACAGAACTCTGATGGCCATTTGGAAGCACACAGAGGTTGGCAAACTATTTGAGATACTATATACGATCACTCCATTCAAAGTTGACCGAGGCAACCCTCTGCTCTGTATACACTGTAAATGCATACATTTAAACAGTCTATTTAATGCCACATCATCTTCGTGGATTTTGTTGGTAGTTTTTGATGTCTCAAATGTCTTGTAGGAACAACATCAGTGTTTTGAAAGAAAATCACCAGTTAAGGGCCTTCCTTTACAAAGAAATTTCAATCAGGTATGACTTATGGTACAGTGTCAGTGATGTGTTAAAGATTGTTTTTGGGGCTTGAGAGGTGGCTCAGTGGTTAAGAGCAGTGGCTGCTCTTGCAGAGAACCTGGGCTCAATTCCCAGGACCTACAAGACTCACAACCATCTGTAATTCCAGTTCCAGGGGAATCTAACATGCTCTTCTGGCTTCTGTGGGTACTGCATACACATGGCACACATACATACTGACAAACACACTCATACACAAAAATTAAAATAACAAATAAATAAAAGGTGGTATCTTTACATAGGAACACATGCCAGATAAGGTTCTATATCAACTACTTGGTGGATTGGGGTCAGAAGCTCATGGCAACATGAACTTGAGTTTCCTTCACACACAGTAGCTGGGTGTTTGCTCATTCTGCTAAGCCAGTGTTAACAGTGAGCTTATAAAATGCAATGGCTGCAAATGTTGAGTATCACCCACTCTAAGCAGGAAATAAATGGAAGGCAAGCAGTAGTGGAATAAAGTCCTCGGCATGGTGACCACTGGCCATGCCGCATACCACAGAAAAATAGTCACAAGAATAAGATCCACACAAAACCATCTTTCAGAGAACTTAAGGCTGAAAAATTTGCTCCCTACAAGTTCTCACTTTAACAGAACTCTACACAAAATGCATGTCCAGAATAAGTCAATGTATTCTGGTAGCAATATAAGCCACGAAAGTCATAACACTAAGTAGGAAAAAAAAACTCTCAAAGAGAGATCAGTATCTACAATCTACAAAGAACTCAAAACCTTAAGCACAAAGCCAACCCCGAGTCATCCACTCAGCAAATAGGCAAACAAACTGAACAGACAGTTCTCAGTGCTTCTGTGAAAACATGTTCAGCATCCTCAAACCGCCCTGAAAATGCAAACTAACGAGTACTCAAAGCAAATGCTGGGAAGGATTCAGAGGAATGGGAACCATACTGCTGGCAGGAGAAGAAACGATGCAACAGCTATGGAAATCACTATGGAGGTTCCTCAAAAACCTAAAACCAGAACTACCACATGTCCAGCTAATTGTGGGAATGTATGCAAAGAACTCTGGGTCAGCACACCACAGAGGTACCCATACACTTCTGTTTATGGCAGCACTGTCCAGAAAAGGCCAGATGGGAACCTGCCTAGATGTCTGTTTCCTAGGAATTGATAAAGAAACTGTCAGGACTACTTACTGCAAACAGAAGCTCCTCTGGTAAAGGTTGAGGGATGCACTAACCCGTGGTATTTTCTTGATTGCTAACAGGTGTAGGAAGGCCCAGGCCACCTTGGACATTACTACTATAGGGTAGGGGTTCAGTGCTGTAGAACAGAGCTAGCTGAGTAGAGCCACTAAGCAGCCCCTCTCCATGGTCCTTGCCTCTGCTGCTGTTTGCATTCCTTCCCTGACTTCCTTCACAGGTGAACTGTTGCCTGGAAGCATAAGGTGAAATGAATCCTTTCCTCCCCAAATTGTTTTTTTTTTTTCAGCAACTGAAATGAAACTGGAATTGCTACCAATAAAGAAGCAAAAATCTGCTTCCCCAAGAACTCAGTGCTATTCGTAACACTACAAGTACATCAATAATCAGTTATCCTTACAAATTCCACAGCCATCTCCTTAAATAACTCTGCTGTTTCTAGCTAGTTTTCCAAATTAAGATGCAAACGAAGAAGTAAAAAAAAAAAAATCATAGGAACATTCAATTACACAGAATCAATAAAGAAAAATCAATGAAGTCAAAAGTTGACTTTTTTGTGGAAAACAATAATGTTGATGGTCCTAGAGAGATGAGGCATACAAATCAGGGGAGGGGTCACCAACAATTATCAATTTCAGGTCTGTGAAAGAATCTGTCCCTAGAGGATTTATAAAGATGAAAAGAATAATTAGAAATATCATGAATAACTTTCTAGAAATGACCAAAACTCAATCAAAAATAAATAAATAAATACCTGAAGTAGTTCTCTACTGAAGACACTACTGAATTTGTACTTTATAAGGCCTCCTACAGAGAAAAGCCAAGTCCAAATGCTTTTACTGGTGAATTACGTGAAACAAAAAATAATTAATACAAACTCTTCCAGAAAATTAGAGAGTGAAATTTTTTTCTTTCTTGGTATTTTTTTTTGGGGGGGCAGTGGGAGGGAACAGGGTTTCTTTGTGTATCCTTGACTGTCTTAAATTTGCTTTGTAGACCAGGTTGGCCTCGAACTCACAGAGATCAGCCTGCCTCTGCCTCCTGAGTGCTGGGATTATAGGTGTGCGCCACCACAATCAAATGAGATGAGTGAACAATTTCTAGAGACAATTCTTTAATATAAAATCACAATGTATACACATATATGTGGATATATATACATATTATATATGGGGGTTGCTTGGCACATGCACTACATTCATGAGATTGTCTCCAAAAACACACAGATATATCCAACAGTAAAAGATTGAATCAAGATCAGGATTTCGATTATTTTTTTAAACATTTTATTTTCTAGTTATGTGTGTGCATGTGTGTGCATACATGCAAGTGCCCTCAAAGGCCAGAGGCCTCTGGCACTGAAACTATAGACAGTTGTGAGCCACTGACATGGCTGCTGGGGACTGAACTTACACCTTCTGCAAGAGCCACCATCACTCTTCCCTGCTGAGCCACCTCTCTAGCCAGATTTCAATGCTTGCAACATCTACTGAACACTGAGCCAGAGGTGTAGCCATCTGGCTTAAGGCAACCCAGTATGATAATATTTAGTAATACATAGGAATAAAAACACGAGTAAATCAGAATAGTTACTATCAGTTCCAGGACTGACTTCTTATTGGAATAATTATTATCAGTTCTGGGGGGAAAAAAAACTGGACAAGAACAATAATTGCTCCATGGTTCCACTCATACAAACTCAGAGAAAACACAAATTAAAGTGGTCAGGGGCTTCTTTGCATGGGATCAAGTTCAGGACAGAAGGAGCATAGAAGCTAGCAGGAGCCAAGTGTGTGGCACACATGTAACCCCAGCATTTAGGAGGCAGAGGCAGAGGCAGAGGCAGAGGCAGAGGGATTGCGTTAAGTTGGAGACCAGACAGGGCTCCATAGTGAATTCCAGGCTGGCCAAAGCTGCAGAACAGACTGTCTCAGTGGGTGGGTGGATGAATGGATGGGAGAGTGGGTGGTTGGGTGGGTGGCTGAGTGGGTGGCTGGGTGAGTGGTAAGGCTGGGCCCATCCTCTCTTGACACTTTCCATACTGGTCTGCTGTTCTTTGATATGCTTGAGTGTAAAAATGAACAAACTACCCCCAAAGACATGAAATAGTTCTAAAATAAAAGCAAGGCAGGGATTTCTTCTAAGAGGCTCTATAATAAGAGCCCTGTGGGAGAAAACAGTATCTCAAATCTTTGCAGTAGATGCAGCAATAAACTCCAGAAGACTCCTTCAGCGCTGATCGATACGCATAAAGACCCAGCAACACATCACAGGTAAGGCCTGCAGGGACCAGCATGGGTGGGTTCCCATGGCCTATTCTCATGCCACGGTGAAGTAGCTATGTTTTAGGCATGGTCTGGTTTGCTTTCTGCTGCTGTGGTAGAACACCGTGGCCAAAAACAACTTGGGAGGGAAAGGGCATGTGTCACCTTACAGTTTACAGTCCATCATGGAGGGAAGCTGAGAAGGGAACTCACAGCAGAAACCTGCGGACTAGACCTGGAACAGAGAGCATGGATGGCCACTGCTTACTGGCTTGCTCTCTATGGATTGCTCAGTTTGCTTTTCTTATGCAACCCAGAACCACTCAGTGAGCTGGGACTTCAAACCTCAGTCATCAACCAAGAAATAACCCACAGGTTTGTCCAAGACCAACCCAACAGGACTCCAGCGGGAATCCCAGGTGAGCCAAGTTGACCACTGGGATTAGCCACCTCAAGGCATGACTCTTTTAGATTGCACAGGGTCAGGTTTTATTTTGAGGACCAATTTGAAATTTGTTATTTTCCTTTTTTTTTTTTTTTTTTTTTCTTTAATCTTGGTTTTAACTGACACATAGTCAGTGAGATCATGCAGTTTATCCATCTGGGCCTGGTTTATTTCACTAAGCGTAATGTCTTCAGTTCAATCTATGTTGCATAAATGACAGGACTTCATTCTTGTGAGGAAGCAACACCTTCCTATATACACATAGCCCCTCAGCTATGTGCACTCATTCACTGATATGCTCTTAGCGCCACTTGGTATTGCAGGGTTGTGAATGAAACTAAAATAATGTTTGGTGTGGTGATAACACCTTTGATCTCTGCACTCTGGAGGGAGACTTGGAGGGTCTTTGTGAGCTCAAAGGCCAGACTAGTTTACAATAGTAAGTTCAAGACCAGCCAAGGCTGCACAATGAGACTCTGTCTCAAATGAATAAATAAACAAGCAAACATCCCAATGTTCTCATGGGAGATGCACACACACACACACACACACACACACACACACACACACACACATACACATTCTCTCTCTGCCTCTCTTCTTTCCTCTCCCCTACCCCATACACAAGTGTGTATAATTAATTATTTTCTGGCTTTGTTTTTATTTATGTGTCTGTGTGTGTATGCCCTGTGCATGTGAGTGCACCAGAAGCAAGAAGAGGGCATCAGGTTTTCTTAGCAGTAGAGTTACAAACAGATGGGAGGTGCCCAACATGGGTGCTGTGATGGGTGCTTCTAGAAGGGAAGCAAGCACTGTTACCCACTGAGCTATCTCTCCAGCGTATGAAAACAATATTTTTTTAAACATTTTATGTGTGTGAGTATCTACCTGCCTTTATGTACATATACTGTGTCATGAGAATTTTTAAATATTTTTAAAGTTATCTTGTGTTTTAGGAATGTTTGCCTTTTTAGTGAAATGTTTTTATGTTTTTGTCATTTATAGTTCTTATCTTATTTAAGAATTAAATATTTTTAAGTATTCTTCTTGCACCACTATCTTTATTCGGTGTTACTTAGTTTACGCACAAATATATTAATTTTCCTACTTTTGCTGAAGTTTCCCTGAAGAGTTTTATTTGAGTTACTGCACACACAAATTGTTTTTAAAAATACTTTTGGTAACTGCCAGCCATCTTAGCTGTGCTAAGGAATTCTGGTATTGCCTTTTATGTGCCTGGCTTGCTTTGTGATTACCATCCCTGCAAGTTGCATTTGGGAACTGTGATAAAAGCCTGGTTCCCATACAGTTAACTTGGTTTCTTTTTCTTTCTCTTAGAGGTCCTAAGAACATTTCTGTTTTCCCAGGATTCACATCAGAGTTGATCTTTGCAGGTTCCCAGCCAGCCTGTCCATCAGAGACCTAATTTCCCTTTTATTTGCAGAATGATTTCTTACCTTGTATTTTTTTAATCTCTATTATTTTGTGGGTTATTTTGCTTCTTAGGAAACTCCTCATGTGTGTTGGCCTTTTACTGTCTGCAAGTGACATCACTTTTCCCTGCTAATCCTTTCTGCTTTTCTGGTATCATTTTAATTTTTGTTGTTGTTGCTATTTTCCTGTCTTGATGTCTATGATCAGATTTCCATTTCATTCTACTCTCATTTGGTCCCTTAAAGTTTATCCTGTAATTTATTTCTGAAATCAGTCACTGTAAACCAGAAAAAAAGAAATCAACGTCAAGTAGAAAATAGACATTAATGGGCGAGTTGATCTACAGAATTTATCTGCCTAGGTTCTGGGATACTGGGGGAGGGCACCAAGGCCAGAGACATGGTCTCTGTTCTCAGAAAGACAGAGCAAGTGTGTGAACGATCAGGAATGCAATGCCGTAGTTTAAAAACATATGGAGCACAGTGGGAGAGAGAGCAGCCTGTTAAACCTAGATGGAGGTCTGTGAAAGGCTTCTAGAAGGTGTCAGAATGAATGCAGGTGACCTGCACAAGCCTGGGACTTATGCTGGGTCCCTGAATCCTCTGATGTCTGTAGACAGGAGGCCCAGGAGACCTGTTTGTCATCCATCCATCTCTGCGTGGTCCAAACACTTGCTCCATTCCAAGGTGATTCACATCATCCCCTCCCCATCTGTAGGGTCCCCTTGTAATCCAATGTTTTCTCTGATTTTTAGTGTTTCAAATTATAATCTTGCTTATTGTTTTTAAAATCACATGCATTACCTGTACTATCTGTAGGCCCGGCTAGCAATCAATTAAGACACAGACACTTGTTATATTTTTTAAATAGCCTTAGTTAACCTGGGGCAGGGCAGATATCAATCCTCTAAACTACTTTCCATAGTAGGGCCTCAGGCATGGGATCCCTGTCTCAATCCCATGCCATCTGCTTCTAATAACTTCTATCAAGTTACCTCCCATCCCTAATCCCATATACTTGCTTATGTTCTTCATCTGGGCTGGATTCTCCATCCACACCGGCCATGTGCTTCTCCTCTATCTAACCCATGGCAGCCTACCTCTCTTCCCTTCAGGTCTCTCCTCTCTTCCCGGTGGTCTTTTTTCTTCCCAGAATTCCTCTCTCCTTAACCCCACCTATCTCCTCTGCCCTGCCCAGGTGGGATGCCTTTTTATTAAGCAAAAAGCTGGTCATAGAGACAGTAATAATTAGCATCAAAATACATCAGACCATCCCCCAACACTTGATAAGCAGACGGGAAAATATCCAACCTTCTAAAGCCAAAAAAGAGTCCACCAGGCTTTTGAACAAATCTAAATCTATTTTAAAGGGTGACAAGCAGAGCTAGAGAAATGGCTCAGTGGGAAAGTGCTTGCTGTGCAAGCATCAGGGACTGAGCTCAATCCCAGCATCTACATAAAAGCCAGATACAGGCAGCATATTCCAGTAATTCTAGCAGTGGAGAGTGAAGGCAGGTTGAGTCTGAGAGCTCACTGGACCAGCCATCCTAGCCAAGCTCAGTTAAAGCCACTGTCTCAAAAATTAAGATGAAGAAGTTACTGAGAAAGCAGCAACACATCAACATCTGGTCGCCACACATGTCCCCTGGGGTGAGAACACCCATATATTCATGTACACACACACACACACACACACACACACACACATACACACACACACACACGCGTGCACGCGCGCGTCTTGCAGTAGAATGTGTAATCAATGACTCTAATGGGTCCTTCTTGATGAGGCTGGCCTTGAAGGGCTGTATCTCTTCTCATCTGTGACCCTGTCACCCCCGAGGTACTAACACACCACCCTACAATCCGGATGAAGCCCCTGTAATCTCTTAGCTACTGTAACGGATATTGAATAAAATGAGCTAAACAATCTTTGAGCCTTAGTTCCTTGGCCTAAGCTAGTCAGCTATGCTCCTCCAAAGAAAGGGTGAGCAGGCCACAGGATCCCAGACTCTAAACCAGAAACAGGAATGTGATAGTCCCTTAGTAACTGTGTATTGAACACCTAAGTGATGAGGCTAAATTCAGAGACATCTGGATGAGAAACATTACCCTGAAGAACTGGTATTCTATTAGTAAGCTCTGTTGTAATGTCCTAGCCTTTGTGATAAGTAAATAATCCTGCAGTGTCGATGATTTTTCATGATAGGATTATTCTGCAGGTGAGAACGTTGAGAAACAAAAGAATGTTTCTCCCAGGGTGGAAGGCACTGACAGAATATAATCCTAACTTTTATCCCCTGGACGTATGCCTTCTTGCCAAAGAGGAACCATGCATGCCTGTACGCTAAACGGCTTACAGAGCTGAGTGACTCCCGGGCAGGAACTGAGGCAGAGAGGGCTAAGCACAGGCTCCTGGAGTGCTCATGGCGGCTTAAGCCACTTACTGCCACAGGACTGTAATCTTCCTCCTCTGTCTCAGCTGAAGTGGCCTAAAGATCTCTGCTATAATCCCTAAGCATGATGGAGTAAAGGTTAGCAAAGCCGGTACTCGGGAATTGAAACAAAGCTCATTTTCTTTTGCACTGAGGTGGAAATAGCAGATAGTCTTGTTACTGACATTAGGGAGAGGTTTTTGGAGTCCCACACGTGATCAGAGAGCCACTTAAATTTAGAGGTTTATTTTAGAACTGAAGAAGGTGGGGGCCAGGGGTTTGCAGCCTGTCAGTGGTAACTGGTGTGAGTGTCTTCCACAGTCTGGGTATTGCTAGCCGCCACTGTCTTCCTGGTTGGAAATGGGGAACAAGCTGAGTGAATGACACACGGGAAGGTAGTGGGCTAGCTCTTCCTCTGTGAGCTGGGCTTTTCTGAGCTGTAGCATGGTCGCCAACCCCAGGGGAAGAGCAGAACCCCCACAATTCAATCTGATTTCAAATGCAGAGAAGGCCCTGCAGAGCTAGGCCAGGCGCCGCGGTGGTGGTGCCAAGATGACTAATCACTAATTACACCCTAGGAGTCACCGCAGAGGCCCTCAGCTGTCAGGAGAAAGGGCAGATGTCAGGAGGGAGTGGCTGGTGACAGGTGCAGTTGAAGGGTTGGGGGCATCCCCCCGGGTGGGCGAGACCAGGAGGCGTTGTGGGATGCACAGGGCGCAGTGTCTTCAAGGCTCAGTGCCGGCAGGCGCCACCTTCTCCTGATTCTCAAATAGCAAGGCCCCCCTTTCACCCCCAACACACACACACACACACACACACACACACACACACACACACACACCACCCTCAACTCCAACCCTGCCCCAGCCACGCCTCCTCATGGCTCTGGCTGCCTTCTCAGAGCTGGGCTAGTCAGCCCCGCAACAGCTGCTCAGGCCGCCTGAGACCCACAAGGGCTGAAGCAGCACAGTTAAGAGGATGACTATTTCCACGGAGGAATTACACGACTGGATTAGGGAATGTAAAACACCCGGCCTCAGAAATAAATAGCTTTGTGGGTTGGATGCTCAAAGTAAGCCATGGTTTCCCGGACTCTCTCTCTGACATCAGCCCTACTTATGTTCTGAAGAAGCTCAAAAAACTGTGGCTGTTGGGCACCTGTCTGCACTTTGCTACCTTCAACACAAGCAGCTTGATTTTGTGTTTCCCTGAGCAGTTTTCTGTAACTCAGAAACCCTGAACTAAGAGAGCAGACAGAACACAACCAGCCAAAGACTTACTAGCGTGAAAAACAAAGGCAAACACCTGCGCTTGGATTTAAAGGCCCACCGTCCCCATGTGACCAGCTTTTTAAAATAAGAAATACTCTAAAATGCAAAAGCAACCATGTGTTGAAGATGAGAGCAACAGACGAAGAAAAGTTACCTCATCATGTCTCTGAGGCATAAGCTTTCCATTGGGCCCTTAATTCCTTCTAGAAATGAAGCGTACTTAACAAGACAGCCTGCTTGTGGGTGTTGGCTGTAGAAATGAAGATATCCATACATAAGGTGAGGCTTCGACCACAGTGAGGCCCCTTAGCAAGGACCCGGATGAAAGGTTAGCCAGGCAATGTCTGCAAGTAAGCGGTTCACTGAGAGAGAACTGTAAACACAACCGCCTTGGGGAGGCCGACTCCAGGAGCTGAAGGAAGCACAGTGCGGGAGGAAGAGAGATGTTGGGAGTGGGGCGGCTGTGAGAAGATCAAGGTTGGAAAAGGTCGCCTCAGCTAGTGATTAAGACTTTTTTTTTTTTCCACTGAATGGGTTGAGAGCCCAGTGCAAAGGGATGCATGAGATCTTCGGTAGCTAGGGCTACCGCTCAGTGCTTGCTTTCACTTGCATGAGCCTGTGGGTTCTCTCTGCAGTACCCCCTGAACTGGGCACAGTAGAGCATGCCTATAATCTCAGTACGCTGGGCACAGAAGCAGGAGCTCACGTGTTCAAGATCATGCCCAAAGAGTGAATTTGAGGCCAGACCCATCTAAAAGATAAACAAGTAAATAAATAAATATAGATAGATAGATAGATAGATAGATAGATAGATAGATAGATAGATAAGCAGATTTAATTTTTGAAAGACAATGCTGGCTAATGCAGGAACAACTGGGTGAGACAAACTACAGTGGTGGTGGCTTAGAACAGAGTGGTCACAGAAGAGTGGGTGGGAAGTAGCCAAGCTTAGCAATCTAGCACTTTGAAATGAAAAGACAGGAATCACCAGGCAGTCACATGGAGCGTGAAAAGAGCCAAGCATGAACCAATGTTTCCTGGCTTAGAAACAATGGACTTGCCTTTGGTAAGTGGGATGGAGGGCAAAGGTGGAACAAATAATGAAGCGGTCAGCTTTTATCTCTATCTCAAAGGCCTCTCTTTAACCTAGCATCTTCCTACACAGTCTTTTAATTAGGCCTAAGCCCGTCGGTGGCCACCTTGTCCTTCTGTATCCTGCTCACTCACATTCCTGTGAACAGTAAAAAGTTTTGTTGAACAATATTTTCAATGGGGTCTTTCCTTTTTTTTTTTTTTAATCTTATGTATGAGACATCAGAAAAAGAGTCATCTTTTGTTTTACTTGAGCAATAAATAACTGTTTTCCAAGCAGGTTCTGATCTGCTAACAAGATAGCAGACCTCAAAGCCTGTCCAAGCAAGAAATCTCTGTACCCACTGGATGGCAGTAAGGCCAAAGACAGAGGTCTGGTGTACTCACAGGGAGCACTCACAGGGAGCACTCACAGGGAGCACTCACAGGGAGCACCCACAGACCTCCTATGGGCCCATGGCTTCAGTGCTGTGGGTTTCACAGACTCTTGGGCCTCACAGATCCATAACTCCTGAGATAAATGGCAAGCACTTTTATAAATCCACAGAAAAGAGACCGTGAAGGACAGTGGTCAGTTTAATGCTACCATTACCCACATTAAAGGTGCTGGTTCTCAGGTCTGTCAATACTTCTCTCCCATCCTTCTTTCCTCCTTTGCCTCTCCTCCTCCTCCTCCTCCCTGCTCCTCCTAAACCCAGGATCAGCGGTTATCATCAAAAGTTTTGATTTCTGCCTGGAACACTCAGGAAGTGGCCCAGCAGCCACTCCACCAGTTGTGGGAGGAATGTGTTGGTGAAACCCTGCTTGCTCCCATTGGCTTCGGATGGAAACAACAATGACAACATCATCAGCACCAATAATAACAGAAGTGGACGCCGATGGAGTTTCTGTGCACTTATGCTCTAATCTGCCCACCACTTTGCCAGAAAGGCCCTACTAATTCTGTTTCAACTGATCAGGGTGTTGAAGCATAGGGGCCTAAGTACCCCGGAATGGCGAACCACTATTAAATTATGTAGGCTGGACTTCAGCATGAGGTTGTGGGGCTCCAAAGTTCTTGACCATTGGTTTCCTGCCCAACCCAGGTTAAAATTCTAATTTAAATGATTTTTGTTTTGTAGTCAAAAGAGAAGGTAAACGGGTTCTCTACAGAGGGCTGATAGAAAGCAAACAACATGTCTGAATGATTGGCATAGGGACAGCCATGTGTGTGTGGGGGGGGTTGGGTTACCTTGATGAGACCACAGTGGAGACAAAAGTCTATTTGGGTGAGTATAAATAATTCCTTGGAAAATGTCTGCTCCAACAGAGAACACCTCTTTAAAGGGTATACAAGCTGATGCAAAGGTGTGGGGACAGGACATTCGGGTGAAGGCAGCAGCCATGGACCTATAGTTAGTAAATAAGCAAGGTCATATTTGAAACTGTAAGTGGGCCTCTGGCCTCTGTCCATGACATGACTACTGCCATCTTTAATCACAGCAATATGAAGGAGACATTTGTGATGACATCATGGCTATTGCATTACCCCAGAGTTGGGGGATCGTCAGTCTCTTATCTGAGGTTCCAGCCTCCACTCCCCACTAACCCCCCAGCTTAATGTACTTTTGTGGGAATGCACAAAGTTGATTGGGATTTGAGACTGCAATGAGTCCCTGCCTATGCTGGGGAAGGGCTTTTATGTCATGTAGTTCTTCAGAGTTGCCGAAGTGATCCAGTTAAGGTCATTAATTCACCTAGCTGGACTTGAATGGAATTGGTTTTTTTGTGACCTGGTGTGTGTCACGTCTCAGGTGACTAAACACATCTTTATATCTCCCCAGGAGAAGTAATCCAACAGGGATCAATTTTTAAAAAAAAATACTCACATTTATTTATTGAGTGTGAGCCCACTAGAATATCATGGCACATGTGTAGATATCGGGACACAACTTATTGGAATCAGTTTTCTCCCTCCAGAAAAATGGGTCCTGGAGATTGAACCAAGCTACTGGGTTTGGAAGTGAATGCTTTTACCTGCTGAGCCATCTCACTGGCCCTGAGTTCAGTCTTTGGATGCTATCATGCTATGGGGTGGCTAGGTGTCTCTACAAAAAATACCCATTGGTCCCACTGTCCTGGGCAAGTTACAAAATTGGACAAAGCAGGCTGTGCTATTATTACCACAGCTTTAGATTTGAAATAGATGAACTCCAGCCACTTATGCCCAGAGTCCTTTGAACACAGCCTAGACTAAAATATATATAGAGACCTATAGATAAGTAAAATACTAAATAAAAATACTCAATGGGCATTTCAAAAACTTGGAATTCCCAGGCCTAAATGAAAACTAGATTGTATCTTTGCCTGAGTCACGTAAAGGTACTTGTCACCAAATCCCCAAGATTTTGTGATGGCTCCAACGTTAAGGATGTGGAGGAACGGGGCTGAGACATGGCTCAAGGGTTTCTAGAGAACCTGAGCTTGGTTCCTGCATGATGTCTCACAACTGTTCATAACTACACTTCCAGGGGCCTCTAACAACCTCTCCCGGCCTTCATGGCCAATGCACACATATGATGCACAAATAGTCACACACAGACAGGCAGAACACTCATGCTCATGGAATTTGAGTGAGTGTGAACAGCAATGCAATATCTCCTGGCCAGGCTGTATCTCTGCATTTCTAATTATCATCTCTGGGGGATTAATGTTTTTCCCATTGCTGATCAATCAGCTTTTCCTGGTCACCACCAACCTACCTATGCCATTACAGCTCAAGTTATTCTGGTTTTCTGGCCTTGAGTAAGCTTTCTGTGTTTGATCAAGTATTGATTTTAACGTCCAAGGACACAGAATATTGAAGCTTCTATTTATTCTCAGCCATAAAGTATCATATTTTCATCTTAAGAATTACAGTTGTTTCCCCGAGCTATTTTTGTTGTGGAGGTGTTAATTATTTTCTGCACTTAAATCGTAACAGCTGACCTAATTATTGCAGGTCCAACCCTGAGATTGCTTTATTATGGTCCTGACTCAGCTCCCCTGAGGGACTGACCTAAAACGTCTTTTTCTTTTTAAAGCTGGAAACCAATCCTAGGATTAGTTTACCACAACAGTTTCTAACCTCTGGGCCTTCATCTTCAGCTTTATCCTCCAACCCACAGTCCACCCTCAAGGCAGCAGCTAGGTGAACAGGTGCGGAAAACAATCTGCCACTCCCCTGTTAAAACCTTCATTCACTCAGGAAAATGAAAAGGAGCAACTGCTTAGGCACTGAGTGAACAGGCTCCTGTTAGGTCTAATAACTAGTGCTGAGCGAAAGAAAGCATGTAGGGAAAAAAAAAAAAGACAGCAACATCCTAAGATAAGTTTATGTAAACAGCCAAAATAGTGAGGTATATTCAAGGCAATGGCTAATTAGCGTTGGTAGTAATGAACGGCAGGGTTTCAAAGTGTGAGCAACGGTCTATCTCTTGTCCTGGGTGTTGGTTCATAGTGTTTGCTTTCTGATAGCTCGTTGAGTCATAGTCCTAGGACATGGGCGCCTTCACCTTCCAGCAGGGTAATTGCACTTGAGCACAAGTGCTGAGGACAGAATGGGAGACAAATAAAGGAAAAAACAAGAGCAAAACTACCCTTCCCAAGGGCTGCATCCCAGGGAAAACAAAACAGAGCAGTACTGGAAACAAAGGCTGGTGTTACAAGTGGGTTTATTTGTTAAGTGGGAGACTTTAAGGATGTTTATTCTGTTGTTTTTTTTTATGAGAGATTTTAAATGCTGATGACTGCTATGCTATGCTATGGGGCTTACCCTACAGAAAGTGCATAATACAGTGGTCTTCAAGAGCAGGAAAGCACAGCTGCTGGAGGGTTTTCCTTGACTTGGGAGAGTGTGAGACAGAAGTGGACAGGAGGTGGACAGAGCAAGGTGCAAAGGCGACAACTGAATCACAGAGGCATAATGTGGACAGGGTAGTGGTGGGTAAGTGACATGAGAAACCTTGTCTTCGGTTTGTAAGCAAACTGAGCAGGCAGTAGAGCGATGGGGCTGCTTACCCTGGCCTTTATGTGAACATTTCTAGACATAGCTCTTTGGGACTACTTTCATCTGGCAGTCGTGGGGCACCAGTGATGTGATGTGGATAGAAAAATCCCTAGCTGTCTCTGGAGGAGGAGAACCTTAACCCATAACAAATTCCTAGAAAGGAAAATGTGGAATTCAGAATACGTGAATTTAAAATCTAGCTAGACTCCATCAGAGAAGTACCTCCAGCTGAAATTCCAGTCCACATGTAATATATTTCTGTCCCTGGACAGCATCGCTATTTATAAATTGTCAATGAGGTAGAAATTGCTCAGCTTTTTCTTTGACAAACTATTATTGTTAGTGTCTTTTTCAAGCATTTTTTCCCTTATGTTGCTCCTTAGTGGCAGGCTAGCCATAACCTCTGCCCATTTTTTCTCTCTGGTCACTTATCTTTTCTGTATGAATTTGAAGAGCACTTTGCATGTTATGGAAACAAGCCATTTGACAGTCATATTTATTGAAAAAAGTGTCCACGGGTGGGGATGTTTAAACATGTAGACCTAGGCTTCATTGTTACTCTTTGAATGAAGCTGCATCTGTGTTAAGGGTTTTACATCTTCATTTTTTTAATTCCCAACATCTATCATATATCAGGGATTGATTGTGTTGGTTAAGGTCCAATACAGCTTTGTTCCCGATGTCTTCCCCTGAGTAGTTAGCAGTGACCCCACTGCCCCTTCTAGGTTATGCTGCTTTTCCATGGCATGCTAGAAATGCCAACTTTGACCTCCCCATCTCAAAAAAAAAAATGCTTGTAATTTAACTGGAGGGGCAAGGCTCCTCAGGACCCAGCTGTATTTCATCCACCTAAGGACTTGAACTTTTTACTTCCCACACTTACAAATAGCTCTGAAATCTGTATCTGGAACTATATAAATCTAAGCCTCTTGCTATGCTTCTGTGTCTTTAATGCATTAAGGTCCTTCTTGGACTATTGACCAGAGATAGATGAGTAATTAATTAGGGTCCCCTCCCCATTTGCTGTAAAACTGGAAATTTGTTACCCTGCCTGGGAAGACTCTCTAAGTCCCTGGAAACTGCTGGTCTTTGTAAATAATGTTACATTCTTCCTTATAGAGCTCACACAGCCTCTCCTGTTTCTTCTCCTGCTGTCCATGTGTGCTACTCCATGGGGATGTGATCAATGCCTCAGGAAAAGCGTTTACTGGAAAGAAGACCATCACAGTCACTAAAGTCAAGCCCATGCTTTACCTGTTTGTCTTCTGAAATGTTGGCACAAATGTGAACATCAGAGGCCAGTTTGGAGCCATGGATAGATAAGTTCTCTCCACAGGACTACAAAGAAACCAGGACATTCACATGTCCTTAGTGATGACAGTGGCCCCACACACCCATCAATACAATCTGGCTTGCTCTCCAAACCATGCATCTGCTCTTCCTCTATCTCTGCTCCCTTTTTCCCTGCTCTTCATCCTTTGCCCTTCACCCTTTGCCCCTTCCTCCACTCTCTGCCCTTTCTCCCTCCACCATCTGCTTTTCTTCCATCCTCTGCTTTTATTAATCTCCTGTTCTTCATCAATTTTTGTCCCTACCTGTCTTACTGCTATCTACTTGTGTGTCAGCATTTTTATAAGATTATTTTTTTCTTATTTACATATATATGTGTTTGTGTGAGTGCATGCTGTATGTGTGCAGTTACCCACAGAGGCCAGAGGAGGGCGTCTGATACCCTGGAACTGGAGTTACAGGCAATTGTGCACCATCTGACATAGGTGATGGAGCCAAACTTGGATGCTCTAGAAGTGCAGGAAACATTATTAGCCACTGAGCTATCTTCTCAGCCCCCTGATGCTAACGACTTTTAGGCACAGAGAGATGAGTGTTAACCTGCTGATAGTCACCCCTCCTGATGGTCCTCCTCCCCTCCTTCCCCCAACCCCCTTAAGCCTGCCTTTCCTGGCTCCCTGTAATCAAGTCCTTCTACTTGACTCCCTATGATCTGTCTTCCCTGTCAACAGTTCCTGGTGAGACCTGTCTACACAGGCCCATAGGCCTCAGTCTCCCTGAAGAGCACACAGATGCTCTGAGTGGCCTCGCTTTACATCCATAGCCTGGGACTCCAGTGGAACTCCCACGCTGCCTGGACCTGGCATATTCTCACAGTTGATTCACTCTCCCACAGTCCTAGAAAGTGATTTCAGAGTGTTCTTCTCTCTCCTCCTCCTGTTCCCAGCACCTCACCTGTATCATCAGTCTGCATCTGACCTGGTGTCTGCTGCCTTCCCCTGTGCCCCTGTGACAAACTATCCTTCCAGCTACTCAAGAGCACAGTGTTACACTCTGTCACACCCAAAGGCCTGGCTTCTTCACAGGGTTATTTCCATCAAGTAGGGAGGCGCGCTGAAGTTCCTCATATCTTAAACCCCCCTATCCCAACTCTATGTGCTCCATTTTTTTTTAAACATCCCATGCCTTGTGACAAAGTAAAAGTTACCTACTTGTGCTGTTTCTTCTCTTTGTCTCTCAACCACTGTAATCAGGCTGTGACCCCACCAATCCAACAGCTCTGTTCACACTGACATCTTTTCACCACCCATGACAAAAGCATCCGTATTGGTTGGTTGCCTGGACTGCTGACAACTTCTCACTAAACATTCCACTCTTGCTCCCTAAAGTGTGTTCTGTCCAACAGTCAGATGGCATGCCATGTCTGTCTCCTCTTCTACTGGCTTCTATCTAGTAGAAGCTTCTACTGGCTTCTAAGAAGCCAAAGTTCTGACAGTGGCAATTGGAGCCCAGTATCATCTGATTTCTCATGTCTCCATCACCTCCCTCCAACTCTGCTGACCTCCTAGCATCTTTAGTGTCACTGCCATGTGTCAGCCTTCACAGGCCTTGATTTTTTTAATCTAGAATGTCCCTTTCCCAGAGCCATTGTCTGACTTGCAAAATGTCTCTTCACCAGAGAATCTTCCCAGGCTTCCCTATGTAGAAGGAATCTCTTTTCTGTATGGAAGCATAACCTGTCAATAAAACCTAGTAGCCTATATTTGAGGCAGGAAATAGGTGTCACATCCAGCAGGAAGAAAGGGTTCTGGGATAGAGCCAGGTACTTGAAAGATTCACTTAGAAGATATGAGGAGGACAGACACATGGTACCTGAGCACAGGTAACTAGCCACCTGTCAGAATGTAGATTAGTATAAATGGGTTATTTTAAGTTATGAGATATCAGAAAAGAACCTAGCTATATGGCCTAGGTATTTGGAAATGTATTTTGAGTCTCCTAAGTCATTATTATGGGAGCTTGGGACTTGGGGGGGGGGACCTCTAATATCCCTATCTGAAATAACATTCTATCTCAACCCTGCTCTATTTTTCTTTAGGGTTTTTAAGATTGCTCAAAGGCAGCTGAAAAAGCATTTTGTATCTGTAGACATTTGTTTATAATCTTATAGATTCCTGGCTGGATATCCTCCTGTGCCTAAGCCCTACCTCCTCAACATGCCTCAGTGATGCTCTTTCCCACAGTCTGGAACCTTACCTCATAATGAATACCACTTCACCCCTGAGCATCCACAGCCAGATAACTGGCATTTTATACTTATTGCTATGTTAATTTCATGAGTTTCTTGCTTGAAGTGAGGGCTGTTGCCAGAACACTGACTGCTAAATAAAAAGAATTCAGTAAATACCTAACTATTGTAATATTATTTATGAAAACATACAAAGTAGGAAACCATTTTCCTATCATTGGGAAACTAATATACTTTGAGATACTCTTAAAATAGAATTCTCCAGCAATTAAAAAAGGTGAGATAGTGATGGTTTCAATTTTTTAAGAAATCAAAATGTGCTTCTACATATATAATTCATATAGTTTCACCTTGCATGTTCATATAAGAATAATCTAGAAGGAAATGTGTCAATATGTTATATGAATGGTTACTTTTGTTGAATTTTGTTTGTTTGTTTTGCTTCTTTGAGATAGTATCTCACTATGAAGTTTGGCTGGCCTGAAATTTGTCATGTAAGTCAGACTGGCCTTGAACTCAGAGAGATCCTCCTGCCTCTGTGCTAATGCACCACAGTGCCCAGCAAAATTTTGTTCTTAAAATTATATGATGTGAATGTGTGGGGCTGGGTTTGTGCCAAAAAAGAGCAGAAGAGGCCACCAGACCCCTGAAGCTGGGATTACAGGCTGTCATGAGCTGCCTGGTGTGGGTGCTGAGATCTGAACTCAGGTCCTCTGCAAGAACAGTGTGTGCTCTTAACCACTGAGCCATCTCTCCAGCCCTGTAAGTGCTTACTTCTAAAGAAGAAGCATCAGGGGAAATTATAGAGATTTTCCCCCTCTGTTTTATGTCATTCCCTTTTTTTTAATGTTAGAGACTCACATTAGTTTCATAACATAGATTAAAATACCTTTCAGCTAGACTACTGGTGCTGTTTGTTGATATTGTCTATGGGTCTGATTAAGGGGGCAGGAAAATGAAAGTTATAGGGGGAAACTGGGGTGCTGCATGTTTGAGGACAAAACTTATAGGAAAAGGGAGCAACTGAGTAAAATTAGCATATTTTATTTATTGATCCTTACTATGGGAAGATGCTGTCCTTGGTGACATGGTACATGCATGTCTATTTCTTAAGCCTCATAACAAACTTGCAAGTTAAGTATTAGCTCAACGGATGAGAAAAATAAGACTAGGGAAAATGATCATTCACCAGGTTAGAGTCAAGACTTAGAAGTATAGGGCCAGGACTCCTATCTGTCCCTGGAACTGGAGGGAAGTAACCCAGCCATTTGTAGAATCCACATAAGCCTATGCCCTGGTATGTTAGCATCTGGCTGTAGCCTAAGTTTGGTGGAACTGTAGGGAGTGTTGTAGGAGGGCAGACAGGAGGGTGGAGGAGGGCGGACGGGAGGGTGGAGGAGGGCGGACGGGAGGGTGGAGGAGGGCGGACGGAAGGGTGGAGGAGGGAGGACGGGAGGGTGGAGGAGGGCAGACAGGAAGGTAGATGAGAAGGATCAAATAAAAGTGTATTGTGGGGCTAGTAACTAAAGGGGGTGACTGAGATAGAACTTTATTCATTTTATATGTATATGTGAGTAGCTGAGTGTATGTATGTGAACCAGGTGTGCGCAGTAGCCTGAGGAGGTCAGAAGAAGGTATCGGGTCCCTGGAACAGAAGTTAGAGGTGGTTGTGAGCCGCCATGTAGTGGGTGGGAAGAAACCCAAGTCCTCTGGAAGAACAGTGAACGCTCTTGATGTTGATGAGGTTAAGACTTCTATGATAGGGAAAGAATCCTAGCATCTCAATGAGCTCTGATCCCTTGCTATTTAGAGTCATGTGGAGCTGGAGGGAGAGGCACAAGTGACTTTAAGAACAGAGACCCTTTCTCTCCTTCTACAGTGTCTTGGTGAGCACACAGGCTGCTAGGAGGCCCGTGACATGGTGGACACCGTATGCTGACAGTCCAATATATGCCAGGAACTTTATCAACATCAATATTTAACCTTGAACTTTAATCACCAAATTAACGTGGTTATTTTTTTTTATTAATTTATTCTTGTTACATCTCTATGGTTATCCCATCCCTTGTATCCTCCCATTCTTCCCTCCCTCCCAGTTTCCCCTTATTCCCCTCCCCTATGACTGTTCCTGAGGGGGATTACCTCCCCCTGTATATGCTCATAGGGTATCAAGTCTCTTCTCCGTGACCTGCTGTCATTCCTCTGAGTGCCACTAGGTCTCCCCCTCTAGGGGACATAGTCAAATGTGAGGCACCAGAGTACGTGAGAAAAAAACATGAAACTTTTTTTTTTTTTTTTTTTTTTTTTGGTTTTTTGAGACAGGGTTTCTCTGTGTAGCCTTGACTGTCCTGGACTCACTTTGTAGACCAGGCTGGCCTCGAACTCACAGCGATCCGCCCACCTCTGCTTCCCGAGTGCTGGGATTAAAGGCGTGCGCCACCACGCCCGGCCTTAACATGGTTATTAATGGTGTTTTTTTTTTTGTTTTTTTTTTAAGGAAACAAATGAAGGGAGAAACTAAGTTACTCAGGATGTACAGACTGGCGGGATGAACTTCATGGCATAATTGTGACTTCCAACCTGCTGCTCGTCCCGAGACATGGAGCTGCCTCTTACGGGACGCTTGTTCGTGTGTCAGGGGACACAGGTGGAAAGCATCAGCTACCGAACGGAAGAGAGACAAAGCTGTATTCATGACAAGAGGAAGGTTGGGGAAGTGGAAAAGACTGGTGTTAGGAACTTGGGGATGCGGGGGCCTGGGTCTGGGGAAATGGTTGCCAATGGTTTTGTCCTGCTTTTGTGAGAGGAAGCAGAACAGGCATGCAGACAGTGAAAAGTGACTTTCAGCTAGAAGGTTGCCATGACTAGCATGGCTCTGAGTAGCATTCCTGAGCTCTCAGTAGCATCTGTAGGAAACACCCAAATGACACAAAGCCAGTTCTAGTAGCAAGGATTTAACATTTTAGCCTAATTTCTCTAACACAGTTATCCTGTGTTGAAATGTTGGCAGGGCATCTTTTCATAAGCTTTTTAAGACCTCAGCAAGCAGACCACTTACACACACATACACACACACACACACACACACACACACACACACACACACACCCGCACAGACAGTATTCACCTGTGCTGAGCCAGGCCAGGTGTTCAACATGGCTTGCCTCCTCATACAGCAACTGGAGGTATTTTCCCAGCCTTGACTGGACCAGGGCCAAGGTTCTGCATGAAAATACCTAGCATGATCCCTCTGTGCTTGCCCTCTGCTGACACAATCCCACCATTTTAGTGAATCTCTGCTGTTGACGTTCCATTTTGGGCAGAATTGACAGTGATATGACATATAAACACATTCTCTGCCAGACAAACACTAGAGTAGGCTTTTAAAAGGCTCTGGCTAGCCTTGTGGCCAGCAATAATATTTACATTATAATCCAGCAATCTTGATTCACAGGATAGAGGCAAAGGTGGCCAAGAAAGGAATTCCTGTCCCCATATTCAATTTCCCACAAGTCTCAAGATAGCTAGCAAGGCTTTCGAGCTCAGCAGATTACACAGGAATTTCTCCCAGGCATAGGGTTGGGATTCGCCCTTTACAATGGCCCTTCATGCCAAGACAATCTGTTTGTGTACATTTTTTTCCAATAGTTTTTTTTTTCTTCTAAAAAAAAAATAGTTTTTCTGCACTCTCACTTATCTTTCTTTCCCTGAACTCAGTCAACGGCCAGGGCATTTCTGCCCAGTATTTGACTCACTGCCACTCTGAAAGAGTTCACTATTGTAATGGGAAATGAACATTACAGAACACCTTCTAGCAAGGGATTTAAAAATCAGTATTTTGGAGGCTAGAAGCTAGTTCAATGGCTAAGAGAACTGGCTGCTTCTTCAGAGGAGCCAGGTTCGATTCCCAGAACCCACACAATCATCTGTAACTGCAGTCCCAAGAGATCCAGTGCCCTCTTCTGGCATCTTCAGGCACTAGACATAAAAATGGTGCATACATGCATGCAGGCAAAAGACTCATACAAATAAAAAATTATTTTTAAATTAGTATTTAGCTCATATCTCTTTCTCTCTTACCCCTTTCTTCTCTGTCTCTCCTCTCTCAGTGGGTCTCTGTCTATGTCTGTCTGTCTGTCTGTCTGTCTGTCTGTCTGTCTGTCTGTCTCTCTCACCCCCATTACTTCTCGCCACCCCATGTTCATATAATAAACTTCTCCATATAAAAAATGAGTATTTAGTAGTTAAGTAATACCATAAGATAATTCAATTATAGCACTCCACTAAGAGATAAAATCAGTATGTCACTTTGAAATTTTTGAATATAGTAAATAAAATAAACTAGACCTCCAGAGTTTAACTCCAGTGGCTTTCCACTCCCTACCGTTTCCTGAGCATGCACAGGAGAACGCCAACATGGGCCTAAAGCAGGAGAGAGATGAGTAAGTACTCTCTTGGCTCTGTGTTCTGACCCAGGTCCCTCACTTTTCAATAGTTTCTAGTTCAAACTTGAGTTAAGTCTGTGGGGGAAATAACCTTGGAGACACTTGCTATGTTGAGACCTATTATAGGTGTTTTTAAAATGATGCTGTTTCACCTAAGGCCTGAGCCTAATTTCTAAAATGAGCTATTATCTCAGGAACGTGGGAACAGCCTAAGGCAGGCCAAAAGGAATAAGAACTTAATGTGTTATAAAATGCTATCACTTCCCTCACACACCATCATGGCTATCTGGGGAAGAATTAAACTGGCATGAAATATTTGTTTGGAAAGACCACTTTTTAAAACAAATTGACCAGAACATTCTATGAGCCCATTTCTCTTAGCACACAGTAAACATGCTTTACAGCTGGACTTCCTAGTAACCTTTGTAACTAGAACAACATTCTTAAAATGCTTTATAAGAGTCTGGGAAACACTTGACAACATACAAGATCCTGTTGTCAAACCAATCACAGCTGCCTGTGTTCTCCAGTTATTTTATTGTTTTCAGAAAGCAGATTTTTCCCAGAATGTAAAACCAACCTTGAACAACAGAGATAAGGAGTTTCTCAGTCTCACACGGGGGTGTCGTGTTTCCATGGTGATGAAGCCAGCTCTTGATACCAGATTAACCAAGGTGGTCCTGGGTTTCCTGCTTTGCTTCCTCATTCTGCATACCAGGGAACCCACAGAAAGGAGGACAGCCAGAGGACAGCGGTACTCCTGAGAGCTCTACAGGTAACTGCCAAGAGGCTCGGGGCTGGTTTCAGTCAGCCGAGGCTGTCCAGTGGTCACCATTTCATATCTATGGTTCTCTAGACAACACCTGTAATATAAGTTCAGAAGCAGCTTTAGCTCCATTCCCAGTTCCCACTCCCCGTAGTTAGACCCTAAATCCTGCTGCTAGCTTCCCTCTCTCCAGAAACTCCCTGTTCATTCTCAGTCTTTGCATTTCTCAAAACCGTACGGTCCGATGATCTAGCTTACCCACACCCGAGCCCACCTTCTTCCTTCCTGCAGCGGAGTGCCGGTGATTCTGGATTCACACCCAGGCAGGCCTGTGCTCTGCCCTTCATAGTTCATAGCATGTTCTATGAGCATAGCATGTTCAACCCTCCACACCTTGGACATGATATTATACAGGTTACAATAGCAGCGCCCAACCTTATGTGTCAGAATTCTGGAGTTCTGGGCTCTGACCTCGATATATAGAGGCAGAATGTTTTCTTTTTTAAATAAATCTATAAATGCTGCCAGTTTGGGAGTCAATGAAGAATGACTAAGTGTCCATTCTTCGTCCATGTCCCCTACAGGTATCTGCAGCCATTTAGGTGCATAGGGTGTGTTGAGGTAGGATAATCAGATATGTACTAATACATCTGTCAGTGTTCCTTAAAGTTCAGAGTTCCAGGTACCAGCTTAGCTAAGTCTACCAGAACTGATTCTTGAGACGTGGCCTGGAAATTGATCAAATGAGTTCCCCACCCCCCAACTCTTGGATAAGTAGTTACTCACACAGGAGAACCATTGATCTTTTAGGAGTCCAACTGGAATCCTCAATGGACCAGGTATGCCATGTCATCCCAAAGAGTCAGGCAGACAGGACAGGGAGAGTGACCAAAGGGAAGTACGCACCATTCAAAATGGAAGCTACCCTTCCTTCCACAGAGAGCTTGTTGCTATTTTGCATACTCGAGACCTGGCATCATCAAAGCTTTAAAACTGTTAGAAGCTACAAATAAGGAGAAATTTAGATTCACATGATTCAAACAACCAATAAACAAACAGCAGCCACTGCCATCGGGTGCCTGCCCTGCCTTTGAGGGGTTTACCTCATATAGATTTAGTTTCTGGAAGTTGTCACCATAGAAGCCCAACCAAGTGGCTCCTCAGGATGAATTATGTGGTATAAGAAAAGGATGACCTCAGCGTGGTGGTGCACGCCTTTAATCCCAGTACTCTGGAGGTAGAAGCAGGTGGATAGCTGTGAGTTTGAGGCCAGCCTGGTCTATAAAATGAGCCCAGGACAGCCAGGGCTACACAGAGAAACCCTTTCTCAAAAAAAACAAGAGAGAGAGAGATTGAGAGAGAGAGAGAGAGAGAGAGAGAGAGAGAGAGAGAGAGAGAGAGAGAGAGAGAGAAATGACATCATCATCTGCCTTTCAGGTCTCCTGCTCATACCCACATGTACCTGGATACAACTAGGCACCTCCACAAGGGCAACCTGCCACACCACAAATACTAATTAGGGCTGTTACTCTTTCATGCCATTCTGCCAAGTGTTACTTCTTTGCTTTCTCAATGAATTTCATTCCTAGCCACTGAAAATGGAAACATGGGTGTTTGCGTGCATCCTTTGCCCTTCCTCAAACCCCCATACTGGATATCTACGAAATCTTGCTCATTCTCCCACTAACACAAACCTAGAAGCTGTCACTTATTCTAGGCAACCTCGTGGGGCTTTTTTCATTAAGAAAATACCATACTGTCTAATGACCTGCCAGCTTGATTTTTTTTAAAAAGAAAATACTGGGGCTGGAGAGATGGGTGAGTGAATAAAGAGTTTTAAAAGTTGGACATGACTCTGTATGCCTGTAACACCAGCTTACAGGGGTGGATACAAGTGGATTCTGAGAGCTCGCCTGCCAGCCAGCCTAGATCAAACGGCAAGCTACAGGTTCCATGACAGGCCCTGGCTCAAGGCAATGGGGCCAAAAGCAACAGAGAAAGGCACCTGACATCTTTCTCTGACCTCTGTGGTATATACATACACAGGCACCTGTGCCTGCACATTCACATGCATGCACCACAGACACATAACATACACCATGCATGAAATGAAAAGAAAAAAATAACCCTTCCATGGGCTGAGGCCTGCTAAATCTTTGGCTGAGAGCTGAGAGTATTTGGTTTATTGGGAAGAGCATAATTTATTAAAAATGAAATCCTCACTTAGAGGATTTTGGACACTTGCATGAAGTTCAGGAGTCTGGAACTGGCTGTTGTGTGTGACTGTGGTTCAGTGTCAACTGCCATCTCAGGAGTCCAACACTGCCTTAATTGCACACGACTTTGTGGAGGGGCTTGAGAATACAGCCTGAGGGAGACCAGAGGAAGGGGGCTCCATATATGTGGCTACAGGATAGCCATCATCCCTGATGGATAAAGACTTTCTAGGTGTAGCCTTTGCTGGGGGTGGGGGTGGGGGGCCACCAATGCCTCTGTAAATAAACCCTCACCTGTGCTTTGTAAGGAAGCCTAATAAATTCATTGGTTCCTCAGGGAGAACTTTGGAGGAATCAAGCCTCTGTTTGTGTCTGGGTGCTTGAGAGAAGAATTAGATGCTGTTTATGTCTCCCCCGAGGGGAAGGAATTTTAGCAACACCAGCCTTGAATAGCAAAGCTTTACGTATGAATCAGGCAGGCTCCTGCTCAGTTTGAAAGGGTAATGGGGACTGAGAGAGCATTAAGCAGACAAATGGCTCCTGGAGCATGCTCAGCCAGTCTTTCCTCCTGGCCATAGCCTCTCTCAGAAGCCAGGTGTGGATCTGGAGAAAGCCCTATCCAATCAGCCCTTCTAGCAGTGAAAGCATCCAGCCAGGGAAAGGACAAAAACCAAACCATCTCAACAGCTTCTCTTCCAATGCCAAAACAACTGCAGCTGAGACTACGAACAGCCTTTATCCGTGTAAGAGGCCGAGAACCTTAGCTGGAAACTTCTAGTTCTTTCACACAGTGTAGCCCAGATCCACAGAGTTTATCAATTTGGCATCTTCAAAGAACTTGTAACCAGAAAAAAAAAAAAAAAAAAAAAAAAAAAAAAAAAAAAAAAAAAAAAAAGAAAGGCAAAGTAATTATTAAGCTTCTCAATTTAAAAAAAAATACATATATCTAATGAAATTAAACTCCCTGCACACTATTATTAAATGAGAAAACATTTTATTAAACAAAACAATGGATTACAGGGTAAACCTGGACAGTTTCACAATAAAACTTTTGTGTAAGAACATTTCAGTGAAATATAAAACAACCACTCCTCTCTCCCCTTGCTTCCAACAGTTGCTCAAACATCCAGAAATCTGTGGGCCTGTAACTAAAGATCCAGCAAGGAACGTGTCCCTCCTGGCTGTCGGCCCACTCACAAGACTGCAAAATGCAAACGAATGCGTATCAATTTATCCATAGTCACCAACTGGAGAAACAGATGTTGCTCCGTATCTCCCTGGATATTTTAGTTTGGGTCATGAACGAAGAAGGGCTCTTTAAAATGCCAAATCTGGAAAAGATATCTAGAAATCAATAACAGAAATAATAGCAGCTGCAGGATCTGTGCTTGGTGGCCTGGAAGTATAAGACGCCTGCCCAGCCTTGGCTCTTTCCGTTCACACGGGTCTTCTTTGTAGCAGGAGTTTCACAAAGTGAACAATTATTTTTCAATAGAATGAATGTGTGTGGGAGTCACTCAGGCTGCTGCCTCCTGTGGGGCTGTGACCAGGGAAATCCCGGCATGGATGAAGACGCCTGAGAATACAAGGCTGTCGCTGCCATCAACTGTCTGTCTGTGTATCTTTAGAAGGTTCTAGCACATTCCTCGGGAGCCAGTGTTAGCAGCTTCCAAATTTCTTTCTTTGTCCCTTCTTCCTCAACTAACAACTGTGCCCAGCACGTGGTCTAGAATAGGAGCCCTAAACGTAAGATTGTTAATCTGACCCACACTGTTGGGAGGGAGAAGTATACATTAATTGAAAACTAGCTCATTCTTACTCACAATGTCACAAATGCATTTCTGTATCGTGAAAGTTTACAAAGCCAACTGGAGTCTTCGGGCAAGTAAACCTACAAGCTCTCAAATATTTACTTTTTGTAAAAGTAACTCTTCTCTTGAGGCTGCAGAGATGGCTCGGTGGGTACAGGAGGATCCTGAGAATCCTGGTGATCTGGGTCTGACTTGCAGAACCCATGTAAGATGCTGGATGAGGCAGCATGAGAAGTGGCCGGGAGCTCATGGCCTGGAGTGCACTGTAGCAGAAAGAAGACAGACTCTGTCTTAAGAAGGAAGAAGTGAGAAACGACTCCCAAAAGTTGTCCTCTGACTTCCACATGGGCACTGTGGCAGGCGCGCGCGCGCGCGCGCGCGCGCGCGCGCACACACACACACACACACACACACACACACACACAAACTTTTAAAAACAAACCAAAATAAAAAAAAAAATAACAAAATAAGTATTTTCTTATGAAAATTCTACAATAGGAACATATGCAGCAAATATATATCAACAACTAAAAATTAATGTGTCAGATTCAGGGTGTGAGCCTGTAGATCCCAGCATTTTCGGTGCGGTATAAACAGAAGGATCACTTAAGCCCCTAAGCTCAAGCCAGAGATGACAACAAGGCAGGATCTCATCTCAGCCCATCAATCAATTATCAATCAAACAATCAACCAGTCAATCAGTCAGTACTATAGCGTCCTATTCCATTTGTCTTGGCCTTTCCATTCTGACCATTACTGGCAATTATTAAATTTGGGGTACTCCGCATACTCCAAATTTTCTCTGTAATTCCCTTTGGGATGTCTTTCTCACAAGTGCATCTTGGGAAAGTCACTATTACTTCTGTTTCATATATGTCACATATAGATAACAATATGTTTTGCTCTAGAAAGGTTGTATCGGGTGTCATTAGACCATGCCTATTTTAGTACACAGAATTCATGACTTAGTTATGGCTCCCACTAAAGACTTCACTGTATAATGCTGATCCATCCACCCAAGCACTTTTCCCTTGCTCACTTCTGACCCCGGACCCCTGTGTGGCTAAGTCTTTGCCTCTAGATCTTGGCTTAGACCGTAAGTACTTCCCCAGGGGTCACCACTAACTAACTAACTTGACTCTACGTCCCCTCCCTACATGCTTCGACCCCTATCACAGCTGCCTGCTTCTCTGGCTGTATCCCCAAGACACTTCGTGAATGTGAGCATCATGTCTGGGGACAGCACATTCCCAGAAATACCAGTGAGCACAATGTTAAAGCATGATGGTGCCCAGATGACTACTGTAAAAAACAACAACAAAAAAAAAAACCTAGTATCCGCACTCTGCCTGGTGGTGAATAGGGTGAGCTTTCATATAGTGGGGGTGGCCACTGGTGCTGAGAGACAACCGAAGCAGTTATGGGGTCAGCTGAGAATGAAGGTAGAGCAATGGGCTGTAGCATCCTAGGAACTCTAAGCAGAGGGTGGAGGGAGAGGCAACCAGACTAACTAGGCCACATCCAGATTCATGATACCAGGCATCCGGGTACCAGGTCTGCAGCATGGAGGATGAGGGCCTGAGGTAACTACAGCAATTATCACTATTCAGGCAGAGCGACTTAGAGAGAAATCAATGCAGCTCTTAGGGTGCAGACTATGAGCTCTGAGACCAGGGCTTTGACAGCAAGGTGTGGCTCAGGCCCTTCGCTGGCTGGAGAGGATCCAGTCTCACTCACAGACCCCGGAAGACTTACCAGATAGTTGGGACTGGTTGGGCATGTTTGGCAAGGCATGGAATTGCAATGCTGAGGAAGAAAGTTGGGCACAGTGGCTGGTAAATAAACGGAAATGTTCTGATTCGGTCTGGCAGCAGCATCGTGGGGAGAGACAGGTCCAGAAGAGTATCTCACAGCACGGATGGAGTTAAGAGAGAGGGCTGCACTGGGGACTCGAGTTTTACGAAGATTTTCAATAGGGCTCTCTGAGCCAGAGCCTGACTGACCTGTGACAAGAAAGAAAACACCTGGCCATGAGCACCATGCATAGCTCTGTGACTCTGAACTGTAGCATTGAAATGCACGGCTCTCTATCCCCTCCTCATATCACACCCAGTCATTGCACTTAAAAACTGATGGAAAAACAAAGTGCCTACTCCTATAAAAACGCAACAGAAGAATTGTAACTTAGCATTTGTGTGTCATAAGAGGTGTTAGAGGGCAAGCACATGTCTATGGTATGTGTGTGTGTGTGTGTGTGTGTGTGTGTGTGTGTAAACAGTAATTAGCATGATCAGCTACTTTTCAAATAGGAAGTAACTAAATTGGAGGGTTCTGATTCATTGATCTTTCAGATGTTGTGTGTCCCATAAATCTACAGTCTTAGGATAGCTGTGTCTTCCCCAGAGTGGTCTTTTTGAGTGATAGGATTTCACAAACACTAAGAGTAGAAAAGCCTGAACTCACAGCCATCCATACTGCTTTTACAGAACATAAACAGTATTATATGTACAGATACATCCTTAGCAGGCATTGGGCATGGCCTCACCTTAATTTGACTGTAATCATCCCATGCCACACCAAGCCACAGGCACTTTGAAGAGTTTAACCCTGACTTCACATGACTTTTTTATTTTCTATTTTCCTCTCTTCTCCCCGGGTCAAAAGAAAGGCCTAAGCAGACCATTGAAGTGTCCTTGATTGCAGGACCAATGGGGCCGTGTTGCATTTTGGCCCCTTCCATTCTGACTTTAGACACAACTTCAGGAATGACATTTGTCCCGGAGTCCCCACCCCACCCCATCCCCTAGACATGTATGTCACTGGTACATCCACCGTGCACTTATACACACTGGGTGGGCCTGTGTGCTTTTGCAATCCTGTCTGCCACTGAGCTTCAAGAGAGCAATGGCTGCATCTCATTTGTCCTGTTTCACCATCTCTGAGGCAGGGAATGTTAAGCTGAGCAGCAAGGGACAGGATTGCAATTAGTGAGGAGAGTGATGGTCAAGGATATTCCCAGCAAGGCGGGATGCTATGACCACATAGTTCCTTGGAGGAAGGAACCAGCAGAGTCACAAAAGACTGAAAGCTGAGGACAGGGCCAGTCCTGTCTTTCAGCACCGGCCACTCAGCCTGGTCCACATTTTATTGGCTCCTCTGTAGAGAGAGTAGCCTTCAGGAATACCAGAATCCACATGCTAAGCCTGCGCTCTTTCCCCTTACCCATTCCCACCCCTTTTTCCCATAACTACGTAGGAACTCCTGGGTTTGCACAAAACTATAGCAGAAATGCCTGTGGAAGAAGGGTCGCATGTGTCCACGTGTGTATTCCTTGACCACCACTGCTTCAGGCACTAAAAATATAAACCAGGAGGGGAAACTCCCTACCGTCATGGAGCTGGCATTATGACAGGAGACGACAGCCGACTAACAAAGCATGCAAGGAAAGAACACAAGCAGATGCTAAGTGCAAATCCAACAGAAAACGCGGGTTAAGGGTTCCCTGTGCTGTGTGTACAGGTGGGAATGAGAAGATTTAATGAGGTGGCCGAGAAGGACTCAGAGTAGGTCCTTTAAAGACCCGAAAGAAGTAAGCAAATGAACATTGCAAATGCTCAGCACACAGTCTGCACTGAATCAGCATGAGCACAGTCAATCCTCTACATCCTAGAGCTGGGGATACAATCAACCACGGATTGAAAGGGTTTTGTTTTTGCTTTTGCTTCTAAAGCAGCTACAGTGCGTCCATACAAAACATGGACAGACTTTGTTCTTTAAACAATATAATATAACAACTATTTGTGTAAATTTACATTATATCAGGTACCACCCAACCCACAAAAGACTTAAAACATAAGCAGGAATAATATGCCCAGGTTATATGCAAATGACATTCCATTTTATGGAAGGGACTTGAGACTGAAGACCTGGCATCTGACGAGGGATTTGCAACCAGTCCTCCACGGGTAATTGAGAGACCATTGTGCTTCACTTAATATTTCATCTCTATGAGAAATAAGCTTATCAAAATACTTATCATCTGCTAGCAAGATATACTTTTTTGGCAATTATGGTCAATTCTGAGACAGTTCCTAGGATAACTTCACTTTGAAGATTTGTATTTTTATTTTATGTGTATGAGTGCCTGTGTACATTTATGTGTGTTGTGCCTGCAGAGCCCAGAAATGGCAGTGGGTCCTTGTAATTGGAGGTACAGAGGGTGGTGATCTGTCATGTGGGTGCTAGGAACTAAACCCAAGACCTCTGCAAGAGCAGCCACTGCTACTGCCCTTATAATTGAGAACCTGTTCCCCAGCTGATGGGACTGTTTTGTGTGTCTGTGTAACCTTTAGAAGCCGGGACCCAGCCAGCTGGAGCCGGGCCTTCCACCTATGCATCCATCTTGCTCTGATGCCTGACCCCTGCTTTGTGATGCCCTACTGTGTGAATGCAGCCATGCCTGCCATAGTGACACAGACTCAATGGAAATACTTCAAGATGCTGAAGCCAGGACTCAATGTGTGATGCTTCAGCTCCACTTGGCTACATGGTTATGGCAGGAAGTAAATGGGGACTCAGGGAGACCCAGGGGCTGCAGAGCCTCCACTCAGGCCCACTTGCTCTGTGAGCCGCGTGGTGTTAGGCACAGCTCACCTCTCCCAGCTTCCTCCGAAGGTCCTCCTGCAGCCGGCATAGTATACACATTCAAGCACTGATCAGCCAGGAGCTGGATCTCTTGCACAGGTGAATAAGTGCTTGTCAGCATACCAGTTTCCCTTGAAAGACAAGACGGATTCACATTCACGTTGTACATTTCTCCAGGAAGACAATAGGAACACTGCTGGATTCAAAGGCCTCCCTAAATTGTGTTTTAAAAGATTTATTTGTTTACATGTATGAGTGGTTTTCTGCATGTGTGTCTGTGTACCACTTGTATGCAGTCCCCACAGAGACCAGAAGAGGATATCAGGTCCTATGGAACTACAGTTACAGCTGGTTGTGAGCTGCCATATGGGTGCAAGGCACTGAACCCAGGTCCTCTGCAGGAGCAGCCAGTGCTCTTAACTACCAAGCCATTTCTCCAGGTCCTCAAAGCCTGGATCTGAAAAACCCTCATAGAATCTCAGCTATATATTATTTAAACAGAACAAAGTGGCACTCAGGACTTTTGATTGTTTTTCATAGGTCTGTTTTTGTTTCTCTTTGCTTGCACAGACTCCTAAGTTTGAATAAGGAAGTCATCACTTGGCATGTCACATTTTGTCCCAGCGAGTTTAAAGACTGCTTACTGACTAATTCTAGACACTCCAATAGCCCTCAACCCCTGCAAGAGAATTCAAGAATCTGTCCTGCCCCTGCTGGACACGTATAGTCACTAAGATGGAGTCTCAAGGCCCCATTTTAAGGGTCTCAGGGCAATAAAATGAGCCTTAGGATGAAAGGCCCACAGCCCTGGGAATATTGGATGTGTTTACCATAGTAGTGAAATAGTTAATATTGGCAGTGGGAGACAATTCACCATCCTTAACAAACACCAGGGCTCTTACTGTGTGTGTTTCCGGCTCCTGCTCAATCATCCAGCATGAACAAGGAAAACAACCCACAGACTATGGATTCACACGGTCCTAGCCTTACCTCTGAGATGCAGCTGCACATGGAAGGAACAGCTCGATGGGCATTTGTCTCTTAGAAAATCTTTTATTGCTCTGAAGGGATTCTGTAATCTAAGCAAGCACAAAGATGCATATGTAAACACAGTTATGAAAAACAAAATTAGAAATCGGTGTGTGGAAGCATCACTGAATAGGACTTTAGAAACTGAATACCTTGGCCATGATGGCTGGAGACATGCTGTCCCGGACATGCTTCACATAATCAACTGTCGCCTCAATAACCGAAGCCACGTCGCTCTTCCTCCCCTTGACATACGGCAGGAGAGTGCGCAGCTGCTCGCAACAAAACTTGATGCGTTCTCTGTTCAACCAATTGTAAGAAAACAAGAAGGCATTAGTCTCATTTTCTTCTTTGTTCATAAGAATAAGCAATTCTTCTTCCTGTGTTTTTTTGTTAAAAAAAAAAAAAGGACAGTCCTCATCTTCATCTGATGCCTGTTTAAGAAGCAGGCTATGTCCCCATAGGCCAAGAGCCCCCACAGCTCCTGAAATCACAACCCCCAGGGTCCCCACTCACATGCTGCACAAGGAACAACTGCCATAGTAGAGTCTGTGCCCTGGTAGCTCCAGCTCCCCCAACCAGGCCCACTGCTGTGGTGCACAGGGTGCCCAGACAGTACAAAGCAGGCCCTTCATAGCCCCTGAGGGTCTGTAGAGACCTCGCCTTCGGGAAAGAATCACATGCTATACAGACATCAGTTTTCGATTCACCTAGCAGGTCAGGAAGAGTCAGGGTCTAGGTTTGGACTATATTTTTAACAGGAGAGCTTTTGGTGTCTTGTAACCTGTGAATTTTATATATCATGCTGTGGGCTGAGCTGAAGGAAAACAAGAAGATAGTTTTCCTAAACAGATGAACTGAAATGCAAGGACAATGTCCAGGCTAGCATTCAAAGGACACTAACTCCTGAATGCATCTCGGGAGAGATACACGGGGAATAGATCTTAATTATTCAAAATTGATTCAAGCCCTTGGCATCCCCCCAACCCCAAGAACTTGTTTTACTCAGTCACAGGCTTGATATGTGCAGGGTGACTCATAATTAGTATCTGGAACCTTAAGAAATCCCCTAATTTCTTTTAATTTCAGAATGAAAGAAAAATTAAAGTAAAAAAAAAATAATAAATCACTTGGTATATAGTCAGAGTGGAACCTAAGTGGTATTCTTAATGGGATTCGGGATCTCGGGGGTTCTGAACTGTGTCTCAAGAACTGTTTTAGGGAGACAAGCACTGAGGACTGAACGCCTAACTGGACACTGTTATTGGAAGGCTTTAAATGTTTTTACACAGAGAAATCTCGCTTACAAAAGAACCTATGATAAAACCTACAGCAAACCTTCTGTGTGCAAACCAGTCTCAGCAAAATACAAAACGTTGTCTCAACACCTTAAACAGAAGGTGCCTTAAGCAAATTATGGTATATTAGATCTTCAGAATTTCATCTGCAGTAGGAATAATATGTTACAAATTTTACTGAAGGAAAGTAATATTTGAGACAAAGTATAAAATGTTATCCTAACCATTAAAAAAAAAGCAAGAGTGAAATACAAAAAAAAAAAAAGAGGGGCTTAAAGAAAAAAGTATTAAGCTACTGTTACCTATACATGACTCAACTGTTCACAGTATTTGCTCCTTTTCTATAGTTTTGCTAGATATATGTCACTTTCACAATGAACAATGCCATTAAACGTTGCTCCAATATGTATTAAGAAAACATCTAAATATACCAGAAACTTAAGAGAATTACACAGACAACTGTTTACATTCCTACCACTTAGAATCATTACTGTTCTCCATCATATGGTTGCACCGGCACCTACTCAGCTATTTGGTCCCTGACATCTACTTAGTGGTCACATTTATTAGTTTCGCTTAGACTTTTAGCAACGGTAACGTTATGAAACTTATGGCAGTGATTTCTCTGCGTGAAGGAATGACCCTCAACCCAAAGGCTGCCTCAGCACTCACCTCCTCAGCTTTTCCTTGCTTGAGTGAAGAGCAGAAGCCTTTCTGTTTTTTTCCAGACTAGGCGACAGGGCCTTTAGTCCAAGCTCAGCATCATTCTTCAGCATCTGAGAGCTAGAAGCAAGTGAGACTCGTGTCAAGAGAAAATTTGCAACTGTCAACAATACAGAGAATGAGTCTCCTGCTTCATACCAAGGGCAGGGGTAATAAATCACTGTGCCTGGCACACTTGGTACTGAATCATTTCTTTCAGATTTCAAAATATCACAAATCCAAGGATCAAAATTCCAAAATACACTGATTAAACATAATCATAATTATAAAATTAAATATAATAAATATAATCAGGACTGAGACATTCTCATTTTATCAGTTGTGGCTATTCCAAATTACAGGCAGTCACTGATAATGCTTTTCTTTTTCTATGTCATGGCAACACCAGCCCATTTCTCCTTCCAGATGCATTTGATAAGTTACATATGACAGCTGATGCTTGCACAGCCTGCTATAAAGCAGACTGAGTTAGATGGCTCCCGCTCAACCGTGGGCCAACAGTAAGGGTTCTGAGCATGTTACAGAGCAAGCCATGATGTTAGGCAGAATGGATGCAGTTTCTACTTAACAGCTGTTTCTACTGGGTCTTGCAGTCTCACTGTCAATCACAGCATAACTGTGTCTACCCTTAAGAAGTTAAGACACATGGGGCTGGTGAGATGGCTCAGTGGTTAAAAGCACTGGATGTTTTGGCAGAAGATCTAGGTTCAATTTCCAGCACCCACATGGTAGTTCATAACCATGTGTAACTCCAGTTCCAAGGTGCCTAATGCTCTCCTCTGGCCCCTGGGGCCACCATATGCCTGTGGCACACAGACATCCATGGAGCAAAATACACCCAAACACATGAAATAAACATTTAACTTAGGGTCCATTACAGAGAAAAGAACAGAGCAGCTTTGTGTGCCCCACTCCAATTTGATCAGCAAAGGGGGTTCATTCCCTTCTAAATGTTGTTATTTAATGAATGCTGTTCTGACGCTACAATCTCAGCCTGTGGGCCTCGACCCCTCTGGCAACCCTCTATCTCCAAAAATATTTACATTCCAATTTATAACAGTAGGAAAATTACAGTTACAAAGTACAATGAAAATAATTTTATGATCTGGGGAAACCACAATGTGAGGAACTGTATTAAAGGGTCGCAGCATTGGAAGGTTGAGGACCACTGCTCTAAAGCTCCATGATTTTGTACTATTCTGTTATTTTTTTATTTTATGTGTATGTATAATATGCAGCACATGTATGCCTGGAGTCTATGGATGTCAGGGGAGGGAATGGGACCTTTGGAACTGGGGTCACGGACCGCTGTGACTGGGTACAGGGAATTGAACCTGGATTCTCTAGAAGAGTGGCCAGTGCTCTTAGCTGCTGAGCCATCTCTACAGGCTACTTTTGTGTTGTTGTTGTTGTTTTTTTTTAAATATTAAAAAAATAATACGTGTGTGTGTGTGTGTGTGTGTGTGTGTGTGTGTGTATAAAAGAGAGATGTGGGTGTAGGGAGGGTGAGGAGAGGCACAGAGATCAACCTTGGCATCTTTCCTCAGATGCTGTTGACTGGTTTTTTGAGGCACAGTTTCTCAAAGGCCTGAAGCTCACCAAGTGAGCTACACTGGCTGGCCAGTGTGCCCCAAGGTCCCTGCCTGTCTTCACCTCCCAAGTGCTGGGGTTCTAAGCACCTGTGCCTCAAAGCATTTGTATTTGAAGTCTGGTTCTCTAGCTCAAGTCCTCTTGCTTACAAACAAGTGCTTTACTGACTAAGGTGACTTCCTAGCCCTATAATCCTATTTTCTTTATCCAAAATGGTAACTTAGTGGAAATCTTACTTTTATTTACAGTGGAAAAGATTAGGAGGAAGGATAAAGAAAACAAATCAAAGCTAGTAGACATTGAAAAATGTTTCCTTGTAGCACAGGACAATCATGAAACCTCACAATACCATCCTCTACCTCATGTCCCAGATAAAGGGTCATCCTGCCATGATGCTCTCTGAGGCTCAGGTGCTCAGTAAGATCCACCAAGCTGTTGCTATCCATGTGCCACTTCAGTAAGGTCATCTTTGCTTTGCTATACTGAACATACTGCAAAGTCCCTTCTTTGTTCTAAACAGTAGATGGCTGCATTCTATACATTCTGCAAGTGCCTGATTCAGAATTTTCGACATCATCAGCATCCATGGGCCTCAGCACTTGTCTATTCTGTGTACTGTTAAACTTTATTTTTAAAAAATCTAAAACAAACAAACTCCTTGGTGTAAAAAAAAAAAAAAAAGGAGAGAGAGAGAAAGAGCAGCATTTGCAAAAAGGTTAATTTTTATCAACTATAAAGAGCTAACATAGGAAGAGTCTGACCCAAGTTCAACAGGCTGTGGGAAGTAGGTTTGAATGTCAGTTCTAACACCCTGAAGAAGAGAGCCATACAGACACTGGCAGAGAGACAGCCCAAATTGCCCTGTAAAAAAACAAAATAACCCTAAGAGTTTCCTTCATGGAATGTATTAGAGACTCTGAATCACAGGCATTCAGTAGCTGAAGTTTTGAGTTGCTGAGTTCAAACAGATAACAGGGAGAAAGTGCTGTAAACAGACTGGGTAAGGCTGTGCCCGTCTGTTCAAATATCAGAGTCTCAAACTTGTGTTTGCAGGAAGGGAGTCTGCTGTCATTTTATTTGAGTGCCAGTGTGCTCTCTTATACTGAGTGGAATCCTCTTGAGGGGTGTACCCAGATCTGAAACAGAAGAATGCCACCTGTCGTGCCACCCAGGGAAGAGCCTTTTTCTGTGCACCACTCTCAGCACTGGGGCTGGTGTCCTATTATCAACTTCTCTGCAGTATCTTTAATAAAACGTATATGGTAACCATTGGTAACATGGAAAAGTAAAAAAATAAATAAATAAAACTAACCAAAGAAACAGATCCGAAGAAAACTGTCCCCCAAGTTCACTGCAGGAGGCCTGGAGATGCAGTCCATATTCTAGAGACATCGCAGGGCTGTCCACGTCTTCTGAAAGTTTGGAAAGAGACCCATCTTAATCATAATATCACTGCCAATGAGTTTTACAAAGCAGGGTTCTTAAAATAGAAAGCAAACAGTAGATTTCAGCCCATGAAGTGTAAAACCCCTCAGATTAGAAAGTACCACTGAAAGGCTGTACACACTGTATCCCAGGACATCCTCTTACCAGTAAAAACCTAGTAACTAAGTGACATCTTTTATAAAGTGTCCCCAACTGAGTTTATGTATCAGCTTCCTATTTATAAGTAAATGTCAAGCAACTGCACTGTCAAGCCATAGCCTCAGGGGGGAAAAATCTGCAGCTGTTGGTCTTTGGACCAATGATAAAACAACTGTAGAATGGTTGGGATCTGTCAAAGGTGCTGGACAGGTGATGAGCAGCTGCTGTCTGCACTGAGGACCAGACTGCAAAGGGACTTTGACCACATACTTAGTCATACCCAGGAAGAATTCTGAAGGCACAGTGGTAGAGGCTGGGGGGAGGAGTGGTGAGAGGAGGTGCTACAAAGGGGAACTTATTACTCAGATCATTGAAAATGATCAGTATAAAGAGGTAGATTTATTGACTCTAGAATGTGAACTTATATATAATAATCCTTGATATACTTCAAGAAAATAGTAACTTTAAGTTTTTAAGTTCCAAGCCTTAAGGAAATATAATTGTGAAAGTGTGCGGTGTGGTGTGGTGTGTGTGTGTGTGTGTGTGTGTGTGTATGTGTGTGTGTGTGTGTTTGCAGTGTGTAGAGTTGATAAACATATACATTGTAAAAATATCACAATCAAGTGAATTAGTGTATTCATCACCTTCCATAATAATTTTTCATACATGTGTTGAAAACACTTAAAATGGATAGTCTCAGTGAGTTACAAGTATCCACACTATACTGTTAACACAGCCATCATACTGTATCTTAGGTCTTCAGAGTTTACTCCCATGACCTATCAAAACTCTCCACTCCTTGATCAATGCTCTCCATCGGATACCAACTTAATTCTGAAAGATTTCTCAGCTAGTATCCCAGCCTATAACAAGCAAAAATAATTATTGAACCACATTAATTCCAGGAATTGGAAGTTGCCCGCTGCCCCTTTAGGTTAAGCTAGTCTAATTAATGTCTAAATGTTGCAATGCACACAGCACAACAGGTAAAGGGATTACAAAGGAGAGGTCTCATTGCATTAATGATTTGTATCTAAAACTATGAAAGAGAAAAAAGATAACCCTGTATTCCTTTAAAGAGGTAAATAATTATGCAAGTGTTTTGTAAAGGAGTTACTGTGCAAATTCAGGTTAAAGCCCTCCTTTTTGGACATCCTTGTAATGAGGTAGCCTGATCAATTATATCTCAAGAACAAAGATATGATAGTAGCTAGGTTACCAAGTGAAAAGAAACATAGTAACAATCCAAAGCAAAACAAAAAACAAACAGAACCCTTCATCATACAGCTATCATGCAGCTAACTCATTTGGAATTTCTGAACATTTCAGCTTCTTTTTCAAATAAAGGAGAGTTTTTTCTCCTTATTTATACTTATTTCCTGACTATGATAAAAACACACTTTTAAAATTGTTATCCCCCAATAATAGGCACAAGTGGGAAACCAATTTAAAGATGTGCAATATGGTTTTTATAAAATTACAATGAGAATTTTTAAATCTTTATACATGTATTTTTAACTCAAGGAAGCAAAGGCAGGAGGATCTCTGTGAATTTGAGGCAAGCCTGGTCTACAAAGCAAGTCCAGGACAGGTAGGGCTAAGCAGAGAAACTCTGTTTCAACAAACAAAAAAAATGTATTTTAAACTCACCCATATTGGTGCAAAATGTCTTCCAGTACTTTATCACTACATTCACTTTTTCCAAGGTCAGCGGCTCATTGAAACTAATATCAGCTCCATACTCTGAAACATAGTCTAAAGAAATTGCATTAACACCAACCTGTGATTTCTATTTGAGAATGAAACATATGCTCTGTCAGGCAGTCACATACATACCTCTAAGTCTTTCAGGTATTATAAAAATAAACAGCAAATTTGTGTTTTTCTTCTTGTCAGATCTGAGGGAAAAGTGTTACAATGAAGCAAAATCATCATTCAAAAAAAAAATCAGACTCAAGAGCTTAACTTACTAGAAACTAAACTATAGATGCCTTTAACTTTGAGAATTTCAAATGATGGAAAAAATTAAAACTTAGCATCTCAAATCAGTGAGGAGTGATACAATGGACTGTTCTTTCTTAACTAAAGAAAATAACCTAAACCGTATCCACATTTTCAAATTCAAATTTTAAAAAGGATGAAGAGCAGAGGGCATTTCAGGACCACTGTAGGAATAAAATCAGCAAAGTCCAGAGTTGGGAAAATTACATAAAACTAAAAACCCTTTAAAACATGTATGTGTACACACACGCGCGCGCGCACGCACGCATGCACCTGAAAAGGTTACACATGTATAATTTAAGACAACTCCCCAACAAAACCCAAATAATACAAGGAATAGAAAGATGAATTTTGAATTTTTTTTTTTACGAGACTGGATTTCTCTGTACAGCCTTGGCTGTCCTGGACTCCCTTTATAGACCAGGCTGGCTTCAAACTCACAGAGATTTGCCTGCCTCTGCCTCCCTGAGTGCCACCATGCCTGGCTTGAATTTTGAATTTTTAAAAAGTTTTCTTAGAATCACAAGCAAAAATCACTAAACACTAATTAAATATTCCAACACTAAAGAATGTTAATGCTTGCTTGCTTAAAATCCATCATAACTCTTAATAAACTCTGAAAAGACAAACCATTTTAATGACAGTTATTTAAAAAGCACACCTATGGGTCTAATATCAACATTACATGTCAAATAAGTTTTTTTTTTATAATTAATTAACCCTTGTGTTGTCACTCATGTCTATTCCTACTCAGGCTGAAATGTTAATTCTTACATCATCATCTAAAACTGGCCACGAAAACCCGCACTATGAAACTCCTACCCATGAAGATGTACTTCATTTAAAAACCTACAGTAGTCTAACTTTATGTATGTCAATCTATTATATCTTATGTATTTAAGGAATAGGTTTCAAAAGCAATTTTAAAGGCACAGAGTCAAGATTTAAAAAGCTTTACCTAATTAACTTGACAACCTCCTGCTCCTCCACAGTTAGGGTGGAAGTCACCTTCAAGAAAATTATGTCAAATGAGTTAGCAGCCAAAAGCGCGGCCACCTTCCTCAGGTTGCTAATGGTCAGCGTGATCTGTGCTGTGTTGGAAAAGAATTTCTGCACAGAGCCAGCCAGGAAGTATCTTGTGGCATCTCCAACTAGCAGAAGGTCTAGTTTTGCCTAAAAGAGAAGGAAGAAAGCAGAGGCCACATGTAATTGCCGAACAAGAGGGAGAGAGAACTCAAGGGACCTGGGCAGCCGGCCCTCCGCATTGGAGGGCAGGAAGCTGCTCCCGGCCTCCATGCCCAGGGCTGTGCTTGGCTCTGCCCATCCAGCTGCTCTGTTAAGATCCTGCCCACTAAGGCCATCGTAGTGTGGTTCCCTGAAAGCTTCTCTCTAGTTCCACTAGCAGGTAAGGTCTTTGTTTTTTTGTTTGTTTTGTATTTCAGTTTTTTTAGAGGTAGGGTTTCTCTGTGTATCCCTGGCTGTCCTGGAACTCATGCCATAGAACAGGCTGGCCTTGAACTCAGAAATCTACTCCCCTCTGCCTGCCAAGTGCTGGGATTAAAGACGCATGCCACCACCACTCAGCAACAGGGAAGGTTCTTATGATCCTTAATGAGGCTTTTGTCCTGAAAATGTATTCCGTGAGAAAGCCAAATTGGTGAGTTCCACATTATTTATTTAGGTTAAAAACACATTCCAGAAAACAAATCTTTTTTTTTTTTTTTTTTTTTTTTTAATCTGAATTTGGTTCTGAAGTGATGGCTCAGCAGCTCTGGCTACTCTTGCACAGAACCCAGATCCGTTCCCTGCACCAATGCGTCTGCTTACAGCTGTTACCAACTCTGGTTCCAAGGGATCTAGTGCCCTCTTCTGGCCTTCGTGGGTATCAGGCACACACAGGATACACATGCGAACAAGCAGGCAAACCACACAGAAACATCTCAATGCTGTGATTGTGCGCTGGGACTTGTTCATAGTGACCCTTGTCCACGTGCAATCCATGGGTGGACAGTGGGCCCTTTGCCTCTCTCCACACAAGGCAGCATCCTGCACATGAACATCTCCCTCTCCCCATCTTCCATGCACTTCTGCTGGGAATGCCTGGAATTTAAGTCTGTATTCTAACTTTTTATATTTATAAATTAATATTTACACATAATAAGTTTTGTTGTCATTTTCTTTGATCTTTACTATTCCCTGTAGCTTGTATTGTCTTCTTCCTGGGATCCAGTTTACTGAATTTCAGTCCAGGCTCAGGAGAATCTTGTTGCCTGAAAATGCTCTTAGAAGTCAGTGCTGGCTCTAGTTGGTCGAGGTCAAAACCACAAGGTTTCTGAATTTTGAAAATAATATTCCCTCACCTTGTGATATTCAGAGTGGCTTTTGAAAGCACCAAGAGCTTTGCCTGTTTTTCTGTCTTCTGTACCCTGATAGTATCTGAGTATTGCCGGGTTATGATAGGCTCTGGAAACAGATATCTCTTTAATCACCAACCACTTTCACCTCTATTGTCTTTCTATCCTTAGGAATTTTCCAGAAATGCTAGAAACTCAGGTAGATTCTTTTTCTCCGTGTCTCTGTGACAGATTTCGTCTTCCCAGATTGCTTTCTCAGCCATCAGTCCTTTTAAAAAGTACTGAATTTAATATGAATTGTGAATTTTTAAGGCTTTATTTTCTTTTTGGTGTCTTCACAACCTGTTATTTTCAGAATGTTATCACTTCTCTGAATATACAGATTAGACGTTTACTTGTGTCTGTGTGTGTGCATGAGAATGTAGCTATGTGTAGAAGTCACAGGACAACTTCGAGTGTCACTGTCCAGGCAATGTCCACCTTGCTTTTTGAGACAGATCTTTTACTGAGCTTGGAATTCTCCAAGTATGATAGGCTAGCTGGAAGCAGCAACTATGTCTCTACTTCCCCAGAGCTACAATTACATGAATATGCAGTTATGCCTATGTGTTCATTTCTGATTGCACATGTGTACACCTTCATGCGATGTGTAGAAGTCTGCATGGGATTTTTTTTCCTCGGTTGCTCTCCATTTTATTTTCTGAGGCAGTCTTTCACTGAACCTGGAACTCATGGAGTTGACTTAAACTGACTGACCAGTGAGTTCCAGGGGCTCCCCCTGACTCTGCCTTCCCAATTCAGGGAGTAAGGAAGATTGCAGACTTGAGCCTCCGTGCCTGATCTTCACACAGATGCTCACATCTTCATGCTTGCACAAATGGACTTTACCAGCCATGCTATCTCCCCAGCCTTACAAATTAGAAGTCAAACATTTATTTGTATTCTCCTTCATCCTAGACCCTTCAGCATGCTATGTTAAAAGTACGAAAGCAAGTTGCTTATAAACAAAACCAATCTATTTCTTGCAACTCTGGAGATTGGGCAGTCCAGGATTAAAGTGTTGGCAGGTCCAGCATCAAGTGAAGATGTAATTTCTGGTTCGGAGAAGGCAACGTCTAGTGTGCTTCTCACAGGGTGCAAGGGCTGATGGTTCCACTTTGACCCTCTTTTGCAGGAACACTAATCTTATTCTTGATTAATCTCCTGGGAAGCTGTACCTGCCTACGTCTGAAAAACTTACTAATCAAGGACAGACTGGCTATGAATGTCCACACATTTGGTGTGGTGTGATGAAGGAGACTGGAGAGCAGAGAGTCCGGGACTGAGGCTGCACCGGCTCCTGGCCACAAAGAGGACTGGAAATTCCCCACACTGGGACCCACGTGCAGCTCATTCTCTGCAGAGAGCAGTTCACCGGCATATCCTGGAGTTAAAGCGTCCTCGCTCCAAGTGTTCTGCACGCAGCTACTCCCACACCAGGTGATCACCCTCTGCACACGTGTGGATGGTTTTGTTTTTTGTTCCTGCCCATCATCTGCTTCACCGCAGCGTCTCTTCTCTCCCTGTGTTCAGAGCTGTGGCCTTTCTCTGTGGTGGACACGTGGCCTGCTGCTTTCTAGATTTCAAGTCTGACTGCGGGTTTTAGGCTGTGATTGAAACTGCTGTGTTGGAAACAAGAGCCATGCAGTGCATCCGGTGGTTGTGCCTCCCAAGGCTCTAACACACGGTTGCCCCTCCCCTTTCTTACTCCGTGATATTTCCTTGCTGGAGGCTTCATTATTTCAAAAGTGCCTCCTGCTGTGGAGTTTAGAACAGAGGCGCTGGAGGAAGCACTTATGCTCAATCCACAGGCAGGATCCATTCTCACTCACCTGCCCCACCAACACCAGCAAGGATAAAAAGGCCCAATCATTAACCTGTGGGGTTTTTTGTTGTTGTTGTTGTTGTTGTTCCTTTGTTTTGTTTTGGTTTTGTTTTTTACAAACTGACATCAGGCTACTTCACCAAACTTACTTCTAGTTTCCTCAAATATCCTTTTCCTTTAAAAATAATTATTTCATTAATTATTTGAGACATCAGCCTTGGTATGTTGCCGAGGCTGGCCTCAAACATTCAATCCTCCTGTCTTGGCTCCTGGAAACTACAGTGACATAGGGAGAACACTGAGTCCGTCCCCCCCCCCCCCCCCCCCCCTCCCCCCACCCCCCCCCCCCCCCCCCCCCCCCCCCCCGTGATCTCTTTGACTTGATTTGAAAACCACATCATAGGGCTGGTAGCATTTCAGGTGCAATTCATTAGTGTTTGTTGTTCCAACTATACTGTATCACGTGATTAATTCTATTCCAGCACTTTCTGAAACCTGACTGCTGCTGTTAACAATCAGTGATAAGTGGTTAGGGCAGCAACTCTAAGAGGGTTACAGTTTTATTGTTGTTGTTGTTTTTTTTAAATAATGTGTTTAGTTGAGACAATTAGCAATATGCCAATATAATCTACCCAATACAGATAAGGTAACCATAAAATTATATAAATGTTTCTGTTGAGTGTGTGTGTGTATGTGATGTGTGTTGTGGTATGTTTTTATGTGGTATGTATATAGTATGTGTATGTGGTGTGTGTGTTGGGGTGTAAGTGTGGTATGTGTGTATGTGTGAATATGGTGTATGGTGTATGTGTATGTGGCATGTTCCTGTGTATGTGCCCGGGTGTGGGTGTGTTTTCCTCAGTCACTGTCCACCTTATATCTTGAAGCAAAGTCTCTCACTGAACTTGGGTTCACCATTGAGCTAGGCTGGCTGGCCCAAAAGCTCCAGGAGCCTCTGTGTCTCAGCTCCCTCTGCCCCCCAGCACTGGGGTTCAAATGAATGCTGCTGTGTCAGGCTTTATGTGGGTGCTGGGTGCCAAATTACCAACTAAGCCTACCTCTCCAACCCCCTAATTTTCCTTTTCTTTTAATATGGTAATTTTCTCTCACAGAGCCATTTGAGAATCAAACAATGCGGTATGAATAATGACACTAAAAATATATGTATAAGCCATGGGCTGGGGATAATTTGTAAAACTTTCTGTTAGGAAGTCCTGTTCTCTTAGCCTTCTCAAACATCTTGCCACTTTGTGCTCTTGCTTAATTGTGCTTGATAATTACTGTTTCCACAGGTATTTGTTGAGCGCTCCTACTGGGCAGAGGCATGGCAGACACATCTATGTTTTCTTAAATACAACCCTGAAACAACACACACACACACACACACACACACACACACACACACACACACTCCATTCAACCTGACAGGGTGGAGGGAAGGAATTTCAGGGAGGATGCACCAGGCTGGGCAGTGGAGACAGCTCTAAGTGGCTCTGCTCTCCTCTCTTCCTGAGACCCAAGGCTCTGAGAAAGGCAGAGAACAAAAGCAGCTGCCTATTTGAGCCTTCTCCTAGGTGGCACCTGGTGTTCTGGCTACATGAGTCCCCTCCCAGGCTGTGAGGGGCCTGAGGAAGAGGGGAGGTAACCAGACAGGGGTGGAGACACAGCAACATGGGAGGCCGTGCTCTGTGCAGGAGCCTAAGGTCTACAAAGTGCTATGTGCTGATACACATAGTACAAAACAAAGCAGTTCTGCAAAGGTTTGGGCTTCTTTTCCTGACCTACAAAATTAGAGCCACAACATACTCGTAGTCACCCAGATTAGAACAGTTAGAATGCCACCCAAGGCTACTATCCAGTAATGTCAATTTATCAAATAAACTATAATCAACATAAATCTGAATATTTACTTAGTATCCCGTTGATGGTGTACCATCTGAACACAGGCAATAAGGAAGTTTGCCAGTAATGAGAGAAAATGAAATGGAAAAATTCTAGCACATTCTCCTTTGCAAAATTGCATTTTAATAGGTCTATGATTTCTACCTAAGAACACAACTGGCTAGATTTCATTTGCCAGCAACTTGGTTTGTTTTGTTTTGCTTCTGTATGAATTGCTTGGTGCACTTTTAAAAAAATACATATTCATTGGGAAATTTTAAAAAAATTAAGTGGGAATGAAATCCCATGCTCCCTTGGGGTATGCCCTATTAACACCCTGCGCCTCACCCTTTAATTGCAGGCGGTTGTATAAAGTCACCGCGTCACTGCCAGTGTCCTTATCTACTCTGTCTCATTTCTGACCGACAGCATTCAGGGCACTGCAGACTCTACAATTGTAAAGCACTAGATTTCCATCTGCAACTGGCGGCGGTCTAAGCCCTTAATTAGTAACAGCAGGTGCTGGAGCGCTTAGAGCAAATCACGCCTCCATTTTACTGAGTTGGTATTTATGTCACTCTTATCACGGAGAGCAGCGCTGACAATCAACAGCGGCTGCCTGGGCCTGAACTCTCAAGAGGGCAATCACTGGCCTTCGATTTCCCAGAAATCAAGGGAGGTAGCTGTATCTGGAGAGGCTGAACAGGCTGCTGTTCTTGCAGAGGACCCCTCCAGACTTGGCGGAAGCTCCACACTCCGCACGGTCAGAATCTACAATTTTATTTGTATTTTATTCAGAATTCCATTTCATACGGCTTTGCTTAATCTCGCGCCTTGGAAGTACTTTTCCCTTAGAGCTTTTGAGCACGCACGAACACCTCGCCCAGACTCACCAGAACCCGTTAAATGACCTACAGAAAGAAATCCGCTTCCAGAAACTTGTTCCTAAGGGGTCAGAAGATAAAGCACGCAAGGTTTCCTCAGGCTTTTAACAAACTCATTTAGGTACAGTGCCCCCTCTTATCTGTCCAGAAATATCTGTGAACAACAGCTAAGGCTCGCTTTGCTTTCTGGGGTGAGGAATGTTCCTCAGCGGTTCTTTACCCAGGCAATCAGCTTTCCCGCTCCGTTCTGTTCTGTAAGACACTACAGCGCAGACCAGGCCTTAAATCCAGCTTCTCGCCATGGCCTTGAAAAATGCAGGCATTTTGGGCATAAGTCACTGGCTGGGGTTCCCTTTCCATTTTTTATCTGGTACAGTTACCCTATGGGTCACCAAGGGTCTGGTCAAGGTGCGTTTTGGGGGTTTCTATCTGTAGGGTGCTTGCGGATGCTGCGTGCACTGCCAAGCGGGCTTTGTTTGAGCAAGGCCACCTCGGGTCGCCATCTTCCTAAGACCAGCAGCTCAGGGACAGGGATGCCGGAAATAAATGCGCGCCCCTGTCGCACAAACCGTTCCCGTAGGAAAGTTCAACCCTAGTCTCCCAATTCTAAGAACCGCCCCGGGTTCTGCTCCGAGCTCCAGGTTCTGCTCGGAACTCTAGGGTCAGCGGTTTGAAGTCTGGCTCGGTGGCCTGCGTGCCTGAAATAACATCCCCACACCGGAGCGCGGCCCCAGGCCCTTGATGGAGCCTCTCCTGGGTATGCTTTTGCAGGACTGGGCCTGTGAGACAGGGTTCGGGTGATGCTCACAGCCACCTCCCGCCAGGTCCTACCTGTCCCGGCCTCCGGCCTAGCTTCCGACTGCTGATCTGCTCGGCCATGGCGCCTAGGGCTCTGCAGCGTCTTCGCGGGCCCGCGCTGTGAGGGGCGGAGCGAGGAACTGGAAGCGCTCGGGGACTGTGGGAGCTCTGGGCAGAGTGACGTGGACACCCCAAGCCCGCCACTCACGCCCCAGGCTGGCCTGCAAGGCTCCACTACGCATGGGCAGACGGTGTGCTGTGATGACTGGGATGGGCCAGCAGCTTTGTGGTCTACAGATGTGCAAGTTTGTCCGATAAAATATTTTGTCTGATGTCTGTGCTTATGGACAGCGCTCTTAATGGCGGTTTCTTCTATTCGGAGTTTTGAAATCGTCCAGTTTTGTACTGAGATTTAGCACGTCGGCCCCTTTTTCTCAGCTGAGAAACCGGGACAATGAGGAAGTTTCTGGTGACTGCTGACATGAGAAACAAACCTCTTATTCAGCCTTTGCTCGATATTTTCTTGAGAGCGATTGAGACAAGATCTTTCTCTTGTTACTGTGTCCAGGTTTTTCTAATGCTTAGAAACCTGTTTTGTGGTGACAGGTCTCACGAAAGAGCTTTGTGTGACCCACCACTGCAGGTGGTCTGTCTCCCAGCAAGCCCTCAGGGTGTCCTGAGCTACTGTTGCACTCTGCTCTGGGGGTCTGATTTAAGTCATTAGAGGAGTGTGTAAAAATAGTCCTGTGAAATAAACTGAAGGATCCTCCTTCATGTATGACTCTACCAACTGTGGGCTAAAAATATTAGAGAAAACTGGCCAGGAGTTGTGACCTTTGCCTTTAATCCCAGCACTGGGGAGGCAGAGGCAGAAGGATCTTTCCAGAAGCCAGCTTGGTCTATCTAGCAAATTCCAGGACAACATAGAGATCTTTTTGTCTCAGACAAAGAGGAGAAAACTGTGTTACTACACAAATACAGACCCCAGCCCCATTCTCATTCCCTGAGCAATGTAATATTAGCCATTCTCCGCACTGTTAGACATTACAGGGTAAGTGTCCCTTATCCAAAGCCTTCAAGCCTAAAACCTCTAACAGATGCAGAAATAATTTTTATATATAAAATGAGATGAGACACGAATGAGACTGAATCTAAGCAAGAGGTTCATTCTAGGCAACACAGTGCAGAGCCTCAGCCTTTACACACGATGTCCATTAATGTTCATAAACACCAAATACTCAGAACCTGAAGGTGATTTTATGCAGATTTTATAATTTGCACTTCTCCCCATATGCAGTTGGGTATGGAAAGGGGGGGCCATGTGATATCACGTCAGCAAAGAAGTTTCTTGGAAGAGTTTAGATTTTCAGATTGGCTGGGCTCCACCTACATAAGCAATCTAGATCCACTTTAAAGGAAACTGTACACTGTGTATATGCAAATCCAACAGCATTTTTTATAAAGGACCCGAGCAACAACAGATCCGAGTCTCTACAGGGGGCCTGAAGTTAATCCTCTGATTACAGAGTGAAATCTGCACATGCATGCATTTTAATAAGCCTATATTCCACCTCTCAACTTCTATCTACCTCATCAGAGCCCGAGAAGAAATAACTGTCCGAATCACATGGCCTGTTCACCTATATGTGACGTGGGACAAGGGTGAAGTCGTGACCAGACATGGGGTGTGGTGTGAACATTTTTCTCTTGAACAGTAACCAACCTTCCTTTGTTCCAGGGGTGAGGAACAGGCTAGAATAACTAGCACAGATGTATTTCATTTGAATAAAACATGGCCCTAAGATTATATGAAAGGAAGTCATTCCTAGGTTAGGATAGGGTTGGTGGTGGTGGTGGTGGTGGTGGTGGTGGTGGTGGTGGTGGTGGTGGTGTTACATCTAGAATGTGAAAGTCCAAAATTAAGAAGAATCAACCTAGATATTTTCATTTTCAGCATCTCAATAGAAAACTTAATTTTTAAGTGGACAGATATTAATGTTTTACTGTGAATCTCCCTGAAGAGACTTTTGTTGGACAGGCCCTGCCCCTGCCTGACATCTTCTGGCAATGTCCAGGGACACTGAGGTGAACTGGCTTCCAGTTGGCATTGGCTAAGAGTTGAATGATATTGCTTAATATTCTGCAATGGCTCAGGGCAGCCTTAGAAATATCTACCCAAAGTGACATTAGTGTTGGATAGCAAAACCCTGCCACCAACACAGGCATGATAAAGGAATGTAAGCCATTGATTTCCTGTGTCACCTTTAACCTTCTTGAACTATTCTCATGTGTGTCACCAGAGACAAGTGGGCAGATGACACTTTCTTTCTACAGTCCCTACAGCATCAGCATAACAAATATAGTACCATGACAATCATGATAAATTAGAAATATGCACCCAATATTACCAATTCAATCTGCCCTACAAGATGGGTAGGCAGGCTTGTGAGTTTTACATGATTCCCCTAATTAAATTATTGTTGTATTTCTCTCTTTCTTTCTCTTTCAGTATTGGGGATTGAACCCAGAGTCTCATGTGCACTAGGTAAGAACTATATGACCGAACTCTACCTCAGCTCTCATATTTTTCATTTGAGACAGGGTCTTACTAAGTTGCTCAGCCTAACCTAGAATCTGCGATCCCCTTGCCTGCTGTGTTACTGGTATTACAGGGCTGTGCCACCAGGCCCAGTTAACTGTATATTTTTCATAATATGCATATGTAATAAAAGGTTTGTTCAAATGAAGTCTTGTGTTTAAATAAAAAAAAAAAACCCTAAACCTTCATAATTTGGATTCCTTTACACTGCTATGTCTTAGTGACTATTACAAACCATTTGTCTAGGGTTGCTGACTATCTGGCTTGTTGAAAAGTTGTCTCTTTTCAAAGATAATGGGACTGGAGAGAGTATTTTCATGAGACTATATATAACCACAAAACTTGAAAGCCGGAGAATTCACCACCTTCTACCACACAATCTTATCCCACCTTTGCAGTTAGCACTCCACTCACCGTCAAGCTCCATTGTAAACAGAAATGTTTCTATAGTGGTCAAACTTCTGTGCTTCTGTTTTCATCCCCCCACTCCACACCCATCTTTTCTGGTAAGTCAACAAAGAATAGCCATAACTGTGGCTTAAGACAGAAGCAGAATATGAACTCCTTGTCTTAAAACCTCCACTGAAAATGCTCCAGGTCCTCCCCTGTGTCCAACAAAGCACTCTCATCTTTCTTTTTTTTTTTTTTTTTTTTTCTGTTCTTACCCCTCAATCTCTGGTCACGATGCCTTCTTGCTGTTCCTTCTTCTTCTCAGTTTCTTTACAGATTTTTCCACTTTCTACTTCTCTGCTGTGGTACTACCTCCTGGGATACTCCCATCAGAACAAAGCCCCTTGCTCTAGTTTTCTGTGCATTGTTTATACTGATGTAAATAGCTTTTTTTTTTTTTGTCTTCTTCTCCCAATCTCAAGAATAAAGACTTAGAAAATTCCTGACTCAAAGCTGGCATTAAAATTCAAAGAATGAATTATGGAGCTAGAAAGATTGCTTAGCAGCGAAGAGCCCTGGCTGTTCTTACAAAGGACCATGTTCCATTCCCAGGACCTACATGGCAGCTCATGACAATCTATAATTCCAGTTCCAGGGGATCTAATGCTTTCTTCTAGCCTCCCACAATTCCTCCATGTACATGGTACACAAGCAAACACACACAATACACTCACATTCTCTCTCTCTGTGTCACACGCACAATCAAAAGCAAATATCTCTATCACACAATACATTTAAATACATTTTAAGAAAAGGACAAATTAAGGACATTCCATAGTTAATTGGCAACTGTGGATTTTCTTCATGTCTTTAAACCTATGTCTGCGATCTATTCTGTTTCATAATGCCACCCAATGTATAATGAGACACAAAAAGGTACAGTTTATTGGAAAGGAAAACAATGCATAACCAAAACGAGTTTTTTGTCAAAGTGAATATGCTGTCATCACATGAGTAGTGTCACCCTGAGATGGAAAGGCCAGTTTTAATCATGTCCTTTCCATACTTAAAAGCGTGCAGGCGCCCCTCTGCGAGTGAATTTACATTCCTCAGTGTGACAGTGGCCCCACACTATCATTCCTCATCAGGTTTCAAGGCTCAGGATTTACTCAGGGTTAACCTCCGTGTCAACCAAATGTGTCCCTTTTCCTTAACAGTATCCCCAAACCCCCAAAATGGTTTCAGTAGAAGACCCACACAACCAGGCCTAAGTATCACTTTGGTGCTGCGGAAAAAAACTAGATGAACCATCTAAAGGCCAGAGAAGTCCCCAACTGTCCTTAAAGATAACACCTGCCACCAAGCCTCGGTGGGACAGTTCATTCCTGCACCTGAGAGGCCAGACCCTCTCTTGCTTACATGTCTGTCTCCTTCCTGCTTCTTGCTCAGCTTTCTTAACCTGGAAGTGTCGTTCTTACAGCCTCGCCCTCCAAGTTCACTGTGCTTAACCGTGGGTATTTGTAGCTGGGCCCTACAAGGATTATTTCAGGTGTTCTCATCTTGCCCTTGGATCTTCCCAAAGCATGCATCAACTCATGCTTTCTTTTGTAACTAATCTGGGAAAACAAGAAAAAAATGCAATGTAGTCCTAATTCCCTCTGCTGCAGAGGATACGTAGTCTGCTGAAATTCTAACTCTGAGGTGAGGTCTTTGAGAGGTCACTGTGTCGTGAGGAATCTTCATTAATTCCTCTAGTGCCCTTCTGAGAAAGAGGCCTGAGAGGTCCCTCCCTCCTCCACCTTACGAGGCAATGAGCATGTATTGTCTAATCTGTAGAGTTAGAATCACACCATCCCCAGTTCACTTACTCCCCCAACACACTGATCTTAGACTTGGCAGCTTCCAGAACTGGTAGAAATAAAATTGCTTTGGTTTGGTTCATTTTAAGCCAGTCTGGGGTGCAATTCAGTAGGACTCTTCCTATGCTTTCATATCATAGGGCAGAGACTGGTTTTTTTTTTTTTTCAAATTCATGTATTTATTTACCTTACATCCCAATCATAGCCCCCTCCCTCCTCTCCTCCCAGTCTCATCTTCCCTCTCTCTTCCCTCATCCCTCCTTCCCTATTCCTCAGAAAAATTAAAGGTCCCCTAGCCCCACCCCAACCCCAGCTCATCAAGTCACATCAGGACTGAAGCACATCATCTTCCCCTGTGGCCTGGTGAGGCAGCCCCACTGGAGGAAATGATTAAAAAGCAGGCAACCACTGAATCCATGTCAGAGACAGTCCCCACTCCCCTTACTAGGGGACCCACATGAAGCTGCCCATGGGCTCCATCTGTGTAGGGGCCTAGGTCCCATCTATGCACAGCCCTTGGTTGGTGCTTTGGTTTCCATAAGCCCCTCTGGGCCCTGGTTATTTGGCCTAGAGACTGTTTTACTAGAATTCACATCCTAGTAACTAGTAAATTGATAATACATGTCTCCCATGGGCTAAGAAGTATTCCTTTAGGCAACAACAACAACAACAACAAAGATTACATAGAAACTGATTATGCCCAGCAGTAGACTATAATCGGTCTTGACAGTTTTCCTATTAATATACTAACTTTCAAAAGCAGGAATTGCTTCTAGTAAATCTTAAACCTCAGTGCCTTGTAAGAGGAGAGTATCGAACTAAACATAAGTAATAGTAAAACTGTGGCTGAGGCTGTCACACAGGATCCAGAATGGTCCCCACTCCTGGGCACCACTATGCCACTGAGCCATTAGAATCAGCAGATTCCTTGGAGCATCTGTGGCTGCACTGCCTGAGAAAACAGTCACCAGGGGGGACTTGCTTTCCTTTAGCCGCAGTGACAGCTGGCCTAAGCCAGCAGGAATTTCTGTCACCAAAAATTCAGGCAATCTTAAAAGAAGGTTCTTACCTATGAATGTTGGGGATGATATGAAGTAGAAAGGGGGAACATCTTGTGAGTAGTTGAATACAGAGTGACAGGAGAGAAAAGTCTACTGAATTAACTTTTCATATTATGAAACTTTCATTAAACCCAAGTGTGTGTGTGTGTGTGTGTGTGTGTGTGTGTGTGTGTGTGTGTGTGTGTAGTGTAAAGATGTGGGTATATATTGGTACTGTAACACTGCCAAGGATTTGAACTCTTAGGTGCCTCTTTTTGCCACGCAGTTATGAAGTATTTCTATAATTATTTATCTTCACTTCTTTGGTTAATGAAGCCAAACTTGATTGTTGTTTAAGAGAAAGCCTTTTGTGTGGAGCTCCTGACTCCTCACGTTAGCTGCTACCTCCACAGAACACTGGAGCAAGCAGTATTAACTCAACAGCTCTGAGAGGCAGTAGACTGATGCAGAGGCTGGAAGCCTGAAGACTCCTATTTTCCATAGAGGACTAAGTACTCTCTGTTGCTCCCTGGTAAAAAAATTTTAAGGATAGCATTCATGAGGAAGAAGAATGGGCCTAAGACACAAATTATGCTTAGAAATTATGGCTATTATGCATGGAATTCACTGTTCCTTATTTATTCAATTGTGTGTGTGCACTTGTACATAGGGTATGTGTGCATGTGTGTGTATGGAGTCCAAAAGTTGGTATTTTGCGTCATCTTCAATCACTTTCATCATATTTTTTGAGACAGCATCTCTCATTGAACCTGGAGCTTAAGATTTGCTTAGACTGGCTGACCAATGAACTCTCGGGATGGCCCTGTCTCCGCATCTGCAGCACTGAGACTATGAAGCACACATCATCATGCCCAGCTTTTTATGTGGGTATGAGGCATTCGACAAACGCCTTACCCACTGAGCCATCCCCCCAGCCTTCTACTACCCTGTAGATACAATTGTATTATCCAAAAGCCTATAAAATTGAAAAAGGTGATTTTAAGGGGCCCTAAAGATACCTCTGGACCCTAGGTTTCTTCAGAGAATGAGCCCTGGAGTCGTGCATGCCTGAAGGACAGCATAGCCCTTGGCACCAGCTTCACATGTGAGCAAGGGGTCTGGGAAGAGAAAGAAACAGTGAAGCAAAGGCTACTGAGAAAAAGTGGGCAGAAGTGTTCCTCTCAGAAAGCAGAGTCAGAATCTGAGTATGGAGCCTCCCAATTCCCTGGGAAGAAGGTCATCACTGTGCCTGCCAACTGGGGTTCCATAAAGGCCACAGGTCAGTGAGGCTGTACATTCCTGTCCCAAGTGACACTTGCTCTGGCCACATTTCCCATCCAGACATGGACTGGATATTACACATTTGTTTGGGCTGAGCTAGCATTGGACTATCAATTTATAAAGCATTTGTAGCAAGGCTTAAGAGAGCAGCATTTTATAATGGTATTACTAGAAATGCAAGGAGATTCTGTCTAGCTTAAAAACAAATCATGGGTCTAATTATGGTCAGATTTGAAGGTAGAGTTGGATTCAACTTTGAGTGCTAGTTGAGATCCCTTGGCCAAGGAACTGTACTATCCATGGATAGTCTGACGTATCTGTGAGAGTGTGGGGATGTTAGTAGATAGCATTAGCTACTGAAATACCCAGTACTTCTAAGATTTCGCTTGCTACAATATGAATGAGAGTATGTTAACTGCTTTAGTACGTAAAGTCCAAAATTAGTGGCCAAACACAGAACACACACAAGCATGGCTGGTTTATTTGTACATCTGCCAAACGAGGCTTTTCATGGAGAGCAGAGTGTCTCTATAGGCCAGGATTCGGGGACCCAAAAGTTTTCCAGGTTATGGGCTACTGCACATCAGGGCTCTGAGACTTGATTCTTTGGAATGTGTGCGGCAGCTGAGTCAGGATGGCAGCGGCCAGTTTAAGGCTGGACTGGGTGTTTAGCTTGCTTTTCTGTTGCTGTGATACATAACGCTGACCAAAGGCAACTCAGGAAGGAAAGAGTGTATTTTTTTCACAATCTTCTAGCTCACAGTTGAAGTAGGTGCTAAAGATCATGCCATCCTTCGGGCATTGAAAACTTCCAGGGTTCATTCTCTGAGCAAACATGGATGCCAAAAGGTACCTTTAAAGCCCTTCTAAAAATCACAGCAGTACAACTTTATAATTTCTTGGATAATGTAATTCCATCTATATAGTAGCAGGGGGCTGGGGAAATGGCTCAATCAGTAAAGGCCTTGTCTGACTGAGGATCTGAGCTTGATACCCAGCATCCACATTAAAAAAAAAAAGTCATTTAAATACTTACAAGAATGAAGCTCAATAAAATGAGCATCAGCAGTGTAAAATTACACTAATGTACAGCATCCATTTAAAACTATGTAATGGACAGAAAATGAGATCAGAAACCAGGATAAAAATCAGTCGTGGAAACAAAAGGGATATAGAAAATAAGCACATTAAAGCCATTGTTATGCTTACAATATATCCAAAGAGCATCAAAGAAGGCCAGGGTGGGGAGCAGGCATAGCCAAGGATGATGATCTTGGGTGCTTTTGCAGGCTGGTCCTAGAAATGGCATGCGTGCCTTACACTTATTGGTCTGGCTGTGTATGGGGATGCATGCCTGTGGCACCAGCACTTCAGAAGCTGATGCAGGAGGAGGGAAAGTTTCCAGCTAGGAGTTCTAGCTTACATTCCTGTTGCTATGATATAACACTGACAGAAATTTGGGAGAGGGGAGGGCTTATATGGTTTATATTTCCGTGTCACAGGCTGTCACTGAGTAAAGTTGGGTCTAGAGCTTAAAGCAGAGACCATGAAAGCACGTGGCTTATTGGCTTGCTCAACTACCTTCCATACACAACCCAGGACCACCTGCCTAGGAGTGGCAATGCCCAGGGTGGACTAGACCCGCCTCTATGAATTAGCTATCCAGAAACTGCCCTGCAGACACTCTCACAAGCTCAGCTGATAGAGCCTGTTCAGCTGAGGGTCCTTCTTCCTGGATGTGTCCAGTTTGCAACCAAGATTGGCTACCTCACTAAGCTACCCAATGAGACACCAGAAAGATCCAAAAGGGTTTACCTCATTGATATGTCACATACATTTCTGCACCTGTCACTAAGAGCAGCTGTGTGCTCCTGAACAGTGTTTTTAGCACATACAACAGCCAGTGTTTATGAGCTACATGCTGGTAAACAGAGTGCTTCCCAGCCACGAAACGTGGTCCACCATGGGTGACCATGGAAAAAGGAAACTGCTCCTTGAGCCATAACCAGCCAGTTTGATCACCAAATATTTTCTTTTCTTTTTTTTCTTCTTTCTTCTTCTTCTTCTTCTTCTTCTTCTTCCTTCTTCTTCTTCTTCTTCTTCTTCCTTCTTCTTCTTCTTCTTCTTCTTCTTCTTCTTCTTCTTCTTCTTCTTCTTCTTCTTCTTCTTCTTCTTCTTCAGAAATGGCACTCACTTCCTTATCAAGGAAAAAAGGATAAAATCCCTCTGTCCCCATGTCCCCACTTTATCCAGGCACTGACACAAGGAAATATAATGGTTGAAAAAAACAAAAGGATTTTTATGTTGAATACTAATACATTTGTCTTTGCTTTAAAAACTATTTTAATACCAATGGATGAGTTCTTTAATTCTGGCCTTGAAGAAGTGGCAGAGCCAAATTTAACCATGCACTGTGACTAAGCGGAAGGGTAGATAAAAATAGATGAAGCAGTTGTTTGCGGGCTTGAGAGAGTGGTCCTGGAGAAGGAAGCAATCCCTGCTGCCCGCTTAGTTCCTCCCCTGTAGTACATCACATGCTTCAGAGAAGGAAGTACCATGTTTTCAGGACCATTTCCACCGCTGAGGAGGCAGATGCTGGAGAAAGAGTCTGGTGTTGCAGAACACAAAGGCCGAACAAAAATGGAAGGCCAGGCCTGCACAGGATGCCTTGAGCCCCTGTAGGGCACGAAGATACTAAGTGCAAAGCGGTGAGGCAGAATGCCTACAAGCCTGGGGAATCGAAGTTGGGGGCAGGCAGAGCTAAGTGTCTTTTGTGTCGCTAGGGGTATCTTCATTAGGGCCTCAGGCTACATCTTAGTAACCTAGCTCATGGGAAGTTTACTCACGCCCAACAGCAGTCAGAACGGTTAAACAGAATTGTAAGTAATTTAAATGCTTCTAAGAGCATTGTAATTGGCAATATGAAATTATTAATGCCCAGTAGCCAATAAAAATGATATAAGAAGTAGAAAAGAGGACCCAAAGCCAGGAGAAAAATCGGTTTCTGGAAACAAACTTGGAAGAGAAATAAAGGAAGACAAAGTACATTAAAGCCACTATTATGCTGGTATTCCATTTTATTATTAATATATTTTATTATTTGAGAATTTCATACATGCATACAATGTATTTAGATATACACACACCCCACTTCCTCCCAATTCCCAGATCTCCCCATAACCCCTTCCCAACTGCATACCTTTAAAAGTATGTGTGTACACATATATACACGTATATACATATACACATATATGTTCCATTGAAGCCAGTTAGTGCTGCCCACAAATGCATGGGTGTGAGGTCAGCTGCTGGGGCACTGTGAACCTACCAGGGGCCACATCCTTGAAAGAAAAAGGATTCTCCCTCTCCTAGCAGCCCTCACTGTCACTAGCTCCTCGCAAGGGGTGGGGCCCATGTTCCCCTCTGCCATAGGAGCTGGTATGCTGACTGGCTTGATCTCATGCAGGTTTCATGCAGGCAGCCATAGCTACTGTGAGTTCACAGGTGCAGCATTAGTCCTGTCATCTGCACACACTGCACATATTATGAAGATATATATATACACACACACACACATAAATACCTCAATTATAAAAGGCATATTACCTGTAAAAGAAAACAAATGACACTTCTCATCAGATACAGGTCAAAACATCACTTGCCAAAACATGCACAGAAAATTTAAATTCCAATAATTTCTCTTATTAAAATGGGCAAGTAAGTTGTACAGATTTTCCTGAGATAGATAACACATACAATAACCACTCAAGTCATGAAATGCCCTAAGTATGAATAGAATTCAGCAACATTCATGGGTCCTAAAGCAATGCCTCTTCTCTCAGGCTCACTCTATTTCCTTCTAGTTTTCAGTATTCCAAACTCTTGCAAAGTTTGATCCAGAGACCTAGACCACTGTTGTGAGTTAGTAAACATCACAGAATGACTTTAATGCCACACACTCAGCAGCAGGCTCCTGGTTCTGAGCAGGCTTTCTAGAATTGCAAGAAAACTTATAAACAATTTGCCACAGTCATTTTGTAGATGTGGGAAATAAACATGAGGTGATAGGATTTGCCCCGAATCCTGGAGGTTGTTAATGCAGTGGATGGCTGAAGTTACTGGCAGTAATTCAGTCAAACTTTTATATGCATATGACTTGTGACTTTGCTGAAACCTTGATTTTGAAAAGCTCAACTGAACATGGTGCAACCTAAAAATCACAAAAATATTTATATATACACATATATCTTATATATATTACACATACTATATATTATATTACATATATTTTATATTACATATGTAATATATGTAATTTTAGCTAATGGTCATTAGAAACCAAATACAACATGACAATGCAATCAGAGCAGATCAGAAACACCCTACTGATAATATTGGAATGACGTCACTCTTCAGGTTCCCTTCTAAGATATAAGAACCACAAAAGCATGTATTGGATATTTAGAGTCACTGGAGACACGACTTTTATGCAGGCAGAGGAATCAACTTTTGAAAGAGCGAGAGAAGCCGTTCTTCCTCATCTGTTTTCTCCCCTGAGAAATGTGTTGAACATCAGCTTCCTAAACTGAAGAGTCTGGATGAAGAAAAAGATGGAAAGAAATAGACGTCTGCCCAGCTGTGGGATCACAGGTTGAGTTTTGGAAGATGGTTTGATCTTGAAACCTTTTTTCCTGGTCCTTTCTTGGCATTCGGTATCTTCTGATTAACAGGATTGTATCTTCCACTGAAATAAAATAAGCATTGATCGTAATTTTTCTGTCACAGGTATCTGCAACAAAAACAGTATATGCGACATATGAAGAACTATGGCAGCCCCATCTCTTCCAGTCTGGAGAAAGGAAGTCTGCACCTGCACTTGTGCCTATAGCATCATCTTAGGCAACTGTGAGTCACCGTCTCATGGCAGCTATGGGGCAACCAGTGTGAACAGGTACGCAAAAGGTGAGACTCCAGAAGCGGCCTATCAGGTACCTAATATGGAATCTATAAAGAGGTGAGGGGGACCAATATGCTACTTACCTTTTCATTTTAATTAAAGGTAAGAACAAAGCCGGGCGTGGTGGCACATGCCTTTAATCCCAGCACTCGGGAGGCAGAGGTGGGCAGATCGCTGTGAGTTCAAGGCCAGCCTGGTCTACAAAGTGAGTCCAGGACAGCCAAGGCTACACAGAGAAACCCTGTCTCGAAAAACCAAAAAAAAAAAAAAAAAAAAAAAAAAAAAAAAAAAAAAAAAAAAAAAAGGTAAGAACACAGAGAGGCCAAGAGATAGACTAGGAACAATAAATAGTAATACATGGATTTGCAGTTTCAGACCCTATGGAATCTTCTCTGACTGACTTAGCTGTGTGCAGGTGCCTCTGTGGTCTTCTGTGAGATAGCAGAGGCTGCTTCAGGTGCTGTGCTTTTCAAATATAGCTCAGATAGTGGTCTCAGTAAAAACAACCAAGTAAAGACCTATCATTTTCCTTCTAAGTGGGGAAATTTTCTCTCCCCAACAAAAGCAAAGAGAAATTGGCAAAAAAATAAATATTATAAAGCGAGTGCTTTAGAACTCTAGAAATCAAAAACCTGTAGCAGTTCTCAAGAATTTATAAAACAAACAAAGAAAGCTGGGTACTTGGTGAGAATGTTGAGCTGTGCGGGATTTAATTCCCCCAGCCCTACTTATGTCCCTTACCTCCAAGAAAAACAACAGCCCATAGCTATGGCAAAACCAGGAGCCAACACACACTACAGGAGCCTCCAACCACTGACTTCAAAGCTCTTCTCCTTTGGCCTCCTCTGGACATGGTCCAGCATGAATACTTCTCTTGGAGTATTTGCTGGAACAAATTGAAGCCATCAATTTAATTTCATGGCTACCACGATGTAAAACTAAGCTAACGAGGAAAGTTAAAAGGCTGGGGAAGGGCATTAATAAACTCTAGCACAAGCCTTGGGATCTGGAACGCCACGTTCATGTGTATGTATCCAGTCTCCTGTGGACCTGGACTTGAGAAGGACCTAAGCTCTCACCTCTGCCTAAAACTGAGAAGCTGCAAGAGCAGAAGTGAAGGCAAAGGCAGAGCTGTAGTTTTTCTGGCTGAGTATGGAGAGCCTGTCCAAACGCATATGCTATGTCCCCCAGGAAGGAAGAGGGTTATTGATTCCAAGTACTTTAAGTTTTCCTGTTAGTCCTAAGGTAATCGCTTAGCTAACCCAGCAAGGTCTGTAGTGGCCACACATGACAGAGAACACCAGCTTCACAGAATGAACTAAGAGAAGTCACCAAGTAACAGCAACCCTCAGGCCTGGGGAAAACAGAGTATCTGAGACACATAACAGCCATGTGCTATTATATAAAATGCCCAGTTTTGACAAAACAGATAAGACAACCAAAAATGGAGACCCAATAAAGCTCTAGCGAAAAGGGATGGGGGAATTGTCCATAAAACGTCAGTTTGAAACATAAAATGCTGAAACTTCCATACTTAAAAGATAAACACACACACACACATACACACAAGCAAACAGGGACAGCACTTCAAGATATAGGAATAGGAATTAATTTTCTGCATAGAAATCCAGCAGCAAATGGGATCATAGGAAATTTAAAAGCTTCTGCCCATGAAGGAGACAAGAAGGAGAGAGAAGAGACCCCCCCAGAAAGAAGGCACCCCTGGCCAACTATACTTCACATGGGGGCATGTATATGCAGGATGTACAAAGGAATGCAAATGTTTACCCTCCAAGCCCCAAAACTGCCATAGGTGGGCTGGCGAACTGAGCAAATGGTTCTCAAAAGAAACAAAATTAAGAAAAAAAAAATGGGAAATGTGCTCAATATATTCATCCATCTCAGAAACACAAATAAAATGACTTTGAGATTCCATCTCACCAAGTCAGACTAGCAGTCGACAGGAAAACCAATGGCAACAAACACTGATGGGGACGTGGGGAAAGAAAACCCCTGGCCACTGTTGGTACAGCCACTCTGGAAATTGGTGTGATGGTTTCTCTACAAACTAAAACTAGAACTGCCACGGGAATCTGCTGTACCACTTCTGGTACATAAACAAAGGGCTCTAACCTTGTGACAGAGATGAGTGCACACTTGTGTCCACTGCTGCCCTGTTCACAACAGCAAGAGAACAGAATCAGCCTAGATGTCTATCAACAGATGGATAGTGAAAATGTGGCACAGGAAAACAATGCAAATTTAATTAGCCTTGAGGAGAAATGAAAAAAAAAATGGAATGAAAATGGAAATCTATCAGAGGAGGTAGCCAGGACTAGAGGACAAGTGCCACGCACGCCTCCACATATGAACTTGGCTTCTAATTTTTATGTGCATTTATCTAGAAGTGAGTGTCTGTGCAAGGAACCTAGACAGAGGCCCTTCAGGGGGGAAGAAACTTTAAGGGAGAGGAATGGGAGGGTGTGAAAGTAGACAGGGGCATCCTGAGGTTAGAAGAATACAACAGGGGTGCAGAGGGATGGGAAAGAGGAGGGAATGGGACTGGGGGGACCACTTAAACCTAAGTATATATGAAAATGCCACAAGGAAGCCTGTTACTTTGTATTAAAATAAATAAGTAGCATGCATAACACTTTTTCAGGAGTATCCACAGCAACGATATTTACATTATCAGAAATGTATAAATAATTCACATCTCCATCAACCGGTGATTGGATAACCAATGGTCTATAAAAATCTGGGACGTTAGCCAATCAACACAATATATCTAGCTGTGCTCAACATGAATGACCTTGAGAAACTAGATATGCGAGTCGCACACAGTATGTGACATAATAATAGGAAAATCCCACAGAAACAGAAAAATGACTGACCACCAAGAGCTACAAGGTGAGAACTGACTACTAATGGCTATGACACTTCTTTGGGTGTTGTAGATGGAGAATGGTCTAGAATCAGTGGGTGTAGCTTCTCAACCTGGAAAACACACTAAAAACTACCCATTTTTAGTGCATGTGGCTGCAGACTGCTTCATTATATATGAGCATATACGTGGGAGCAACCAGGTAACAACAGTATTGCTCAACTGTGCTTAAGAAGGCTTAGAAGCCACTTTATATGTGGATATTTCATAAATGATACTAGTGAAGGTGTTGCATATTTGTTGTTTGCATGCTCAAATTATTGTTCATACTTATTGCTCTCTCTTTGCATATGGATATTTTCTTATTTTGCTTTCTCTTTAGAGTTACTGATGCACTACACATTGGAAAGGTATGAAATTTGAGAATATTTATCAAGTTAGAAATTTTTCAAAACCTTCTAACTCTTCTACCAACCATCCAGTACAGGTTTCACCCTCATTTTACAAGGGGGTAAACTGAGTCAGAGAGTGACTACTCATATAAAGTCACACTGGATAAATTGATTGAAGAAAATTGACTTTTTGTGTGCTCCAAAGCCAGTGCAAAATTTCATTTACCACCATGCTTCTTGGTTTTTTTAAAGGATAATGCTGAATGTGCTGCAATATTGACTTAGAGACTTGTACAAGCTAGCTTATGGTAGAATTTTTCTTCATTTATTACTTTCATTAAAATGATATAAAACTGTACAACTCATAGAAAATACTAAAAATGAATAAATGCAAATCATCCAAACACTACCAAATTATTTTACATTATACTTTCTATTTACTATTATAAATATCTTCTGTGTCAGTTGTGTATTCTAGCATCTGCATTCTAGAATTTTCTTGATCAGAACTTCTCAGTGCTGGCATAGTTTATTGAGTAATTTCCTTTTAAGGCTGCAGATGTTGGCTGCATTTCCTCTATCTGCTTCTTGTCTCACAAAGAATCTTGCCAACCAATCTGTTCCTCAACACGCCACAAATAATGTCCCTCAGGTCTTTTGTTTTGGAGCATGAAGGACTGCCCTGTCTTCCTCAAGGTTCTTCAATCCTATAGAAAACTTCCATCAACAAACTAAAGAGGAGGCTGCATAGCAAAGAGAAAGAAATGTCCCCATTGATTCCTTGATGAGTTGTGGCTGTGGTATCTGTCACCATTTGAGTTTCTTACTCCCAAAGTCTGTCTTTCACAGTTAATATATCCCATGGCTCAGAGTCAAAAGCGACCTATCAGCTTTGTGGAATTTAGGGGCAACTGGTGAACCCATTTCTAAAGAGCATTTCCCTTAACTGCCTTCTTAGCAATTCTTTCTAAATAGAATGTACAAGGATCTTTAGTGTAGATCTTTCAGCAAGATGAAGATACGATGTTCATTTACAGTCAAAATTTCATGAAGTCATAATATAATTGGTGGTATTCAGCTGAGCTGAATCACTTTTTTGATGATTGTTGTTTTAAACAGAATTTCTCTTGACTGGGTCTCTTCCAGTACTCTGATTTATTCTGAGTGACAAAAACTATATAGGCCAGTGTTTGAACACTGGTACTGCTAATATGGATGTTGCCTGTCACTTAAGTCCTATGTGTTAACCGTGGTCCCTGGTAGTATTGGTAGGAGGTAGGCTGTGCACTCTGTAGGAGGGTGGGTCTGGTACAAAGTCTTGGGGTCACTGAAAACATAACTTTGAAGCCAGGAGTGAGGCCCAGCCCCTCCCTCTTCACCCTTTCCCCTGCCTTGTGTGTGGCAGTTTTGCTGTGCCTTGCACCACCAACCATCAGTGTGCTGCTTGACCCAGGAACAGCATAGAAAGGGCAATCAATCATAGATAAGAACCTTTTCAAGGAAAGCTAAATTAACCTTTTAAAAAATAGTAAGTGAATAATTTCAGCTTCCGTGTTACAGATGCAAGTTGATGAGCTCATATGAGAATGCCAATCAGGGCAAACATTAAAGCCATAGCACTTGAGTTTTAAAATATCATTAAAAGCATGACATGTACAAAGGTGTGCAACTTCACAGATCCATGAAGTATCAGGCTTATCAGTACTGGAAGGCCCTCCTGTGCTTCCTAGTTCTCAGCTCCATTTGTAAGGACCATCCTGTATTCCACCAGATGACTTCAACATCTTTAGACCTTATGCGAATGTAAGCACATTTACATAGTCCTTTACAGAAGACTGAGATTTACCCAAATGTTGTATAAAGGGTATTTATTGTTATTACTTATATAGTATACACGTATAGATTTAAGAAATATCCATTGCCTACTGACATTTTAGGGTTTTTTTTTTTCCCCACCTTTGGCTATCATGGATAAAGCTGCTATGACAACCATGTACAGGTCTTATGGAGTAAATGTTTCTATTGGGTGAGGCCTGAGTGCTGCTTATAGTTTCAGACAGTGAAGGCCTTACTGGTGCATTTGCTTGACTGCTCATCAGCTCAGCAACCCATCCAAAGACTATAAGCAGCGATCTACAGTAGACAATCTCTCCACATCCCGGTTCATCAGAGACAGAACGGATCTGTGTGGAATGAGCAATTCTGCAGGTCCTGAGGCAACTGAACAAGGGACAGTTCCCACGGCATCAACAGCATCTCAAGCTCAGCTCTGACCTTTGGCCTAGAGACCCCCGACAAGCTGATGGAGGCATGGAATACAGCTCCTGCGCCACAAGGGGACAGGTAGGATTTGGCATCTTGGTGATCTGCTTGGGCATCCTACAGTCAAACCTGAGGAGAGTGTGCAGGAAGCAGGCACCTCAATATGGTGACTGTGACTTCAGAATTTATTCTCTGCGGCAGCCAGCTTCAAGGCATTCAGTGAAATACCAAACTCTCCTCAGAGTCACAGTCTGGGTCTGTCTTTATGGATTTGTGCATTAATGGAGTGTACATATGGCCTTAGTTTAATTTTCTAAGTACCTCTTCACTATCAAAGAAAATTTCAAAGTAGTAGTAGTGTGTTTTAAGAAGAGATTTGGATTAGAGTAAAGATAAAGTCAAAGGTAGCTACAATGGGGTGCTGTTCAGAAATGAGCTGAGACAGCAGTTTAGGATTACTCTCCTGGGGTAAACCTCCATAGGGCACCTAGTGTCAACTGTTCCCTGTCCTAGTAAAGCCTGCATGACACCTGCTTATCTTCTTGGAGTCTGGAATATTAGTAGTAGTTGGGTAGAGTGTGACCAGAGCCAATCCATCCAATAGCCCTTGGGTGCTATGCAGCCACTGATGAGCCTCCCCAAGAGATTAAAACCTTATGTGCTGTCAGCTTGCTGCTATATCTCATTCTTGGAAGGACAAAGTGTGTCAGTGGGACTCTGCCTAGGCAGGGCGTCACGAGTGGGCACCTAGTTCTCACTGACTTTAATCCAGGAGCCCTTTTCCTTGTGGATTTCAGTTCTATCTTTTCTCTGTGACACATCCTAGCACAAGTATGAATATGTCCTGAGGTCTGGAGTTTCCCACTGGTTCTCTTACCACTGCAATGGTCTTAGGAATCTCAGACACTGGGATGATTCTCTTTACATGGAGGTCCTTTGTCAAGTTTTAATATTTAAACCACATCATAATTCTATGATGAAAAGTATAAAGATAACTAATTGTAGTTTAAATAAGTAATGACTATTAGTGGAAAATATACTTCTATCCATGTAGCTGAGAATTGGGCAAAATTGGGCTACATCATTAATCTTTATCAAAGAAATCTGTCATATTATGTATGCCTTGAGTGCCTCTTGTCTGAAGTTGGACAGGATTGATTTATAACTATTTTACATCTTGGTTTAATTTTTTTTTCAGTATTGTATATGAATATGCTCCCATGCATAGGGGATAAGGCCATACAGACAAGAATCAGGTGGTTCCATATTCTCTGTAGGGCCTGGAAAGTTCACAAGTATATAAAACCGCAGAAATGCCTAGAAGCTCCTTCATCATCATCATTTACTTGGGATTTGTAGTTTAAACCATACTGTGTCCATAGCGACAAACATGTTTCCCCACTGAAAAGGTCAGGACAGACATTGATTGTGTCTGTTGTGCTGTTACTACTGTAGTTTTAGCTCCCCCTGGGTTCCTCTGCTGCTTTATTTTAACATATCGCCTCCTTTAGAGACTAATGGTGCTTCTGGGAGCTCAGAGTGTGAGGTCACTAGCTTCTCAAAAGCCTCTTACCATGCGTTATTTTATACAAGGCTATAAAATCTAGACTCTCAGCATCCAAAATATATGGGACACCTGCTGTGTGAATGCCATTCTTGGGTGAGTATAATTAACTAGCGAGGGAGATCTACCTAGACGTACGTTTTCACCAGACTCTCTCTCATTCTAGGCAGTGGATCCATCTGTTGCCTTTTAGAAACTTGATTAAAGCCAGAAACCTGAAATACAAAACAAAAAACAAAAAACAAAAAAAAACAACATATTTGTCTTCTTACTTCCCAACTGATTTCTGGGTTAAAAGAGTCAATTTTCTGTCAATTTCTTTCACAAACATGTCTCTCAGTAGTATGTGTAGAAGCAGCTAAGAGTGACTGGAATTTCAGCCATTTTCTAATAGGTCAACCTTTTGAGGTTTCCGTACAAACCCTCCCTTAGCCCTACAGTCCACGTGGCTTTTAAATTAAATACTGAGGAAACTGTGAAAGCCAATCACCCATGTGGTGTGTACCACCTGGAATTTTTGTAGTGGACATTAAACAGGGCAGAAAAGACAAGGAACAGTAGATATGATAGGAAAGCAGAAAGGTAAGATAGTATTTTTATTGTATTTATTTTGTGATTTTTTTTCCAGGATAGATAGGCAAACTGACGTCTCAAATAATTCTGGAACACTGGAGGCAGATCAACCTAACCATGGCCATGGTAGTCATGATTGAATGAGTTGATCACTCAAGAGCAGCACTGGAGAAAAGCAGCTCAGTGGTGTAAGCCAGAGACAACCCACCCAACACTGTCAGTGAAGATCTGTGTGTCACAGCCACCGGCCTAACCCAGGTTCAGTGAGCGGCCCTTGTCATGAGTGGATAAGGCAGAGTGTGTCCTCCTCTGACCTCCATGTGTGCTCATACACTCTTTTGTGTGTGTATATAGCACACATGAGCACAGATGCAGTGCACATGTGCGCAAGTGTGCGTGTGCCCATGCACGTGAGTTTGCTTGCACACACACACACACACACACACAGAGAGAGAGAGAGAGAGAGAGAGAGAGAGAGAGAGAGAGAGAGAGAGAGAATTTAGAACTGTTGGACAGTCCAACAATCTCTTATCTGCAAACCAAAAGCATTTATATTAAACACTCTCATGCCCTTTGCTAAAATTCTGTCATTTGGCGCAGAGAGCAGAACTTAAACCTATCAGGCCTATAACACTCTGAGAAGTCAGTCCTGCCTCACTCTTTAATAATTCCTTGTGCCTGTGAGTCATTACGAAGCAGGATCTTTACACACACAGAGGGTCAAAACACACCCATCTTGGTTGTTAAGTGGCAAGTTAGGCTTGGAAACAGGCTTGGAAGACACAGGGGCCAGACCCTGCCTCACAGTCAACAACTTTAAACCAAGAACTAAAACTAGCTTTAGCCACTGGCTAGAAAAGGAATCCAAGTCACATCTTTGAACTTGGAAGGCACCTGACACCAAACTGCCTGGAGGGCCATGAGTGGCTGAAGGAGTCCTGGACCTCTACGAAATTACTCTATAGCAGGAGGCACACCATTCTTCCTCCTCCTGTAAGCAACTATCCAAACAGGCCTGTCAATCAAAAGAGTATAATGGCCGCCTAGAGAGCAGGTCAGGCCAGGGGTCTCCTTGGCTGCTGTCTGCTCACATTACTTGAGTGCCTTCGCTCCGCAGTAAGCCATGCCTGTCTTCTACACGGCTCTCTGTATCTCTTGAAATCCTTTCAATAGAGGTCAAAGGAAGGGGAGACGAACAAAGCAGAGGTTGGGTTGGTGGAATGAGAGTGAGACAGCCAGAATGAGCACACCGCAGCATCTACAACAGCTTGGCCAAACACAGCTCCCACAGGATCAATTTTTCTTATGCATTCGGTGTAAGAAGAACAAAACTCACATGGCCAGAGCCACCTTTGATGATAAAGATTAACAATTTGCTCTAGAGTGAAACTCTCGTTACCATTTATACTGGGGACAGGAGTGAGGCCTTCCAGGAAAGCTGTTGGCTTTGATTGTACACCGCGTGAGCCCTCACAGTTGGGAGGATTAATCCACCTATGTGAATTATGTTAGCTAAATAAAAGTAAATGGATGTTTCAGGGGCAAAGGACTTTCACTTTTTGCCTCCGACAAAATCTCCAAGGATGTTTTACGTGCATGAGTGTGTTCCTAGCAATGGGCTTTTGATTATCGGTTGTGTAAATGCTTCTGAACACTGTTTGATACACTTCGTAGTAAACAGTAAGGCAACAGGAAAAGCCAAGCTCCCTGTCTGACCTCCACAGGGACATACAGTTGTGTAAAGCAAACACACATGTGTTAGCTCTACGATTCCAGAAGGCAAGTAGAAATCCCAACATGGAGCGAGTGCCCAAAGATCAGGAAGGAATGGGGATAGCGCCCCCTGCCCCTTCCCAGCTACTGGAGATTAGAGCCTCTGATGTGTAGGACATTTCACTCTCCACTTCACACACACATACACACGGGGCTCTCTAAATACCTAAAGTCCTGGTTCCTCAAGGGAAGCAAAGAGAGTAGGGTCCAGAAAGGTCACACAGCAAGTAGAGGCCAGAGATGTCTTCTAAGAGCACCCAGTTAGCAAGCATGAGGACTTCAGCTCAATCCCCCAGAATCCAAGTCAAAAGCCAGGCACCTTTGTGCCCACCTGCAACTCCAGGAGGAAGAAGGAAACGGGCAGATCCCAGGAGCTTTTTAGCCAGTCAGCCTCAACAAAATGGCGAGCTTCCAGCTTAGTGGAAGACTGTCACAGGGCAACAAGACAGAGAGCAATGGAAGGCAGCAAGTGGCCTGCTCTGGCCCACAGCATGTGTGCGCATGCTTACACCCCCCCACACACACACACATACATGCACACACACATCCACGCACACTTTCAAAAGGTAACACATCAAGTAAATGAAGAGCTGGATTCAAATCCAGAGTCGGCCTGGCTTCATGGTCTGCGGTCTTCCCATCAAGTCAAGGCCTCGTAGGGAACTTAGTGTTCACAAGAGACCTCGAGATGGAGCGGAACAGGCTGGAGTGATAAAGGGTGTGCTCCAAGCAGCGTGTCTAGTTAGAGGATGGGTAGGAGGGAGCCTGTGCTGCTGGTCCAGGCTTTGCCTCCCAACCCCTGCCAGGCAGGGGGCACTGACTGCTACAACAGAACAAGAGATGGCAGGGACTGGTCCATCCTGTTTCATTTCCTACTCACCTTGTTGGCACTAAGCCCCAAGCATACCTCATAGGTCATTCTCAACCTCTATCCCTATAACGGATCATCCAGCAGACCCCCAGGCCCCTCCCCCCCACCTGCCAAGCTGCACACTTCTTCTTCTGGCTCCCTTGAGGTCACCATCAATGCCCTTTGGAACCTTGTCCTGGACTATTTTGTCTTTTTACCTTACACGTGGTCCTTGCTCTAGCTCCCTACTGCACATGTCTGCAATTACTAACTATTACCAAGTAATATCTAAATGTCTCTCTCCATTCTAGAACATTTTTCTGAGATTTACACATTCACCTGAAGTCTGGATACGTCTGTTTGGATACTGTTCACTGAAAATGAAACTCATGTCCTAATCCTTAAAACCCACAGCAAAATAAAGTTAACATAAATATATGCAATAAACATCAAATATCACGGTGCTTATGTATGTGCTCAATGATGTGCGGGATGTTATAAAACGTTAAACCATAAGGAGACCGACGTTGCAGCACTGGGGATGTAAAGCACAAGCTCTGTGACACCACTAGTGTCACAGATGAGACTGAAAATCAAATGGGAGCTGTTGAGACAGGCACACTGTATGGATCCCTTTCCGCCCACAGCGGTGCTTGGCAGTGTAGCTCAGACCCACCAGGAACAGTTAGGAAGTGACTTGCCTGGAATTTTCTGGCACCTGAGGATTATGATGCAGGTTATCTGCATCGTCGCAAATAGGAACCAAAGTACGCAATTTCTCTTTTAACCGGGGATACCCTTCCATCTCTTTGTAAGAGCTACATCTTTTCCTTTCTACTTTGTATATTTAAAAGCCTGGCCTGTTTCCTTCCATAATTCCGACACCTGCTTCTTGGCCACCAAACAAGAATGGAAAAATAGAATGACTCATAGTCGGAGGAAACTTTCAGAATTTGCCATAGGGGACAGAGTTACCTGAGACATTCCCACGAAGCAGTTTCGGCGCTCACTGTTGGTCCGGTGGTGAGCCTGTTAAAAGACACCAGGTAGAGGCAGAGTGAGAGACCCAATAGCCATCCTAACAGGGTCAGCACCAGGTCAGGCTTTACTTCACCTGCTTCTCATATCAGATGAAATGGCTTTGTAAGCACTTCATTGTGAAAGAGGTTTACAGGAAATACTAAACAGCAGCTTCAAGCCCACTGCTTCATAAGGAGTTAAGCCCACCTTTGATTCCTGCTCAAGTTTAAGTGCGTAGTCTTTCACTTGATTTTCCAGACTCCTTTTTTCTTTTTCTAGTTGTTTAAGTAACATGTTTAAAGACTCCTGAAAGTAGGAACAGAGAGTTTTATGCACTTGTGCAGTTCTAAGTAACAACAACAAAAGTATAATAATTAAAATCTCCAGTGAAAGACAGCTAGAGCCAAGCGTGTCGTGATTTCGTGAGCTGTAAGTAACAGCAATAGTACACAGAATAGTTCTGTTTATTGAAGTCTCTGCTGTGAATTACACCAAGTGCCTACTTGATTTATCGAAATTAGACCTGTTGTCCCAAGGTCCCCAAATTGGACTAAGACTCAGAGTTGTGTCTCTGCATGAAGTTTCTAGTGAATAGTAAAGGTTTATAAGATCTGAAGAGAAATCAGAATATATGCATTTTCTATAGATGGCTTCATTTGATTTGAATTACAAACCCTGAGATAACTAGTCTTATTATTTAACGTAGAGAAAATTGCAAGCCACAGGGGTTACATAATTAGCTGGATGATGTGCCACTGGCCAATAGGAGTGCTGGAACCAGAACCCAGGTAAGACAGTTCCCGGGGTCATATGTGCTGACATTGTCGGTTTGCTGCCACCCTACCATTGGGGTACGGACAAAAGCTATATAGCCTCTACCACCTGTGTGCTTCATGTCTACTTCACACACTGGTGTAAACTACCAGTGACACCAGGCATCCACAGAAAGCCATCATGTGGTTGCTGGGACTTGAACTCAGGACCTCTGGAAGAGCAGGCAGTGCTCTTAACCACTGACCCATCTCTCTAGCCTAACACTATACATTTTAAAGAGTGAGAGAAGTATACCATTAAGAGGCATCACTTAGATCTGCCACAAAACACTAGTTTCCCAGTAACACAGGGCTCCAGCAACAATAAGGCGACTCTCATCATGTGAGGCCCAGGAGGAGCTGCATTGGCAGCCTCAGTGGTACCTCTCCAGCATTACCATCACAGCTCTGGGATTCCCAGCATCCCTCTGGGGCCCTGTCCTTCACATAATAGACCCACCTAGCCTGGGCTCTTACATGCTTCTCACAGAGTGGACTTCAGCCCATGACCTACCGTGTTTGGTCTCCTAATGTAGGGTCAGAGGTTCCCAAGAGCTCCTAAGAAGATTGTCTGGTCTTACACTTAAGATCTTACTCATTGCCGGGCGTGGTGGCACACACCTTTAATCCCAGCACTCGGGACGCAGAGGCAGTGGGACTGCTGTGAGTTCAAGGCCAGCCTAGTCTGCAAAGAGAGTCCAGGACAGCCAAGGCTACACAGAGAAACCCTGTCTCGGGAAAAAAAAAATCTTGCTCATTAACAGTTCCCTGTCTCTTCTTCAATCTGATGCATGCTGCAGTGCAACTTACTAGCAAACCCTATACTTCCAAAACACTTGCCTCGTGCCTTCTTCCACGGTATCCTATCTGTTGGTGCACACTCTGAGGTCATGATCAGGCCTTGGAAAGTGAACTGCCATGCTGGGATGACCAGATGGCATATTCCTCAATCAGGACAGAGTTGTCTGCCTACACAGTGGCCCAGACAGATACGCCCCCACCTTCCTGCTTCCTTATCCCGCTTTCGGTGCCACTGGTTTTATAGCTAGTCCTCTGAGAAGTAGATGCCAAGTTGGGATTAAAAGTATAAAGATCAGGGATGCCCTTGTGAAGATGAGGGGAAGGAGGAGTCGGGGAATGGTCCTGTGGTCTCACCACAGTGCAGGCCGAGGAGGTTGGCTGGAAGCAGATATGCCCTAGTCATGCAGCCCACAAAAAAACTTAACAAAACTAAGAGGAAACCCTAGGCACAGTCAGTCAACAATGGAATCCCACATATGCCAGGAATAGCTCTCTCTGCCTTTGTGGCTCTGTGGGGTTCTCCATCAAACACTCTTCCTGCCTGGGGAGTCCGAGGCACGCTGCCTGGACCATCATGCTTTCTTTGTGAACCGATCAGCCTTGTGATGTTGATCTGGCTGGGAATTTCTAAGTGTAGGCAGAAGGTGAGAGCCGAGCTCTTGTAGAAAGCACAGTTTCTTTCTCAGTGCTGTGTCTCACTCTCATCTTCTATTTGTAAAGCTCTGGGGTTCACGGCTATGGCATTATCACCCAGAAAACGGTGTCCTAGCTGAAGGAAAGTGTGCCGTCCACACAAGGTGATGCCAAGTCCCCATGGACAAGCCCGGAGCCTGCTTGCCACGCCACTGCTGTCCCCCTCTGCACTCTGTTGTCCGTTCAATGTCTGTCTCATATAAAGCACCGTTCCTCCAGCTATGGTCCTCCAAAATGTCCTTATGTCTCATGCCTGTGAAGTTTCATCCTCCAGTGAGCTCAGCCCTTCACTTCAAGTATCGACTTTCTTTCTTCTGCGCTCAGATGCCACATTCAAAGAGCGGCCTCAACACACGGAACTCAACTTTGCCAAACCAACACTGTGGTTGTGCTTACACAATTTGTGTCCTAATGAACTCATTTTCAAAAAAACCACTAAGCATGGTCTTTCCATTTTATATTGGCTGTTGGTTTGGGCTAGATGAGAGTAGGTTGTAAATTTTTAATACAGAAATAGGAGTTTGCATTTGTAATGGAAGGGTATATAAAAATGAATTTATAAAAAAATAATAAAATAGTCTTCCATGTTAAAAAAAAAAAAAGGTATTAGCAGAGCCCAGGCTCCAGACATACACACTGCCTCTGCCTCCCTCACTTGTTCCACAGCAAAGAGTGTTGGCTAAAATGGAACATTCTATGAAAACACATCTGAGAAGCATAGAGGTACCTCCATTTCAGTAGCAGTAGATAGTTTACACTCAAACTATGAATCCTTAAATAGACCACATGTGAGAGTGACCACCTGCCCTGGTGTCTGAGCGTAGGGGGTCATGGTTTTCTCTCTGTCTGGCTCTGCATTCCCCTCACAGATTAACTGGCAGCTTTAGATCAGTTGTTGTTTCTGACTTGTCCTGACTTTATTCATCACCATCTCCTGTGGGTTCCCTGGTGAGTCCACACAGAACAAGACATCCTGCTCTAGCCAGCCTCAGCACTGTGCCCCTGTGTAGGCCCCAGTTCCTGGGTTGCATCTTAATTCCCTTCCTTCATCTGCTATGAGCTGTGTATCACACACGTGCGCACACACACATATATATACATACACAAGTACACATTCACATATACACACACGCCTATACGCATGTACACAAGTACACACATATACGCGCACACACACAAAATATGCTTTAAAATTATAGCACAGCTCAGACATGAAGGTTTGTCATGGCAATCTCATGGGAATTATACCAGCATCAAAATTAGTTACTCAGTGGTGAAAACAAGAACTTGTTCTGGATTTCCCTAGAACTCCACAGTCATCACATAGCCTGGAGTCTAGGCTAGTACAGAAAACTTATTATACACAGCAAAAACAACAACTTAATTAGTGCTAAATTATTTTAAAATAACTTTAAGGTCCATTCTGGATTTTTGATTCTTTTGTTTTACTGATGACAAATTTACTAAACTGGGTATTTGCAAAGTGGACCCTGTTGCCACATCCACAGGAGATCTTCCTGAGCAGGCACGTATCTGTTTGCATGAATCAGTGGCCAAGAGCCAGAAAACCATCCAACGAAGCCAAACTAAAGCTAAAGATGCTCCTAGAAACTAAATCCTCAAAATAGACACAAGAGATTCCATGCTTCTTCTATGAAAGAACTGTTTTCCACAATGGTTGCCTCTTAGTATTCTAACTAAACATTTTCACCTACATTCTTGTTTCAACTTGCTTTAAAAAGGTTACACTGCAACGCTGTGTTTGCATACCTGAAGTAAAACATAGTTAGGACTTAAATGGGGGGTTGGGGGGTTACTTTGCCATCCTACATGGAAAGGAAGCCTACCAGCCACCTAATTTTTCTCAAAACTAATGTTCAAGTGCTGCACTGAGTAATTTAACAACAGCAATAACATAAAGGGTGGGAGCTAGCTGCATATTAAAGCATCCCACCCGAGGTTTTAAGAGAGTAAAATGACAATACGACTTAGTTAACCGCAGCCCCAGACAACACCAGCCTTGATAGATTCTTTATGCTGAGATTAAAAGCGCCCCCTTGTGGAAGAACCTGCTAATTACATATGTGACTCACATTCATCAACTTTTCTTTCTGCTTTGAAGCTGTGCACCTGCTTTCAAGTAAACTGTTTTGAACTTTGGGGAGAATGCAAATTAGAGAGTGCATGGACTGGTCCTAAGTCTGCCACAGCCAGGTGGACGATGGGAACTCTACATCCTGCTTTTCATTTCATAACCCAAGATTCCTTCATTAATCTTCTCATAATAGTGTCGGCACCGCCACTTAATATACTTTGTACCACATATAAATTTGGGTGCCAAAAGGGCTCTAGAAACACAGTTAGCATTCAAGCTACCTGAAGGCAATTTGTGAGCACGTGGTTGGAGGTTGCCCCCGAGGACAACAAAGGCAGAGAGACACACTGGGGGCAGAAGAGGCGCTGGGTGGTGAAAAGCACTTCACATTCTTGAGGAGGACCCACATTCCCAGAACCCACAGCAGGAGGCTGGCAATCGCCTAGAACTCCAGTTCCGGGGACTCCAATGCCCTCCTGCCTCTTCTGGCACCGCACACACATGCTGCACATGAGGAACTCATGCAGACACACATAAAAAAAAAAAAAAAAACCAATAACTAACTCCTTTAAAATGTCAGAAATTTTGAGATGTTGTAAATTCACAGCCTGACACATGAAACTAATTTTAATCATTTACTCCGCCAGCCTAAATGGGAAGTTGAAAACTACATACAAGTATTATTCTATATCTGAACAACACTAATTCTGTCCTTTCTTCCGAAAACTATCTACATCTTGTCCCTCAGGTTTGGAGGATCTGAGACTGCATCAACAGCACTCAGGTCTCAGTGCTTGCTGCTTGCTCAGTCCTGGCAGACAGACTTCCATTCTTCCTTTCTTGATCCTTGTTGCTAGAATCCGAATCGCCGCTGCACAGAAACCTTCTTCCCTATGCTACTGAGAATAATTACCTGAATATTAAATGTCCCTTATATAAGCCTTCTGAGGGCGTGAAGCATCGGGTAACCAGAGATTTTGCTTCCGTGAGGAGCATTTTACAGGTCACAATACATGGGTCCTATGAAAATTCTGCCTGTGACTAAGGCACAACAGCTGTAGCAGCCATACCTAAAAGTGCCACAAGATGGCGATGTGAGCCACTGCAGAAGAGAAACACCTGTCTTTCCAACTTCAGAGAGAAGGGAGGGATATTTTCCTGACCTTTCGGGACATTTCAGTATTTCTAGGTCAGAGGTAAAAGAATGTAGGCAAACAGACTAATCTCTCCTCATTCCTCCTCGATTTGTCGTTAACAAAAATGAGAGATTTCTCGGTATCGTTCAATAAGGAATGGCAGTTACTTATTGAAAACACCCGTAGATTCCCTGGTCCCTAGGATCCTGTGAATGTGACGTGCCCTGCCTGCAGCTGCTCAAAACGTGCTTGTGCTTGTTAGTTCTGACGGGCAGTTCACACTGTGTGGCGGAACGGGAGAGGGTAAGGGTGGGGCTGGCGCTGTGTTAGGCTGCGCGGACCTGAGCAAACCCCTGCCACTCTGCACGCAGTATCGCCTGCTCCAAAGGACATTTAGCTTTATCTCACTCGGTGTCTAGAGACTGAGATAGAAGAGCGCCAACCAAAGAGCACGCATGGACTGGACCTAGGCCCCTGACCCATATGTAACTGACGGGCAGCTTGGTCTTCATGAGGGTCCCCTAGCAAGTGAAGCGGGGGCTGCCTCTGACACGGACCCCGTTGCCTGCCTGCGATCACGACCGCTTTCCCCTAGCTGGGCGGCCTTACCTGGCCTTAGCGGAAGAGGATGTGCTTATTCTTGATGCAACTTGATGGGTTGATATTGGGGGCGTTCCCCTTTTCTGAGAGGAGGAGGAGGGGGCACAGTGGGAAGAGGGTGGGAGAGAGGGACCAGGAGGAGAGTAGGGAAAGGGCTGTGCGTGGGATGCAAGGTGAGTATATAAATAAACTTAAAAAAGAAAAGAAAATCGCATGTGCTCTGTAAAGGATAAAATATGGGAACTGAGTTTATCCGGAATGAAAAGGAGCATAAAAGAGCAAAAGGGCTGGGCAGTGGTGGTGGCACGCGTCTTGAATCGCAGCTCTTGAGAGGCAGAGGCAGGCAGATCTTCATGAGTTTGAGGCCAGCCTTGTTTGCAGAGTGAGTTCCAGAAGAGCCTAAGGAGAGAAACCCTGCCTCAAAAAACACACAACAACAAAGCAATAAAGAGGAAAAGGATGTTAGGGCAACCCTGAGAAGAAGGCATGCGGAAGCCCTGTGAAGTTTTATGTCATCATAGGACAACCTTGCTCATTCCACTGAGTGTGTGTGTGTGTGTGTGTGTGTTCTTGTGTACACAGCTCTGTGTATACATTTTGTGTTAAGTGGGAAGAGACTGAACACATTTTAGATACGTAGGAGATGGTAGTCGGTGCTCAACAGGCTTCAGACTGAGAAGCGAGTACCTTCAGGTTGCCAGCGAGCCCGGCTACTTGCCACTCCATTGCATTTGCCCCCGCGGTCGATCCTCGCCCAGATTTTAAGGGGCAGACTAGCCGGAAGATCTTGGACCTCGTCCAGCTCCCCTGACCTTTACTCAGGTTTTGTATCGGTCTTTACACTCCCGGTGATTGTTTTCCAACCCTAGGCGCCCTCTACTTACCACTGGCATTCTTTCATAGGCGCGAATGGAAGACAGCCTGTCTGCAAAGAAGCGGAAGGAACCGTCGGTACTTCCGCGGTTCCTCCTTGGCCCTCCCACACGAGGAGCGCAGCTTCTGTACCTGAAGGGTTCCCACGGACCTTTTGCATTTTCTCGTTCAGAGACACAATTTGTTTTTCCAATTGGTCATTCAGCTCCAGTTGGGTCTCATACCGGATTTTCCACTCGCTGCCTGAATAAAAACAGGGGCGGGGGGGGGGGAGGGGAGATAAATCAAGGCTGGGAGATGGTTCAGGCAATAAAGTGCCTGATGTGCAACATGAGGACCTGAGTTCAGATCTCAGCATACACATAGAAATGATGAGTGCAGAGGTGGGTTTATGGAACCCCAGACCTGGGGGAGGGGCAGAGGCAGGCCGACCCTGTCAGCTACAGGAAACACTATACTTGGGTTTTTAATTTTGTTTTGTGGGTTTTTGTTTTGTTTTGTTTTGTTTTTTTAAACCTTCAAGGAGGTCGCCCTCCTCAACCCCCATGGAGTCAATAATGTCTGGTAAGAGGTCTGTCTTAAGAGACCCTGTCTTTAAAAATTACCAAATAAGCTGGGAATGGTAGTGCACTCCTTTAATCCCAACACTCAGGAGGCAGAGTTAGGCGGATCTCTGTGAGTTCGAGGCCAGCCAGGTCTATGAAGCGAGTCCAGGACAACCAGGACTTTAATACAGAGAAACCCTGTTTCAAAAAACCAAATAAATAAATATAAATATAAATAAATAAAAATTTTAAAATACCAAATAAATAAAGAGGCATGTGATCAAGGAAGACACAGATATTGACCTTCCTCACTCACATGAACAGATAACACATGTGCACCTGCACCCACCTCTGCACCAACATGTACACACACATACATATGCAATAAAATATGGACCAATTCAATTTTATGTCGTTACTACCTGACTTTATCAGGAATACAAGTAAATAAGAAAAGACATCATTTTAAAGTATTTTCTCTAAGACAGAATTTCCTAGACTGCCTGGATTAGAGCCACACTCGTGCTATCTCCTAGCCAGAACTCAGGACAGCTTCTGTGTCTCTGTTCCCACTTACTCTTCCCATTCTGTTTCCTTACGGTACATTATACTGGGGGGAGGGAGTTAGAAGTGTGTCTCTTCCCTTGAGACATCCACACAACACCCTAACTGACAGGACCAGTATCCCATGCAGTGTCTGAAGTCGGTCTCACCACTTATGTGCTGGCCACATGGAAAACTGCAGTGTTAACTGACGCAGTGCTCACACCGTAAAAGTCATTTTACAAACAAGGAAGCTAAGGCTCAGAAAGGTTGAAGAACATTCATAAGATGTTAGAGGTAATGCTGGTCAGGATGATACACAGTGGTAGCCCCTGTGGCTAGGGAGGCTGAAAGTCTGGGAACACTGGTCCAGCCAGGGCTACATAGCAAGACTTTGTGTCAAAAATAATAAATAAATAATATAACTCTAGAAGTAGAGCTAAGATGTGGTGTAGGTGAACACAGCTCAGAGTTGAAAGCTCCTTGTCCAACTTCACAGTTCAGAACCTTGAAGTTGGGCTTTATAGAAGGAGAAAAGTGATGACTTGTTTTTTTATTCTCTCGTTAACACATTGAGATGAAGCCTGGGATCCAATGGGTAGTGGGATCCCAAGGGAATGAATGGAACATCAAACATCACTACAGATGGAACCTTGTCACCAGGACACAGAACACACTAGGACATACCAGGGCACACTACGACACACCAGGACACATCAGAACACACCAGGACACATCAGGACATACCAGGACACACCTTGATACCAGGACACACCCCAGGACACACCAGGACACATCAGGATATACCAGGACACATTAGGACACATCAGAACACACCAGGACACATCAGGACACACCAGGACATACCAGGACACACCTTGACACCAGGACACATTAGGATACACCAGGACACATCAGGACACACCAAGACACATCAGGACATACCAGGACACACCAGGACATACCAGGACACACCCCAGGACACATCAGGACATACCAGGATACACCAGGACACACCAGAACACACCTTGACACCAGGACACACCCCAGGACAAATGCATCATGGAAGGAGAGGAAAGCAAAGACCAGAATTACTGAACATATTCCCCCGAGACATCACTGACCCCAGGTAGAAGCAATTATATTTCTGACCACCTAACTTAAGCCACTTATCCCAATTTGTACTATCACAATGGAAGATAAGAATGCTGCCAAAATAGTTTATAGTTTATTTACATGAGTATAATTCATAGTTTAATATTATGCTACCATGAATACAAAAGACAGCTCTTTCCTCAAAGGACGTAAGAGGATTCATTCTTAGTTAAATATGAGTGACCTTGGCCCAGGGACATGGATTGAAGTTGCCTTAAGTAACACATTCTGCCGTAGATGTGTTGACATGTGATTTTATTTGTTACAGACCTAAGAAATTCATTAGTAAAAGTATTTACCTAAGAAACCGGTATGTCTGCAAGTATGCAGGACACAGAAAAGTGGGGTGAATTCTGTGGTAGCCTTCGGATGCTATCTAGTGATATTCTTGGCTTTTGAATAAGTGGGAGCTAGGCATCTGCTGAGAATGTATTTCAAAGTTTGGCTTTCTAGTCAAAGGATGTTACATCAGACTTAAGGGGGTTAAAAAAAATAAATGGTTATTAACATATGCCCAACATATGCAAAACACTCAGTGTGATACAAGTCAGACTGAAGAGAAGAAATCATATGAGGATCTAAATGGACCCAGGAACAACCTTTGACAAAACAACCCTTCACAACAGCACCAAAGAAACTACCAATAGAACATTTCTCAACACGATAAAGGCTACAGCCAACACTGTTCTGAGTGTAGAAAACCTGAAAGGATCTCTTCTGTAACCAGGCACAGACACCTCCTGCTCCCCCTCCCTCCACATTATATAACAAGGGGCTCAAAGGCCTAGAAGGAACACCAGATGAGAGAGGAAGATGCGAAAGATGCAGAGAGGGAGGAAGCCAGGGTACCACTACAGCTGAAAAGACCCTAGACACAATAAACAGCCGGCCAATGTAGCAGGAAGCAAAATCAACACACAAAAGTTAGTGAAATGTCTAATTAATGGAGATGAACTTGATTAAAACATAAATCAGTTAAAAGAAGAAAAAAAAATTCACAGATGCTTCAAAAGCAAAAGGAAACAGAAATCCCGTAGATGACTGACTAGGAGGTGAAAGGCTGCTACGATGAAAGCCTTAAGGCCAAAGCTAAAGGAGACACGGTGAGTCCTTCCCTGCTCACGGCTGGCAGAATTAGTGTTGCGAAATTTCATATGATAAAAGTGGTCTGCAGACACAACACCATCCCCATCAAAATTCCAAGGAAAATCTTTCCATGAGTGAACAATGGCAATTTTATATGGAAGCACAAAAGGCCTCCGAACCACAGCAACTTAAGTGGGAAGATTAAAGCTGGAGGAATAAAGACGCGGCCTCAAGTTATACTACACAAACCCTAAATTTCCTGCATGTCATTGGAGAAAAAGGCATTGGTCATATAACCATGAAATAACAGGTTGCTCATGCTGTGGTGACCCCCCCCAGCCATAAAATTACTTTGTTGCTTCTTCATAACAGTAATTTTGCTACTGCTATGAATCATAATATCTGATATGCAGGATATCTGATATGTGACCTCTGTGACCCCCAAATGGTTGAGATCCATAGGTTGAGAACTGTTGGGACGGAGAACGAGGAATAAAAGTACATAGCTGAAGCCATTGAGTTCTCAACCCTATGGGCGATGCACTTTTTCACCAGTATAAAGGGAAATGCGCACGTGTGTGTGTGTGTGTGTGTGTGTGTGTGTATGTATGTGTGTGTGTGTAAGAGAGAGAGAAAACTACATGCCTAGCCCCATATTACTTGTATGTGTGTTTAAAGAGAAGATGAGCTACATGCCTAGCCCCCATCTTGTTGGCATGTGCGTGCGTGCATGCGTGTGTGTGTGTGTGTGTGTGTGTGTGTGTGTGTGTGTGTGTGTCCCACTAATCCCATGGCAAGCCCTGGATAGCGAATCATCTATCAAACTGAAAATCTTAATAATTCTCTCTTCCTAACTAGTAATTACACTCATTTATTTTTTGCAATTATTTTGAGGTAGGGGCTTGGCTACAACTTTGAAACAGATGACATCTTAATGATAGCAGCCAGCATCTGGGGTTTTTTCCGACAGTGGAACTGCATCTGTCATCTCACCTTTAAGTATTAGGCCAGGCTGAAATAGATGGATTCTTTTCCTAGTTTTTAAATGGGGCAAATTAAATTTTATGAAAAAAATTAGCATATACTGCTAAGGCCAGTCTGAAAATGTCTGATCTCTTAATAACTTGGCCTGCTAACCAAAGGGGCTCTGGATCAAAACCAGACTACAAATGAAAACTCTACAGAGCTCAAAGGAGGGCGGGGGGTTCAAGTAGAAAAGGGACTTGACAGTCATCAGTATAAGAGAGCATTGACCCCACATGACCACAGAACACTTGGTGCACAATTTTAAAAAGAAAGGACTGAAGCCTGAAGCAGTTCGTGTGTGTGTGTGTGTGTGTGTGTGTGTGTGTGTGTGTGTGTGTGTG
>OU015751.1:91747112-91762018 GCA_907169655.1 Acomys percivali | reverse complement strand
TGTGTGTGTGTGTGTGTGTGTGTGTGTGTGTGTGTGTGTGTGTGTGTTTGTGTGTGTTTTGGTTTTCTGTTTGCTTTTGATTTTTTTTTCTTGGTTGGGCATTTTGTTTTGTTTCTAAGAAATCTGGAAGATGATGAGAAATATCCAAGGGCCCAGCACATGGGAGAACAATTGAGAGAGTCACATCCCACAAGTTTCTGATCAGTGCTGGGCAGAGACCAAAGGGTGAGGACACTTCGTACTGGTTTAGTGCACAGGCATCCCCAGTGACCCTGAAGAGGAGTTCCAGGTACCTGGAGGCAAGTCTCCTGACTAGTGAGTGCAATTGTGAATGAGGCCATCAGGAAGTCAAGTCGCTGAGCAAATCTAGTTCATTTCCTACCTCTACCCCCCTGGGGGGGGGGCTAAGCCCCAGCAAGCGAAGTCTTTGTCTCCAGAGAAAAACAAATCAAACAAGAAAAAAAAAAAAAACAGACCTGAGGAGCAAATGTGACTCCTATTGGCTCATAGCTGAGGCTGGAGATGAAATACAGGTTCAACTACTACAGGAAGGTACATTTTCTGCACATGGGCACCCTTGCCTAAGGGCTTCCAGGGATTTGGTGTGAAACTGATTGTGTTAGCTCCCTTGCCTATAAATTAATCCATTTACAAAACAGATTAGATTAAGTAAGAGACAGATAAGAAAGGGGAGGACACAGAAAGCCGCTGTTTCTTTGGAAGTGTGTTACTGCAAGGTAGAGAGGTAAGTCATCTGAGGAGAACGATGGATCAGAAGAAGCTGGTGTGTTGTCTTTCAGAAGAAGTGAAGTCAGCACGTCAGCAGACACTGGGGGTGATTGATGGGGCAGCAAGGAAAAGACAAAGCATGGGGCCTACACCTACTCTGCAGTAACATCACTGACTAGTTCAAGTAGATAGGACTTAGACCTGTCTTAGGCCAGGCCACCCAGGAGCAGGATGGGAGCAGGGGGCCAGATGCAGTGAAGTGCAAAGCTTTGTTGGTCAAAGAAGTCTTTGGTGGATTGCTCTTTCTCTCTGGAAGAAGGAGGTCAACAGGCCAATTGAAATGGGGCATGGGAGCCTGGTGATGGTGCAAGCCTGTAATCCCTGCCCTGGGGAGGCAGAGACAGGCAAATCTCGGTGAGTTCAAGGCCAGCCTGGTCTACAAAGTGAATCCAGGACATCCAGAGCTACACAGAGAAACCCTGTCTTGAAAAAAATCAAAAGAAAAAAGAAAGCCGCATATATATATATATATATATATATATATATATATATATATATATGTATATATATATATATATATATATTTTATGCATTTGTGTGAGTATATTTCACATGCACATAGGTACAAAAGGAGGCCAGACAAGGCTGTTCAACCCCTTGAAACTATTATTACAGATGATTTTGCTGTGAGCTTCCTGATGTGGGTGCTGTGAGCTGCCCCATGTGGGTGCTGGGATTTAAACTTGGGTCCTCTGGAAGAACAGGAAGTGTCCTTAACTGCTGAGCCATTTCTCCAGGTCTGTGACTTATCCACAGGCCACCACACAGGTCACAGTGAAATGTGACCTTCCCTTTGGCTACTTCCTTACAGAGCTGCACTTTACCTCAGATCTGGCTAGCAGTGCATTCATTCATGGCTCCCTCAAGAGGCACAGAGATGCAAAACTGGCTTTAAAACCAAAGTTCATTCCTATAAGATTAACAAATGCCTCCAGTCCTTCAGCACTGAGTTCAAGCCCTCGCTGCCTTCAACAGTCGCTCATACACGTCCACTTCCCATCTCTTTTCACACTCAGATTTTAGCTTGACCTTTTCTCTCAATCACCAGTCAACTTCCTTAGAAGGGAAGAAACAAAGGTCATCCATTCAAAGTGTTGGCACATGACAGGATCTTGGCCAATATTTGTGGGTTCATGAATTGACTATGTGACAAATTTTAAAGATGTGTGTGTGTGCGTGTGCGTGTGTGTGTGTGTGTGTGTGTGTGTGTGTGTGTGTGTGTGGTGTACTCTCCCTCACTTCATAGTCTTCCCATGAAAACACCCAACCCGAAATACTGATTATATTCCATGTACAATAATTAAGACACTAAAGGTTATGACTTGATTAAATAGGAGACTGTAATATTTTATTACTAAGTAAGTTATATATTGATGTCACAGAAGCAAATTTTGTGTATTGATGAATGCACTGAGCTTACAAGGTAGAAAAATATAGACAGAGATTAGCATTCTTAAGTATTCCTATAGAAGCCCTTATTGTAAACAGTTGAATCACCCAAAAGCAGCACTGAAAGCTTGGTGCTATTACTCAATATGTATCATTTCACTCACGACAGCCACCAGGCATGAGCCCCATGCATAAACATTTACTACATACCTGCAAGGTCGCTGTTGAGGTTGGCCTCCAGCTCTGCTATCTTATGCCGTATCTCAAGCATGGAGAGCTGCACAACATCCCTGTTATTAGAAAGATTTTTATTAATAATAAATTCAATTGAAGACAACATGAGAAAACTAATGTATAGCAACCCACCCATACTTTAGGACCAAATTATCATAGAAGTTTGTTTACTGGAGGTGCAGTTGTTGGGAAACAGCTGTTGGGAAAACAGTAGTTGATCAGTCAGTTCTAGAAGGAGTTAAAAATGCATAAAAGTCTAGAATCCCCCAGAGACCAGTGTGAAGCTATGTTTAACTATGATCCCAATGATACTGTTACATGCTACTCAGGATCCAGCTAAATACTAGCATAAGAAATAGCAATGATACTAGATAACAACAGATAACCCCTGACACAGATGTGGGAGGCACTAACAAAGCTCACAGAGAAACGTGTAAAACAAATTCAATCTTATTTTCTTCAAGATTACAGGCAGTTCCTCTATGCTTGATCTACAAGAGCGGGGCAACTCACTTGTATTCCCCTGCCTCCATTAAAGAAAAAGGTAAATGGGGCTGTGCAGATAGCTCAGAGGTTAAGAACACTACCGAGACCGGGTTCGGCTCCCAGGACCCACTGGAAGCCTCACAAGTGCCTGAAACTCCAGTTCCGGGGGATCTAATGCCCCCTTTTGGGAGCCATAGTCACTGCACATATCTGTTGCTGCGTACCACACCCACACCCCTCACCTCTCCTCCTCCCCTAGACAAAGAACTCCATAAACACCGCTTTGGGAGGCTGCCTGGCAAGCCCTGCGTTAATTCCCACACACAGGGGCCTCCTCCTGCCATCAGAGCTCCTGCTCTCCTCCTCACACGAGGCCTAGGGCAGAGATGGCACCCACTCACTTCATGTGGATCTCCTCCAGCAGCTCCAGCTTCAGGCGGTCGATGCTCACCCCCTCAAAAGTGTCTCCGTGGCCCTCTCCCATCGCGGCAGCTAGAGAGAGACCTCCCGCGCCCCTCCCCTGCACACCACCTAGAGTTTAAGACCTGGGAATGCCTAGGAACCCGAAAGGAAAAGGCGTTGCCAGGAGCCATGGCATGACGTCATAGGCTGTTGCGCTTGTCTTCAGACCCAGGTGTGAGCTGGGTGTGAAACAGTCTGGGCATGGGACATCACCTTTGTGAGTAGGCCTGTGTAAAGCCAGGGGTCTGGCCCACTGGGTTGTGTCTAGAATACAGGTACCCAGAACATCCAACTTCCGGCCCCTTCTGACCTCGCTTTCCAGGGCATCGCCCTGTGCCTTGCGAGAGTTGCTGGATTAAGAGCGCTGGCACAGCACCTACGTTTGCTTCCGGGTAGTGGGTTAGGCTTTGAAAAGATAGTCTGAACTGTGACTTTGTGAGATTTCGTGCCAAGTAATTCTGTCTTTGAATTTAGGCAGCTCTGTGCACTGACCTGCTTCTCATGTTTTGCATTGTACTCCTGAGACATCTTGGTTTTAACATACTGTCTTCTCCCTCATCTTTTATTAGGAAGGGGATAGGCTTGCCCGGTGCAGTTTGAATACGAGATGGTTGTCCCTATAAAAATTCATCTTGGAATGAAATCCTTGGTATAAGGATACGGAGAGATAAATCCAGATAACCGTTAAGAAATGATCAGAAGAGATGGAGAGATCAGTCGGCGGCTTTGAGCACTTGAAGCCGTTAGAAATGGGTCTGGGTCTCAAGCAAATGACAACGCAATCCAAAGTAGCTCAGCAAGGCAGAATGGTTCACTTCTGCAGAGGGGGTACCTAGCTGGTCAAATCAGTAGGGAAGCACACGCAGTGAGGGTCGCACTGGGCTCTCATTCCTACCATGAAGGGGTCCTGTGCTCAGAGCGGGGCCTCACGCTCTTACACTGTTGGTTGGGGCACAACTATAAGTCAACTACAGCTGCACAGAAGGCAATATTTTGACTGAAGTACTGACCTACTGATCCAAGAGGAGCTCAGATTTCTGCAGTGACTTCTTTACTATTTATTTTTAATGAAGTTTTGTCTTTTTAATTCTTTGATAGAAGAGTCCATTTTGTTTGTATTTCTCCCACAGATTTGGATGTGGACTCTGGTTGGTCCCCAGCACTCACAATGGATGCTGCACTATCCAAATCCCTTTTCTGGCCTCAGCAGGCACTTCACGCAGGCAAAATATTTCCCTCATGAATAGGTTAATGGGTTTGTGGTTTATCTAAAAGCCTATTTGCCCTGGGATACCTCTTCTCCCTAGCCATCCATTTTAAGTGCCCTGCACTCACGTTGGGCATGACATCTGATACCAGGTGAAGGAAAATGACCACCCTGGGATCCCTCAATGATGCTGTTGAGTGTCTCCCAAGTACCAGCGTGTCCGGTGCTGGCTGCATCATGGGTTTTCCCTTGCTTCGGATTAAGGGTTGGAGCTGAGAGGTGCCTCCTGTCACTTCCACCATGTTTTCTTCCTCCTGTCTAGTTTTTCCTGTGTGTTTGAGGTCTCTCGGTTCCAGAAAGTGCTTTTAAGCAGACATCTCTTTGCTTGCACTCTTATTCTTGTGTTCTGCCATCTGTAAGAAACAGGAAGTCTACACCACCTCAGCCTCCCTTTTCCACTCATCTCATCAAATCAGAGGCTAATGCACTGTGGAGCATCACACGCTTTTTCTCTACTGTAATTCCTTTTATGGGGCAGCTCGCAGTTGCCTGCAATTCCAGTTCCAGAGGATCTTCCCAGACACTGTACAAACATGGTACACATAAGGGCACACACACACACAATATTAATAAAGAAATTGATAGTCTTAGTACCTTTAAACATACCCAATGAGCTTAATGTTACAGAGAAAACTTAGAAGATGGGGCTTGGGTCATTTGGCTCTGTCCTTTGATGGCTGACCTCAAAGGGAATACGTACAAGATGGACTGAGCTACTCTCCAATGGCCAACAAATTAAATATGCCTGCATTGGGCTCCTTGAAGGCCTTGAATGGTACTTGGTGAGCATATTCACAAGTCTGAAGTAGTATGGGTTGCTCCAACTCTACGGAGATAGAAGAGTCATCTTTTTTAGTCTAAGCACACCTTTCTGTAAGGAGGTCAATATTTCCAGTCTGAGGGCCCTATATTCTCATAGCAGCTGCTTTCTTACAAAGGTGCATTGAAAGTAGCCATAGCAAATGTGCAAACAAATGAATGTAACTGCCCCAGTAAGAGTTCATTTTTTTAAGACAAGTAGCCAGGGGGATTTGTCAGTGGAACATGCCTGCAGATCTCTAACCTAAAGGAATTATTTAAACTAAGGCCCTCTATTCACCATTCTGTTTCTTAAATTTGAACAAAGCAGAGACTGACTGGATGCTACCCACCAACCTATTTCAACAACCACTACATAGTCCTTAGCCTATGAGGAAAAAAAAAAATCCCCACTAGTTCTATATTCTTGAAATACAATCCAGTGAATACATTTGAGGCTCAGCAATTCAGAAATCATTTTATTCTCAAAGCACATTCATTAACCAATTTCAAATGAAATCCAGAAGCTAGGCAACTAGAGGTGCAGAAACAATTACAATAGAACGTAACTATAAAAGCCAATATCAACAGAAATAAAACACTATGGAGTATTTAATTGGTTGTAGCTGAAAAGAAAATCAGCAAATGACTGTCCTGCTGTGTTCTGCCGAAGTGGAGACTACCGACCAGAGGGCTCCACATTCTTTACTGTGATATGACTAGGATCCTCCCTTTTAAACCACTCGCTGGATTTTAGTATAAACTCTAATGACTGAATGGAAATATATTACTACCAGTAAATGCAAAGTTTCTGTTTTACTTTCTAGAAATTTAATAAAAGCTTACAGAAGATATGGAAAAGTGATTTCATAAAGCCAATAACAATCATCTCAAACTTTTAATAATCATACTTCAAAATTTCCTACTCTATACCACACCCTTCCCCACAAATCTCAGGGAACATAGAGAACGAGGAGGAGGAGAGACTGTAAGAATAAGAAGTCCAGGAGGCCTGGATAAGCTGACATCTGGATGTGACAGAACCCTGCACAGCAGCTGAGCCGCCTTCACAGGACGGAACCGCCAGCATTCCAGCTTGAAGGGGGCGGGGTCTCACAAGGCCCCAGCCTGAGCTGAGGAGCTATTGACCGCTGATGGCTTCTGGGGAGGGGAGAAGTCAGTTTTCTTCACGAGTGTGGTCCCTGGTAGAAGAACCATGCTCCAGTGGGTGGCCCCACACCCATGAGCATATGGGCAGCGCAAACTGGACTAGTCACAGGGTTATCTAAAACAGATAGATAAAACAACATGAAGCTGGTCGGGGTAAGGGGTGCGCCTGGGAGGAGTTGGGGCAGGGGGAATACAATCAAAACATTTTATGCATGTACAAAGTTCTCAAAGAATAAAAATAATTCTATCAAAAAATTTCCCTAAAGATTTAAAGAAGCATTTTTTCTTTAGTTTAAATCACAAGGCCATCTTGGTTCCAATAGGCAGGAGAGCCAGCAAACAAGCAATAACATTACAGACCTTCATGGTGCCTTCATGGCCAAGCAAGCGCTTCCCTGTTTGAGAAGGACTTCTGAAGTGTATGAGATCATGCTTTACGATCGCGGTTTTGTTTAGCTTATGTGCTGAACATTCTGTTGGGCATCTCAAAAGATCCACAGTTAGTGCAAACGAGAGGAGATGACATTAAGTCACTTCCTAGTGTAACCAGAACTCAGGCGGCTGTGAAATCATGTACAGTTTCGCACTTTGCTTTCTGAAGGCTAGCGCATACAAAAATAGATTGACATTAGGCTTAAATCACATATATTATAAGCTTTATTTTAACTGCAAAAATATTTTAGCTACATTTAAGGGAAAATAAACTTACTGAGACTATAAACTGCATATTTCTAAAGCCAGATGTAAGAATACTGATTATTTTGCTTGTAAGTGGATACATGCCCCAAACTTCTGCCTGTCACTGTAGGAATGAACCCACAACACCGCTCCCTCTGTGGAGGACGCGCCTCTGTTCCACACGCGCCATCTGGTAAGGCTCTGGTGTAGGGCACTCGCAGAACTCCTGTTACTTATCTTTCTTCTTGGCCCCTTTCTTCTCTTCCTCCGTCTGCTTTTCTGTGTCTCTTCTCACACCTGCGCTTGCTGCAGCTCCTCGCCTCTCCCTGTGCGAGCTGTCGGTGATCTGATAGTCCTCAAGGAGAGTGTGTCCCGTCTGCTTTGCGGTTTTCTTCACCATGGCTTTGATGCCAATGTTCTCAATATTGTAGGCAGCAAGCCCAACATTGATAGCGGAGTCCACTGCGTTATGTGTAGCTTCTCCTGCGTTGTGCCCATACCTTAAGAAAAAGGGGGTGGGGGTGGGGGGGTGGAGTGTAACAATGACATTAAAACACACAGGATTTCTAAAACATTCCTCTAAAATCAGTAGGGAATAAGTTAGGTCTGTACCATCCTTGAAAACAAAACTGAAGCTTGGGTTTCAATTTAGTTAAAAACTGTGTGTGAAGAAAGAAGACTAGCTGGAAATGATAAAAACAAAAAAATAAAACAAAAACCATAAGCATAAATTAAAAGAAACAATGCTAATTGTTTGTTTAAATCTCCACTTCACTTACTGAAGTAACTGCAGGACACGGAACTTCTGGCATCACAAATGTTCCTTAACCTACAGCATCTGATTTGCCTTTAGACAGAAATCCTGTGACCTTCTAGCAGCCCAGGAATAGGAGCACTCTAGGACCCTCTTAGCAGTCTGATGCCTCTCATAACACGTGATATTTCTGTGTGCAATGTACTTCTAAAATCTCTCCTTGATGTGTTAAATGTTTTGTCTCTATTGACTGCTTGATCTTTGAGCTGCCACAACAACTGCTACAATGTGGAAAACTCACGCCAAGCCACCAGACACTACTGTGCAAGCCACCAGACACTACACCAAGCCACCAGACACTACTGTGCAAGCCACCAGACACTACTGTGCAAGCCACTGGCCATACGCCCTTGGCCAGCTCTCCGGTCTTTGCATCTCAATTTCTTTATCTTGTAATCTCTCTCTCTCTCTCTCCCTCTCCCTCTCTCTCTCTCTCTCTCTCTCTCTCTCTCTCTCTCACACACACACACACACACACACACACACACACACACACACACACACACACCCCTGAAATTCCAAAATATGAAGCAACACACTTTGCGTGGTCTTCACTTGCCGTGTTTACTTTCAGTGCATCCTCACTTACCGGCTTTAATGGCCCTTACACACAACTCTCCTAAACAGACTCTAGTCTTCTCTTCCTAGATAATCACCCACTCAGTCCTTCACTGTCCTTCAACTCAAAAGGCTCTGCTCCGAACTCCTCAAAAGCAAGGGTTGGGTAAGATTATAAAGCTTAGTTTGACTCTCTACTTTTCAGTCAGTGAAAGTTTTCGTTACACTTCATGGACGAACCCCACCACGGAAGGGCAACCAAAGGGCCTGGGAAGGTGTTCTACATCACAGGGTCTGACGTGTGATTTGAATCAGAACTGTCCACTGACACTGTCGAGAACAAGTACTGCAGTGAGTTAAGGTCCCCTAGAGAAGTGCTTCCGCACAGCCTGTCACACCAATCACGTGATCCTCAGCTGTCAACATTGTGCTCAGAAACAGTGACCTGAAATATTTAAAGGGGAAGCATCCTCTCCGCCTACTTATTGAAAGCAGGCAGGCTGTGGCTAGTTTAGGAAGGTCTTGTGGATGAAGCTAAGGATTTTAAATTTTTCATGAAAGCAACAAAGGAAAAAAATAAGCAAAAGAATGGAACGGCCAAATGCATGTTTCAGCAGATCTGTCTGACTCGGAATGCAGTGGGAATACAAGAGCAGACAGGAAACAAGCTGTGTGTCAGACAAGAAAGGACAGGGTCTGTGTAAAGGTGAGAGCACACGAGAGCTGGGGTCAAGCCTATAACGGCGGGAAACTGAGCCTAGAGATTAGGACAAAAAATAGATTTCAAATTTGTTGGTGCACAGGTCTAAATTACACCCATAGGCATATAGATGACTGTGACGCATAGTTTTATGTCAACTTGACACAACCGAGAGTCATCTGAGAGGAGGGAAACTCAGTTAAGAAAATGTTTCCACAAGGTTAGGCTGTAGGCAAGCCTGTGGGGAATATTTGTAATTAGTGATTGATGTGGGAGGGCCTAGTCCACCGTGGGTGATGTGGTCCCTGGGGCTAGTGGTCCTGGGTTAGGTAAGAAAGCAGGCTAATGCAAGCCAAGAGGAGCAAGCCAATAAGTGACACGCCTCCATGGCCTCTGCATCAGCTCTTGCCGCTAGGTTCTGCCTGAGTTCCTGTCCTGGCTTCCTCCCATGATGAACAGCAATATGGAAAGGTAAACCAAGCAAATCCTTTCCTCCCCAACTTGCTTTTGGTCATGGTACCTCATCACAGCAACAGAAACCCTAAGACAATGACATTATCTGTGAAACAAGGAAGCTGGACTACGTAAGACTCTGCAAAAACTGATTACTCCTGGGGAGGGAGTAAGATGAGATCAGTGCTGTGTGACCTGCAGGCTGCCAACCCACTGGTCTTAATCAGTAAGTACTGCTGTCCATTATTCCTGTAAGCCTTCACTTTCCTAAGTCTAAAAAAAAAAAAAAAAAAAAGGGAAACCAAAGTGTTACTGTAACTGAAAAAAAAAAATCACTCCTCTACATAGTCACCGAAAAAGGCTCAGTGTTCCTCCTCCCTCACACCAACACAGCTGAGACCAGGTAAGGGAGCTTGCAGAAGGCATTTCTTTTCCTCTCAAGCATAACGCCTATGACGTCAACACGGTTACAACTGTGGGAGAGTTGTGCTTCCCACAGGCAGCAAGGTCACCCCTGCTCCATTACACTAAAACCAGCACAACACAAGTAAACGCTCACTCTACTTTTACAGTGTCAAAAATGGGATACGGAAAGTATAAAGTAAAAAAAATAAGAACTAAATTTGAATAGCTCATATTCTTCCATTCTGTCACTAAACTATTGTTGGTTCGGCAGATAAGATTTCTCACCAGCATGCAAGCAATCTCTCCCTCCAGTCCAGAAATAGGACATGACTCTAGGGCGCTTCCTGGGTCAAAGACCCCTGGCTATGAGTTGGGCACGGGCTTTAGGTCATCTGCCAAGGTGAAGGAATGAGTTTGACAGCAGCCAGCAGGGTACATTGAAGCTAACTCTCTCCAGAGACCTCAAAGCCAAAGTAGTAGCAAGATCACACCAACAACTAGCAGCTAAGCTGTACAAATGCATTTATGTCCCATCCACATAATGGAGGAAACAGAAGAGGACCATCTCTCTAGTCCAATATAAACGTGCAGTGGTAATCACAGCAGTAATGAGCCAATGCTAAGAGGGACACTGGTCCAATCAAGTCTTTTGTTTTCCATCAAACAAACACTACAATAATAATTCTGTAGTTAAAAACTAAACACATTCTTTGCATTAATGAACATTTATAAAAATTAGTGGCACAAATCAAAGCCACAGGAGTTCATTCAGGACACGTCGAATGTTCCCTATTTAGAAAACAGTGAGTGAAAACAATAAGTTCATCAGAAACGTAACAGAGAGAGCGCACGAATCTTAGCCATCTGGACTGAGATGATGACACAGGAGAGTCAGTCTCTAAATGAGACCGCACTTACTTGTGTCTGACAGTTTGTACGGTTTCTGCAGACACGTTGCTAACGATGCATTTAGCTGCGCATTCCAGTCCCTGCCAGACAGTTGAGAATCCTGTAAACATATTTAAAAGTCAGTCTCACATAAGGCACAAGCCTGCCCGAACTTCTGAGGTAGCTCAGTGCCCAGCCAAAAACACAACAAAAATAAAATAACAAAAAAAACCCAGGGCCTTTTGTCACCTTGAACACTACTTGCTGCCACAACCATGGCTCCATCCAGGGCAGATTTCCCATCTTTGTCTCTCTTTAGAGACTCTGGAACGAGTCTGCTTCCATGCTTCTTGACATGGGGAGCGAGCTCTTTGCCAACACAACTTGCTACTGTGCAGACGCCGTCAACTAAACAACCATAGAGAAAAGACTATGAGATTATTCTCTTGATTTCACCACCTGCACTGAACAAGATTCTTTTGTTTTGTTTTTTGAGACAGGGTTTCTCTGTGTAGCTTTGACTGTCCTGGACTCACTTTGTAGACCAGGCTGGCCTCGAACTCACAGCAATCCGCCTGCCTCTGCCTCCTAAGTGCCACCACCGCACAACAAGGTTCTTAAACGACACCCACAACTGCTTCTCTGCATGACGTCACTGTGTCTGTAGGTGAACCTTGGCTGGCCCTCAAGTGGCTTGAAGCTCTATAGAAACTCTGCCCCTTGGACAGTCTTCTTTTTGAAAGAAAACCATCCACTTTCATGTTTCCGATTCAAAGAAGACTTAGTGTCAAAAAGATAACTGAATTTAATGGAAATCCTCTGAAGATCGATACCACTATATAGGAACATTTTAGTGACTGTCAAGTGTCACCTGGGGAGAGAGACACAGGAACCACTATGTTGCTGGGCTCCAGGTTCAACTGTGGGAGAGGCGAGCGGCTCCACCCACGCTCTTTCTTTGTCAGAGTGGGTGAGGTATGTGTACATTTAGCCTGCTGGGGATTAGAGCTCCCGTCCAGCCTGGAAGAGGCGGCACAGGCACTTACCCAGGAACTGGCTCACTTTCGCCGCTCCTCCAGTAGCCTGCTTCGCTATGTAGAGGCCCTTGGTGACAGCTGGACTCACTTCCACTGGTTTTTCTTCTGGTTGTATGCGCTCTCGGAGTTTAGAAGCGCCTTTCTGGATTGCTCTGCCAGTAAATTCAGCACCTTTGACTAAACCCCAGCTCACCCAGGAAGCACCTTTTTAAAGGGAAGTTCAAAATTGCAGAGATCAGGGCTAATTAGACCTTCAAATCCTTTAACAACGTCAGCAAACAGTGGAGATCGGTAGTAGATCCTAAATGGGCCACGAACACAGCAACTGCACAGCTTCTTCCTGGAATAAATCTTTCTGTAAAATAAATCATGAGCTTTTCTATGCCCGCTCTGTCCCAGCTACGTGGTTGCTGGGCCTGCATTGTGACTATCGATCGCTCTAACGTAAAGCTGCCCTGGGCCTTGCTCGCCGGATGCCTGGCCCTTCACCTGGGATCAAGGCCACTGGGTCTCCTGCCCCTGTGTGAATTTGCATGAATACCTGCAGAGGACAAAAGAGGGTGGAAGATGCCCCAGGGACAGAAGTTACAGTTGGTTGTGAGCCACTATGAGGATTCTGGGAAATGAACCCAGGTCCTCGGCAAAGTGGCCAATGGTCTTAATCACTGAGCCATCTGTGGGGCCTGAATGAACCCCTTTCTAACTAACATACCTTCACATAGGCCACAGATCTCTCCAGGACAGAATTCTGCGTTTCTCTGGCTGCATCACAATGGCTAGTAGGATCTGCTACTGATCACACTTTTCTATTATCCCATTCTGAGACTGATTTCTGAACTGAGGTCAGTAAGCAGCATCTGGCAGGAGGAATGAGGCACTCCTGTCCCTCCTGTCTTAGCTCAGGCAGCACTTTTCTTTGTGAAATCCCACAAAAGACCATTCGAGCCAGGAAACAAAGAATCAGTTTGGTTTGTTTGTTTGTTTGTTTGTTTCTTAAGAGGATGACTCTTGCTTGCTTTAAACTAAAGCATTAACAGGGCAGGGATCCTGTTCTTCAATCCTACGGTCAATTCTCTGGAATTCAGGATCTTTCAGTGTGCTGCACCTAATGACCAAAGTACGAGCACACTGAAAGAGACAGAGTGCAGCTGTCTCTGGGGCACGGACCACACAGGAGGCAGTGCTGACAAAGGACCAGTGTGGGTCTCCTCCCCAGGGGGGCTATTGGCTCCCAGCCTGAGAAGGCAGGAGGACTAGAAGGCAAAACACAGGACCATATAGTCCTTGAGGAGTGGGGCAGGGTGTGTGTGTGTGGCTTCTAGGACAGGTGTACATAAATGGTTGGAACCAGGCACTTTAAGGATGCTTGTTTGGCATTTGGCAGCACGCTCCTATCATATGAATGGGAACACAGTGCCTAATTATGCTGAAGTGCAGAGGGGAGAGCCAGCAGAGAGCTGTGTCAAGGGCCATAGATCAAATGTGGTTAGGGGCATCTATGTCTAAAGACACTCTCCAGATGGAGTCAGGCAGAGAGCAGGAGGCCCTGCTGGGAGAGGGTGTCGTCCATCTAATGCCAAGCTCAGAAAGGATTTCTGGATCCAGAGACTGCAATCTCAAACAGCAGGATCCTTCCAACAGACCAGTTAGCACCCAGGAGAAGACTCCCATAGGACAAGGAAAGGCCTGAGGATATCCACCCTAAAAGGTGTGAGGGGGGATGAGGGGGGCATGGAGAGAGTGCTACTCTTCTAAAAGACCTGAATTTGGTTCCCATCATCCATGCCTGGCAGCTTACAACCACCTCTAACGCTAGCTCCCGAAGGTCTGATGCCCTCTTGTGGCCTTCAAGGATACTGCACTCACATGAAGACAGACACACACACACAGCATGCATATGTGTGTGTGTGTGTGTGTGTCTATCATTCCTGACTTAGAGATTGAAAGTTTGAAAATTTTAACCTGAATTTGAAGAACCAAGACTGAGACATCACAAACTAAAAGGCAATGGAATGAAAAAGTCTATAAATAGGATTATATGAAACTGTAAGAATTAAAAAGGCCTATTCCTTTGTGCCTATGAAAAATCAATGGAAATAAGATGCACCTGCATACTCAAGGCCTGGTCACCAAGCAAGAGCATGATATAGGCAGACAGGGTGGAGCCAGAGACACTACAGCCAACCATAAACATGGTGTTTCATGGCGGCTCCTTAAATTCATCATGCACATGTGCAGTGATAAATACAGATTATTTCTAGTCATAGATACATGGTTTGACTTCAAAATATGAGTGCTTGGTAGTTACTTCGACTTAGCTAGATCAAACCTAACTTCTACAGTTCCTAGAATATCCTTCACTTTTACTAAGTTATCTAAATCAAACCTAACAGCTACAGTTTCCGGAATATTCTTCACTTTTATTGACTTAAGGAAGTCAACCATTTGTATTTATACTAGAATAAAAAACCCAAACCATGGCTTCTTCTGCTGGGAGGGGAGCTGAAATCTAAGGGGATATAAATGACTTTTCCATCAGTTTTCAATCATTTTATCATAAGAAATAATTTTAGAGTCAGGTGCAGTGGCATACACCTTTAATCCCAGCACTCAGGGAGGCAGAGGCAGACAGATCTCTGTGAGTTGGAGGACAGTTTGGTCTACAAAGTGTCCAGGACAGCCAAGGCTACACAGAGAAACCTTGTCTCAAAAAATAAAAGAAAGGAAGAAAGAAAGAAAGAAAGAAAGAAAGAAAGAAAGAAAGAAAGAAAGAAAGAA
>OU015751.1:91731549-91744026 GCA_907169655.1 Acomys percivali | reverse complement strand
CCCACCCAACCTCATGACATATTACAATCTCCCACCTGTGAGCCAAAAGAAACCTTTCCTTCCTGAAGTTGCTTTTGTCAGGTGCTTTGTTGCAGTAACAATTAACTATTATAGCAGTAAAGCTGGAATGTGCCCAGAGCCACTCAGCCATGCCCTATCCTTCACACACTCCGTCCTATGGACACACAAGGCAGTGCCATATGACATGGAGGTTATATGTTATGGTAATACTGGTTACATAATACACACCCAGGCACAAACATACATGTCTACCTAGCTATAGTATCTCCACATTCATCTGTTCTTGCCCTTGGCACCCTGACATTTACCACAGTTTAACTGGTTAATAAAAGAGCCCAAATACCTGATGACGGAAGCAGAACAGGAGAGTACACTGGCATGTTGTCAATCAAACTTAGGGGCAAGTATCTACCAATACTCACAATTTTTTAAAAAAACTAAAGGAAACTTTAATATACTTATTTAGCTCGCCTCCTTAGCAGACAAAAACAAAGACAGGGCAAACAGGCTAACTAAGGAGGGTTTGCAGGTTGACTTTTATGGCTTGCTTATGAAGTGTCCCCACAAAGGTTCCAGTGCTACAGCCTTGTTCTCCATGGGTGGATCCTGTCACTCACAAGGATTTCCTTGTGAGGATGCTGATATGAGTCAAGGGAGTAATGTGCTGACACATGTACAACTGAATGGACTACTGAGACCTGGCAGAAACTGGAAGGCGGGCCTGACTGAAGGTAGAGTGTCTCTAGGGGTGCATCTGAAGGGTCCATCCAGTCCCTGGCTCCTTCCTCTCTCTCTCTCCCCCTCCCTCCGGGCTCCTTTCTCTCTGTCCTCTCTCCCCCTCCTCTCTCTCTCTCTCCTCGCTCTCTCCACTTCATGGCTGACATGAGGCGAGTGGTGCTCCTCTGCCATGACCTTCTGTCATGTCTCTGCCTTGCTAACAACCTCAAAGTGCAAACAACCATGTAAAAGTGCAAACAACCATGGACTAACAGCCTTTGAAAACATGAGCCTAGTAAGTGTTTCCTCCTCTGGTGACAAAAAGCTAACATGCACCAATGACTGTGTATCACTTTTCACTTGGCCTTCTTTCACCAAGAGAGTAAAGATCATCTGTCTACCAATCTCTCTGAGATACCACTCATATATATCCAAATGTACTAAAGCAGAACTAGCTTCAGAATTTTGTACTGTAGGCCAACCTTACTGTCAACGGGTCAAATAGGCATCATTAGCTGGGTGTGGCCACCTGCTGGCTGTCAAATGAGAACTTCAGTTCACACCGCTGTCCTGGGAGCTGGATGTTAAAACTGTCCACATGTTAAGGTAAGAAAACTACAGGCAGAGCAGGTCAGTAGCAGCTGAGGGGAACAGCAACTACACAGGACAATCTGAACAGCCAATGGCAGCCGAGTCTCCTCACTACGTCATGAAGATGGAAAAAGGTCTCCTCCAAGCTTATGAGAGGCCTGTGAAAGCAGTGGCACTCACGTTGAAGTTGGTTTATCCAGCAATCCAGGTTACCTGGAGTCGAAGGTCAGACATTTGTCTCAACAGATCTTCAAACAGCTCTCTGTCCTCTTCTGGGAGCTCAGAGGACAGAACCACCCCTACAAAGCACCCTGCGGCTTGTAACATGGTGTCTGGAAACATGTAGGCTCCCACGGTGCACTTAAGAACTGGTGACCTATCAGGGACCAGAGGGTACAGCCAGTCACACACCTGAAAAAGTCAGACGGAAACAGAAAATCAGTGAATGGATCGCCACGAAACTGTTAAAGGCGAACATGTCAGGGTTTTACAGACCAATTTCAGTAAACCATCTTCTATCCATACAGAGTGCCCTCCAGGTGCACTTGTGGTGCACAGTATCCCATCGCATACACACAACACGTGTTCTTCACCTACTCACCCCCAAGAACAGTTAGGTCACTCCCACTGTGAAAATGTTGTCTCACAGTCATTTTACCACAAGAACCGAAGCACAGCCAGGTCTCTTGAGCTTCTCAGTACTAGAAGTACAGCTTGCATTCGAGCACATACTTTGTGTCAGAGACACAGTAATTATTTAATTATGTTTTACTTTTGCGAATTCACAGAGAACCTGACATGTTAGAAATTGAGCTGAGGGGAGTAGGGGGAAGCGGGAGGGAGGGAGGAATGAGAGGATACAGGGATGGGCTAACAATTTAGATGTGATATGAATAAATTAATAAAAAAAAGAAACGAAAAGAAATAGAGCTGAATGCTAGTTTTGGGAACAAACAAACAAACAAAACAAAAAAACAAAAAACTTATTCTAAGTACTACCATTTCCTTTTCAGACTGCATTTAATCATAGGGAGAAATTAAGTTCAAGGTCCCAGGCCCTAGAGGAACTGGGGACTTCCCAATAGCTGAACAGCTACTGTTGTAAAGAAACAGTTGTCCAGGCATCTCAGGGACAATTTGTAAGGAGACAGGTGTCCGAGTGCAGCCATCTCAGGGACAACTTCTCCATGTTGCTAGCAGGGTCAACTACGTTCATGCTCCCAGGCCCAGGGACCTGCTCCTACCCTGATTGGTGGAAACTCTCCTGCTCAATCTTTTATGTCTGAACACAATCCCTTCAGGGTTGCAGTTCAGCTACCGAGTCTGTTCTGTGGCCCTGATAGGTCAGTATTGGCTTGAGCACAATAAACTTTTATTACCTGCATTGACCTGGTGTTTGAGTTGTGTTGAATTTAAAAGGACCCCACAACAGCTGTGTGTCACTAATTATGACATCAAAGACAAATGATTCTGAGTACTACATGGGAAGGTCAGTTTGTCCCAACACACAGACTTAAGCTCGTATCCTGGCTATCTAAATCAGGATTCCTTAATGTATCCACTTATCCTATATTACACTCCTCTAGCAACTAAAATATAACTGTCCCGCCGTTTGGGCACAGTCTACCATAAAGAAACCCAAAGGATCAGTGTATTGGAGCAAGGGAAACTCAAAACACATCACCTCCTCTTGACCAGCAGAAAATGAATGTGCAGAACCTATGGCTCAAGGCTGACTCCTAGAAAGTGCCTCACAAGCATTGTCAAAAAAAATTTTTTTTCTCTATCTCAAAAGCCATTAACTTTTATTGTAGTAAAAGTCGGGTAGATTAGCATAAAGCTAACTACCATGTTTTTAAAACTACAAAGTGATGCTGGGAACCTTATTAAATAATGATCTTTAGAGCACAGGAAATTTTTACCTAACATATAATAGTTGCTGTGTTGTTACTTTCTGCCTTGTTGTTATTGATTGTTTGTTTTGTATTAAGTCTTCGAACACTGCTACAAATAGCTAGTATGTGAGGGACAGCCAATTAAACTTGGGGTGCAAATCTGCTTTTTATTTGGGACCCAAAATAAGGTATGCAAAAGGTTAAGAGCCAAATTAAATAGAGTAAAAGAAGGCACACTGCTGGTGAAGTCAGAGCAACTCCATAGCTGAGATGTGACAGCCAAGGGCCATCTTTCTGGGGCTCACTTACTGCTCCTCCACTTACAAGGACCCAGAGTCCTCAGAACCCATGACTACGCTACACTGTTAGCAGACTGGCAGAAGCTCCCTGCAGCCTTTCCCGTAACCTCGGGCTTCTTAAGACACCTCAGTCAGTCAATCCTCTTTATCCAGTAATGAATCTTTCAACTATGCCCAAGAATCTGTTTTCCGCACCTCTGATAAGCTCCCAACTGTTGCTGACTGACTGTTCAGTTGGCTTCCGTAAGAACCAGGGCAAAGTAGCATTAGGACTGCAGACGGCCAGCACCTGGCTAAACTACTTTATCTGACTCTGGGTACAGGCAACTGCTCTGTTTAAACAGTGATCTCTCTTCAGAACAAACCCACTGAGTGTACACCATGCCCAGCTTCAAGAACCTATCTGCCTGCACCTAAGTCAGCCTTTCACACCAGACTCCTGCTGGGTTATGCCTGAAGACCCCATTAAGCCCCCAGCAATGTCCTGACACACATCTTCGTTTCATATTGGTCTCTACTCCTGAACAACTGCATTCCGGTCAACTATCTGCAATTCGGCCCCTCTAGACCGAGGCTTCTGAGTCTTGGCCTGACTGAAGTGTGAGGACAGTTCATTTTCCTCCCAGTGGGGCTATACCCTGTGTCACGTACCGGTTTCTCTGGCTGCTTTATCTAACACACCAGTAACAGCCACTCTCAGCTTCTGTACCGGCTGGTTTTGTGTGTCCACTTGACATGAGTTAGTGTCATCAGAAAGGAAGGAGCCTCAGTTGAGGAAACCATGAGATCCGGCTGTAAGGCATCCTCTCAATTAGTGATCAGTGGGGGAGGGCCCCGCCCATGGTCCATGGTGGTCCAGGGTTCTGAGCAAGCCATGGGGAGCAAGCCAGTAAGCTGCCTCCAGGTTCCAGTCCTGCTTGACTTCCTGTCCTGACTTCCTCCAGTGACAGACTAGGATCTGGAAGTATAAGCCAAATAAACCCTTTTCTCCCAACATGCTTTTTGGTGGTGGTGTTTTGTTACAGAACTAGAAAACCCAAGACAGCTGTGATGAAAACACTTTCAGACACTGTCCAATGATCTCTCAGGGGGTAAAACTGCCCCTGGCCATTTCCAGGCCAGTTCAGACCCTCATGTGGGTCCTGATAACATTTGTGGATGTTAGGTTACATAGTCAAATGAGTCACATAAATTCCCCTTGAAATTTAGGTAGCTGTATTTATTCTTCGGATTTAAAAAAAAAAAAAGCTCTTGGGTCCTAAAATCAACCACAAATAAAACCAAACCAGACTCTGTATCATGAAAAACAGAATAAATCCCAGCAAATGCAAACATGGATGTGTTCAGAACTCAGAATTGTCTTCTGCTCTTATCCTGAGCATGCTATCTACCAACAAAAGAAAGCGAGATATTCTACGCATTTCCCGGCTTATGTTCACATGTTGTTCCGAAGAACTTACCTGGAGAAACCCGGGAGGGCGGTTCAGAACTGTATCCAGAGAATTGTCCAAGAACCTCACGATGCGCAGGTACCCAGGGTATGACGGAGCACTGACCTCGCCCGCAGGGTTTACAAAGAAGATCTGCACTCCGTTCGGTATCAAAATCAGCTCGTCAGCATCAAGGCCCAGGGTCTCAAGAGGGGGCGGCTGGGAACGGCTCCTATAGAACTCATCACCCACCGACGAAAACTCCCCAGAATCTGTTCCATAGGACACAGTGTAGTGGCCCTCCGCAGCCTGTGGGGTGTAGGCCGGCGGCGCTTCCGCAGGGCAGCTAGGCGAGGGTAAGGACAGAGCAGAAGGCCCAGCGCCTGCACCCGAGGTAGCCCCATCTACTTCAGCATGCTGAGGGGCTGAACTAACGGACTCGGGCTCTGGGGACTTGCACGTGTCTTTTGGGGGGAACTCTGGGTATAACTTGGGCACATCCTGAAGGTCGTTCCGAAGGGAAGTGGCGAGGCCCTTCTCCAGGATCTCTAGCCTGGTGCGGACGTTCTGAAGCGTTTCCTTCATCTTCTGCTGCATCTGTCTGGCGGACTCCCACGCAGGGCCTGTGCGCCCTGGCTCTGCAGCCGAGATGCTGATGCCCCTGAGCAGGTGCCCGATTCCTTGCTTGTAGTAGCTCTTTGCTTCTTCCTTCTGCCCTAATTCGTCCGTGTTCAGCCCTTTATTAACAAACGTAAAGGCCTTCTCGTACGCTTCCTTGATGATCTTAATTTCAGCTGGCTCTCCATTTTCTGGTTCTTGCTCCATCTCTGCAAGACAGGAAACATCGCCCGCAATTACCCAGTTAGCTCTCTGTGGACTTAGCTCCCATCCATGAATGTATTTCAAGAGCAGTGGCCTCACTTATCTCGGCCCTGTCCGCTACTGCATTCCCAGGCCTTCAAAGATAGCACTCAATAAGTACTTGATGAGTTGATAAATGAATGTTCTTGGTACTAGAACACTGTAAAGGGGGCTGGAGAGGAAGATCAGAGCTCAGCCCCAAGCTCCAGGGGACCTCTTGGGAACACCCTAACCCCAGTAATGAGGGGGTGGGTCCCTGGGGCCCTCTGGCAGGCTGGAAGTCTACCCCCTCGGCCTAACTTAAACAAAACAAAACGCAAGGTGACTCCTGAGGAACACCACCCATAGCTGCCCTCTGCCCTCCAATGCGTGCATACACCGTAAAAATAAGTAAGTGAAATAAAGGGATCAACAACAGGAAATAAGAATAAAATTAGATAAAAGTAGGGTTTTTTTTTTTTCCCTAGAAGCCTCAACATGTGAAATGCAGAATAGAGAAAAACAGATGGGACAGGTGGAAGAGTAAAACAGAGAGCAGACAAATCAAAGTCGGAGGCACAAATTCCCAGGGTTAAAGAGATGTGACAGCGGCTGGAAGGCAGGCTCTGTGTGCGAGGTGGACCTCAGGACAGGTGCTGGCACAATGCGCTGCTTCCTGTTTTCTCACTTGGTGAGTGGAATCCCAGGACTGGGGATGGAATTCCCAGGGTATAACTATTCCCAGAGGCATGTTCTGACTGGAAGACACTTTGAGAATGCATTCGGGAAACAAACATGACACTATCTGCTGTGTATCTAAGTTTTAGGGGAGATTTATACAGCCCTGGGAGAATTCAAGGTTTACTTAGTAAAAATGAAAAATTACAAAGATAACAATCAAAGCAATTATTAACTCCAGGAAAAAGAAATGCCAAACAAAACCAAGACAGTCATCAGGAAATATCTTGCTTCAGTTTTCCTTAGTGTTGTAACATTGAAAATAGTAGGGGCTGGAGAGATGGCTCAGAGGATAAGAGCACTGACTGCTCTTCCAAAGGTCATGAGTTCAATTCCCAGCAACCACATGGTGGCTCACAACCATCTATAACGAGACCTGGTGCTCTCTTCTGGCATGCAGGCAGAATGCTGTATACATAATAAATAAATAAATCTTAAAAAAAAAAATAGTAGATCTTGATGTTTTGAGAATTACAAAACTAATGCTAACACAATGGTGCACAAAATCACGCTGAGAACAGGCTGATGGCTGGGACGTGCCCGTGGGAGGATGAAGGAGCTAAAGCCTTATCTTCACTAGTTAGCTGCAGTGCCCAAGACTGAAAAGAGCAGTGATGTTAGCACAGCACTGAGAGATATAGAAACACCAAGAATTGGGTCAGAAAATTGATCCAAGCTGCCTTTGCAAGGAAGGAGGCAGGTTGGCTTACAAAGATAGTTAATTCTTTATGTCCGTGGCAAAAGCTGAATTACTTACTTTACAAAATAAATACAAGCTTTGCAGCAGCCTTGTCCAGAAGGGTTATACTGTGGGCCACAAAATTTTTATTTTCCAGGAACCACTAACAAAGTAAAAGGAAACAGGTGAAATTTCAGTGGTAGCTTTTATTTATCTAATACATCCAAAGTATCCTGACTTGTAACCAGTATTAAAACGAGGTGTAGAATTTTACTTTTCTTTGTGATGTGCCATACAAAGACAGCCCACACTGTGCTTAAAAGTATCTGCCAAGTCCAGTATCTCCTACAACAAACACTCAATTGCCTCATGTGCCCCTGTTGGGCACTGTGGATCCTTACAGCTTCTCAGGACAGGAAAGAGAAAAATAAAAAATTTAAAAATTAAAAAAAATTTAAAAACCCAAAGGACAGAAGAGTGCCTACACAATGAAGGCACCATGGACTTTAGTAGTCAAGACTTTCTAGAACTGAAAGACAGGCCAACAGGTGGCCCTATCATGCAGACTTTAGGGTAGTGGACAGAGCACGCTCAGCCCCCAGTTCAGGAACTACTGTATACAAGCGCCAACATAAAAACCCGTATTTGCCCTACCCTGATGTCACTAGTGAAACCAGCCCTGCACTTCCCCTGGAATTCCATCCTACCCTGTCATCACAATGCCTCAGGCTTCCACAGATCCCAACCACTTCTCTCCCTCCAGAAGCCACAAGGCATTCTCAGTCCTGTCCAGCCTTCTGCCAGTGTGGTCTATATAACGCTAGGCTGCATCCGTGGCCATCATTTGTGGCCGTCCTGGGCTGCCATCGTGTGGTTTCTGGGCAGCAGGCTGGATTGTGTGCTTGGAGTAAAACAGGGAACCAAGCAGTGCCCAGGCATATCTCTAAGGATGTGTGTTTACTACTACACATCCAGAAAAGATTGAGAAGTTGTTAATGACTTCATATGCTCTAATTCTCAATGATGGGAACAAGAAAAGTCTTTGGACTGCCAATCTGAAGTAAAAATAAACAGTTCTTTAATTAGCCTTAGAGTCAAATCATCAAATCTTGAACCAATACCAGCTATAGATAACAGTGGCGGACTTTTAACTTTTAAACATTCTTTTTCTATCACTGTGTACCTCTGTACACAAACCTCTGTATGCGACATGCTGGCGGACACGTGCCCTGGGGCCTGGGAGGTCAAAGGACAACTTTGGGTGTGTATCCTGCTTTTTCACCTTGTCTAAGACAGGGTCTTTTGCTGGGCTTTTCTTTGGTTGGTCTGGTTTTGGGTTTTTTTTGGGGGGGGGCCAAGATTATAGCTTTACACAGGCTTGATGGGATTTGAACTCAGGTCCTCAGGCTTAGTGTTTTACCTATCTCCTTCACCCTGTTTAATCATTTTAATAAAATATTTAAGGAACGCCTACTTCAAACATGTGTGTGTATATGGTTCAATTTGTACAAGCATAAGTAAAATTCTAAATCAAAATACTTGGAAACACAGTTCTACTCCAGGACAGAGCAGGTAGCAAACAACGGTGCTTAAGGGAAACAGCCAGCAATAGAAGTTCTAATGCCAGCATGTCTGGTCTGTTACAAAAGAGGAGGAATGGGAAGGGTTTGTTATTTAAATTACATACTGACAAGTTACAATTGCAGACATATATAGGGTACAAAGTGATAGTGAAGTCTGATTTTGAACTATTACGATTTTTTTAAAGATTTGATTTTATTAGTTTTAATTATGCATGGGGGGGGGCACCTGAGTGTGTGTACCCAGAAGCACTGGGTCCTCTGAAGTTGGGAGTTAGAGGCAGTTATGGCACAGATACAGGCACTGGGAACTGACTTGGGTCCTGTGCAAATGCAGTACATGTTAACTGCTGAGCCATCTTTCCAGCCCCATTATTCTGACTTAAAAAAAAAAAAAAATTTAGAATGATGGAAGACAGCTAGTTAACTTACTCACCCCAGATATGACATTTTTTTTAAACTGAAAGCAGTTAAAAAAAAGAAAAAAAGAAAAAAATGAAAGCAGTTGAGACTTATCTCTTGCTGACCTGTACAACATTCCATGATTAGCTACATTCAGCAGATTAGACTAAGATCCAAAAAAACAGACCATCACTTACTCCTCCCATCCCTGCAGGAAACATGGGGGACTTATCCTCACCAATTCTGGCTTGCTAGGGGACTGTGTGTTTCAGATAGCACGGCGCGTGGGCGGCGAACCACATTCCACATAATGCAGAGGTTTCCTGTTTCAAACAAGTCCTCCACAAACATCTATTAAGACAATCAGGAAAGAGTGCGAAGCAAGAGCAGTTCTCTCCGAACTAGGAGCACTCTCCTACTGCCCCATTATTTGCTTAATTGCGTCTGTAAATTTTAAAGACAGCTGCTTAATTCTTAGATATCCGAGATCATTTTACCGAGATAAAAAATTAAATAGTAAAAACTAGAAGGCAAAATCGTTAAGCTTATTCTAATACAACAAAGCAAACCTCAAGAATCCTCAAAAAAATACCACAACCAAGGGTAGTAACAGAGCCAGAGCCACGATGCGCGTCACAAAACCACGCGCACTCCCAGAGAAAACTTTTTCCAGACGTTGCAGTTAGGCCTCAGAGGAATGCTGGACGCCAGTAACCAGTGTATTCCAATTAGCAAATACCCGCACCATTCATTTCCAGTGTTGTGGTTTCTGGCGCTTCCAGCTGCCGAACTTTGGGCAAGCTGTAAAGGAGCGAGAAAACCAGCGGGGTTTGGAGAAGTAACCGTGGAGGACGCACACTAGGGATAGCCAGGGATCAGGGATGGGAAGATTCGAACCAGGGATTCTTGGAGACCAGAAATAGGACTGACACCTTGAGACAAGCAAGGATCTGGGGTTGGGTACACCCACACCAAGGATGCGCGGGGTCTCGGGGATCTGCACCAGGGGATGAAGCAGCCTGGACTACGGACGGGAAGACCCGCCCCAGCGATGCGCGGGTTCCTGGGGCAGGGGAATCTAGGACCTGAGCGCCCCTCCCCGGGCCAGCGCTGTAGGAGGTGAAGGGTGGGCGAAGGCTCCTTCAGGACCAGCTGGAAAACGCTCAGCAGGGCTCCTGGAAACTTCTCAGGCAGAAGGGCTCCCTGCAAGATGCCGCCATGGTCCCGGCCGCAGCCCCCACCGCCCGCAGCGCGTCCCGGGGAGGGTCCGGCTCACAAAGCCCCCGCGTGACGCCCTCGGTGTCCGGCCCCGCCCACGCGTCATCACACCCGCGCCGAGCTGAGCTTCTGCCCACTCTGACCTTCCAAAGGCACGCGGGAGGCCAGCGGTCCGCTCGGAGCCCGAGAGCCCACGGAGAAATCGCTGTTGCAGGATCGAGACACCCTCCCGCCCCCGCCAGGCCCAGGCCACGTCGGACCGCGCCTGCGCACTCCGTACGGGCCGCCCAGGGGCCGCGGAAGGGACCCGAACAGCCACGGCGATGACAGCCTCCGGCCGCCAGGGGGAGCCCTGGGTCGTGCACTGGGGATCTGGAGAGCAAAGGTTGCCTGGAACCTGGGAACCTGGCCTGCAGTCTGATGTGTTTATTTGTATCATGGGGGTGGGGAAAGGGGGGACTGGGGCTGGAGAGATGGCTCAGCAGTGAAGAAGAGGTCATTATTTCTTTTTGTTGTTGTTAGTGGTAGTGGTGGTGGTAGTGGTGGTGGTGGTGGTTTTTCGAGACAGGGTTTCTCTGTTTAGGCTCTGCTGTTCTGGACTCCCTTTGTAGGCCAGGCTGGCCTCAAAATCACAGCGATCCACTTGCCTCTGCCTCCCCTCTCGAGTGCTGGGATTATTGGCGTGTGCCACCACGCCCGGCTTCTTATTTGCATCTATAATACATAAAGAACACACACCTCAGTAACTTATAAAAGCAACAATTAAAGGCAAATAAAGTATTTGAGTAGGTATTTCTTCAGACAAGATAGACAGACCACCAGAAAGCACATAAAAGCTGAGTCTTCACCCAGGCAGTGGTGGTGCACGCTTTTAATCTCAGCACTTGGGAGGCAGAGGCAGGTGGATCTCTGCGAGTTTGAGGCCAGCCTGGTCTACAAAGGACAGCCAGGGCTACAAGAGAAACCCTATCTCAAAACAAACAAACAAACAAAAACAAAAAACAAAAAGAGTCTTCAGGCTAACTCAAATCAGAATGAGGTGTGACTTCTATCTCATTAGAATGGCTGTCATCATTAAAACATGAGCAGTAATGGGTTTGACAAGATGGTTTTACAGCCCTCCTGCATTACTGGTGGGAATGTTAAAGTAACCAAAAACAGCCTAGCAAGTCTACCCCTAGTTAAAATTATTCGAGCAAGTATTCATTTATCCTGAATGCTTGTAATAATATAATACAATAAATACAACACAAATAATTGCGTAGTTATTATAAAGCCCCTTTCACTCTCTTGACACCCTTTGTAATCACCTGGGTAGTGTGTCAATGGGGCATTGTCTGTGCTAGGTTGGAGGTGTATATGTGTATAAGTTAATTTAAGTGGGATGGCCCAGTCCACTGTGGGCAGCACCATTTCCTAGGCAGGGAAATTGCACTGGGCACAAGCAAGCAGCCAGATGATCATGGACACATTCATCTCTCTCTGCTCTTGGCTGTAGATGGGATACATCTAACCGTTTGAAGTTCCTGCTTCATTTCCTCACAACAGTGGACTGTCACCTGGAATGGTGAACGCAATTAAAAAACCCTTTCTCCCCTTAATTTGCTTTTTGTTGAAATATTTTCTCACAGCACCTAATGAAACTAGGGGACACTCTTATTTATTTTAGATAAATGAATCAGACAGGATTTTATAACAGCATCCTACACTAATTCTTTGAACTGCTTCCAAATTATATGCTCCAAATCACTTTACGATGTCATATCCTCATTTTATGTGTGTGTGTTTTTATGCAATAAATCCCTCCATTTCTTCATGCAATAAAATCAGTTAAATGACTTGACTACAAAACTACTTGCTACCAGCTAATTATAGTAATTCATACCCTTAGTTTCTAGGAAATACTTCAAAATAGCTTTACAAAGATTGACAAGGTGGAGTGGTTGTGACCTGGTATTTCTAGCACACCATGTTCAACTAATGTCTTCTTCATTCTCTAATGGTATTTAGAGGAAGGAATCACACACACACACACACACACACACACACACACACACACACACACAC
>OU015751.1:91700379-91727004 GCA_907169655.1 Acomys percivali | reverse complement strand
GTGTGTGTGTGTGTGTGTGTGTGTGTGTGTGTGTGTGTGTGTGTGTGAAGTGAGTAACAGAAGGCCTAGCATAGTATATGCACAATGTTTTGGTTTTTTTTAATTTTTAACAAATCTATGGGGAGCCGGACGTGGGGGCACACGCCTTTAATCCCAGCACTTGGGAGGCAGAGGCAGGTGGATCGCTGTGAGTTCAAGGCCAGCCTGGTCTACAAAGTGAGTCCAGGACAGCCAAGGCTACACAGAGAAACCCTATCTCGAAAAAACAAAAAAACAAAACAAAACAAAAAACAAATCTATGGTTCAGCAGTTCAGAACATGTGCTGCTCTTGAAGAGAATCTGGGTTCAATTCCCAGCATCCACGGGGCACCTCATAACCATCTGTAATTCCAGCTCCAGGGGAGTCTAACGCCCTCTTCTGGCCTCTTCAAGCAAATGCAAACATGTAGTACATGAACATGCCTATAAGCAAAACATCTAAATGCAAAAATTAAAAATAATCTACTACTAAATAAGTGGAAGCTCTTTGGCACTGGGATCCCCTCTACAGGTTAAAATTGATTTCCCACAGTGTTACAATTTTGGGCTTTCTAATTTGTCTTTAGGGAAACAGGTAAATCGGCAAACCCGGAGTGCTGGGTATTACGGCTACTCGAGTGAGGATGCTGGAGTCAGGAACAGGAAGGACAGGGCTGGCTGTGGCAGGGGTAGGGGAGTAAGGGTTAAGAAAGTCTTTTGGATCTATGTGACAAAGCGACCTGGTATTTCCTGAGACAGGACGGAAGGGTTGTGCCTATTAGAAAATGATAAAGGGGCTCTGGTGAGGCTCCCTGCTCATGTGATTCTGATTTTGGGGAAGGTGACATGAAAACCATCATAGTGTCAAGGAGCTGGAACTCACTGTGTAGCCATGGTGCACACAGCAGGAGTAGAGATGTTGTTACCCACGCCAGTTTCAACAACCATAGCATGCAAACGCAAAGCAGGGTGCAGGGGTTCTGTGTCTTCTGTCTCCTGAGGAGTGGGTGTGATTGGGGTTCATGATGTGAAATTCCCAAATAATCAATAAAAATACTATAAATAAATAAGAAAATCACCTTATTATTTTTGTTTGGTTTGGTATGGTTTTGTCAGGGTTTTGCTATGTAGCACAGGATGCCCTCAAACTTACTATGTAGCCCAGGCTGGCCTCAAGCTCACTACCCTCCTGTTTACCTAGGAGGTGCTAGGCTTAGAAATGGCTATTAACAAAAGAAAAAAGAAAAGAAAAACCATCTGGGCATGGTGACACACGCTTGTAATCCCAGCACACAGGGAGGCAGAGGCAGGCAGATCTCTGTGAGTTTGAAGCCAGCCTGGTCTATTAAGTGAGTCCAGGACAGCCAAGGCTACACAGAAAAACCCTGTCTAAAAAAAAAAAAAAAGAGAGAGAGAGAGAGAAAGAAGGAGGAGGCAGAAGGGGAGAGGAAGAGGAAGATGAAGAAGGAGAAGAAGAAAGAAGCTATTAAAATATTGTTTTTAAAAGAAAAATAGGATCTATTTTTATTTCATGTGTATCAGTGTTTGCCTGCATGTCTGTCTGTGTGCCACACATATGTGCTGCCCATGGAAACCAGAAGAGGGTATCAGATTCCCCTGAAACTGGAGTTACAGATAGTTGTAAGCTGCCATATCGGTGCTGAAAACTGGACCTAGGTCCTCTGCAAGTGCTCTTAACTGCTGAGACATCTCTCTAGCTCCTATTACAGAATCCGCATAGTGAGCAATATGTACTCATTAAAGTCTTTGATTTTTAAGTAAAAGTACTGATTATAAGTAGAAATAATGAAAAGATTTCTGCCTGTGTGGCTCTTGAGGGATCTCGGCAGGCCCTGTTCACCCTGAGCTTTCCGCGGCATTTTAAGGAGGTGGCGTTGCGGCTCCAGTCTCGGTCTGCAAACAGGGTCAACATTACCCATGACAGAAGACAGAGGCTCAGAGGGCAGAGCGCGTCTGTGAATCCACATCTCAGGGGTCAAAACGGAGAGAAATGTGTTCCCTAGACCTGTTAGACAAGTGACTCATCTGCTGAAGATACGCTATGACATTATGTTCTGAAGGAGACATTCCTGTGAGACAGACAGGCCTTCTCAGAATGTAGACCACGTGCTTCCTCCCCCACCCCACCCCACCCCACCCCCACTCTGAGCTTCCCTGCACTCAGCCTCCCAGGACGCCTCCTGTCAGCAGGCTTCACCACAGAAGCCAGAGGTATGTTGCCGGCTGAGATCGCCCAGGGCCACCTGCTGCCCCTCAGCCTGAGGTCAACAGCGAAGAGGAAATTTTTTTTTTAAAGGATAGTTTTGCTCCTGGGTAATTTTAAACGTTAATTTATTGTTGCAGTGTTGCTTGCAGGTTATTTCCTTTCACACCCGCAGGGATTGTCCTCTGTATCTCTTAACTTTCCAAAGATGAGGGTGGTGGAAAGACAAGACTGACAGGATCAGAGATGCTTATCATTGATGTGCCTACACTTGGCATCTTTTAAAAACTGCATTTGGGCTGGAGAGATGGCTCAGTCGTTTCCAGCACTTGCTGCTCTTGCAGAGGACATAGGTTCGATTCCCAGCTCACAATCGTCTGTAATTCCAATTGCAGGAGAGCCAATGCCTTCTTCTGGCTTCGGAAGGCACCAGACACTGGTGTGGTGCACAAACATACATGCAAGCAGACACTCATACACATGAAATAATGATAAATCTTAAAAAAAAAAAAATACAGTCAAATTCACTAAGGCTGGGGAATGGCATGAGAGTCTGCATTTTGAGGAATCCTTGGGGGCTGGTGACAGCCTATATATTCTAAGTGACGTGGAACTCGGGAAACACTTCTTACAGTGTGTCCTGGGCTACAAGAATCAGGAGGATTTTCCCTCTCTTCTGAAAATTACAAGAACTGTAACAATCTCTAGTTGATTTTACTTCTCCCCTTATTGCTTCTTCTGTGGAAATATCTGAATGGAACTGAATTCTCGCCTTAGAGTCCAGGGCTCACGTGTTAAAAAGGGCTCCTCCCCTCCCCCTCACTGTACCCTTCACTCAATCCTCCACCCCTCACCCCCAATCACCGAGCTACGGTGAAGTGTTGTCTGGTCTAGCCTCATTCTTCTCTGATTTTTTATCATCAAATCTTTTAGCCCCTGCCTTTAATCTTTGTAAAATAAACAGATAAACAATGTCTTGAATGATCACGGTGTCCCAGCTGTGTTGGTTTGTGTGGTCAGTCCCATTATTTTGCAGTTAGTCTGTGATATTGGATCAGCCCTGAAGCTGGCTCTGAAGGAACTCCACACACAGGAGCTCCCTGTACACCCTCCACAGGCTCAGAGCAGTCCTGTCCCAGCATGTCAACATGGAGCATGTCCCAGCACGCCCACAGGACAGCACGGAAGCCTGGTGTTGAACTTTTTATGTTGAAATAAAGACTTTAAGACAAATACAACTGATAAGAGATCCGCCTATGCTTTGCCCAGCTTTTTTCAAAGAGAACACTCAACATATCCATGGGACATTCTCAACACCAAGACCTTTACACTGGGCAGTGTAAATGTCAGTACTGGGTCAGTGCTGGTAACTAACTTTTGCATTAATATTTTTATGTACAGCTATATTTTTGAAGGGAGAGGTATACACCACTCTGAAAAAGAACCGCCACATTCTGAGGATAGAGGCTCACCTTCCTGTCTCTCTGTGTCCTTCTCTTGTCCCACAGAGAGCCACCTTTAATCCCTGTGAGCTCCACCATCAAAGTGTCTTTAGCATCCCTCACTGTTCTATGCCACTTTCCATTTCTCACTGGATTTTTCTAAAAGCCTTCCCTCTCTGAACCCTTAAATGAATCCCCTTTTTTTTTCCCTCCTGCGACCAACATTTGTTGAACCAAGTGTGTTAATGGCAGGCTCCTGCTTTAGTGACTTGCACTGCCAGGAAACAGAAACTTAATTGCACTAGAAAGGCCTCTGAAGCATCAGTAAACCTGGCCACCTTCCAATGCTGCCCCCCCCACCCCCGCTCTGCTCTTGCCAGGCCACACCCTGCCTGCAGCTGTTCAGAGCAGACTCCTGGAACCAGCTGCTTGCTTCCTAAGTCTCTCAGTTGCCGCACATTCCATGGAACTTCATCCTCTCCCCATTAAAATTATCACATACCCCTCAGTCCCCCCACCCCTTCAGTGCTACCCTTAGCTGGTGTGTCTCCCTCCACCCTCTGCCTTCCTCCATAAGGCTTATTACACTGAATCCATCATTGCCCTTATATACTCACTGGTTCTGTTTATAAGAATAAGAAGCTGAATATGAGGCACCAGAGTACGTGTGAAAGTCAAATCCCTCTCTCCACTCAACTGTGGAAAATGTCCTGTCCATTGGCTAGAACTGGGTAGGGGTTTGAAGTTTACGGCCTGTATTGTCCTTGGCTGGTGCCATAGTTTGAGCAGGACCCCTGGGCCCAAATCTGCCTATCATAATATTCTTCTTGTAGGTTTCTAGGATCCTCTGGATCCTTCAACTTTGCCATTCTCCCATGCTTCTCTCATCTAGAGTCCCAATAGGATTTCCTCCCCTCTATCCCAGTTTCCTGGTTAGTGAAGACTTTCATGGAACATGCCCCTTGCGCTAGTATGCAGATATAAGTGAGTATATACCATTTGACTCTTTCTGCTTCCTGGTGGCACTCAGAGGAAGGATAGCAGGCTACCAAGAAGAGACTTGATACCCTATGAGCATATACAGGGGGAGGAAGTCCCCCTCATTCACAGTCATAGGGGAGGGAGTAAGGGGAAAATGGGAGGGAGGGAGGAATGGGAGGATACAAGGGAGAGGATAACCATTGAGATGTAATATGAATAAATTAATAAAATAAAATTTAAAAAAAAGAAGAAGAAGAAGCTAGCTGAAGTATGGCTTGAGTTCTGAAAAATATTGTGTATGTTATAAAAGGTTGGAGACCACTTTTTTTTCCTTTAAAATAGTTTACCCATGGGGCTGGAGAGATAGATGGTGGGTAAGGCCCTGGCTACTCTGGCAGAGGTCCTAGGTTCAGTTCCAGCACCCACATAGCAGCTCTACACATCTGTAACCCCAGTCCTAGCATATCAGACATCCTTTTCTGGCTTCTGTGGGTACTACATGTGCATGGAATACAGACTTGCATACAGGCAAAACACCAGTACACATAAAAATAAATAAGTTTAAAAAAATAGTTTACCTGGGAGAAGAACCATTTCTTGTTTTGTTTTGTTTTTGTTTCTCGAGACAGAGTATCTCTGTGTAGCCTTGGCTGTCCTAGCTTTGTAGCTTTGTAGACCAGGCTGGCCTTGAACTCACAGCACTCCGCCTGCCTCTGCCTCCCGAGTGCTGGGATTAAAGGTGTGCACCACCACGCCCAGCAAAGAACCATCTCTTAAGCTCCTTTTGAACAGGGGTTCTGGGGAAAGGTGGAGGCTAAAGATGGCGGCATTTCCTTGGTCTTGGTGGGATGCAGAGCTTCTGTATCGGTGTGGTGTGTATTGGTATAAGCACCGGTACAGACATCTGGTACAGGGGTCAATGATATTTAAGTACAATAAATCTCTAGTCAAGTATATGGTTTGTTTTCTATAAGCCTTTTGGAAAAAAAATATATATTCTCAGAGTAAGAACGAGTAACCATTTGCCTCAGATAATGTAAGATGTATGAATTATTTATGTGTTTCCTGTTTTCATTCTAATAAGAGTTCCATCTTAGCATTATAAACAAGAAAAATATTGAAAATTTTCATAATTCCCTGTGACCAACTGGTGTTTGTGGCTTAGAGAATTTCCTGAGAGGAGACAATGAGTCGGGAATGTTCTTAATGTCTCAACAACATCAGATGCTTTGCTTTGTCCTCCCGTCCGTCCCTCCTAGTTTGCTGACCAGTATTAGCTGCAGTCTCAACGCTGAGCAGGCAGGAATGAACACCACAGGCATGTCCCCTGTCAGCAGGATGATCAGACTGAACAGATGGAGGCAGAAAAGTCATGAAAAAAAAAAAAAAACCCTTAATTTTTTAAATGGACTAAAGACATTTTTTTTCAGCCTTTCTGCAATTGTTCTGTAATTTCTGTGATGCTCCTGTCCGTATACTTTCACTGTCTTCTTGCATAATAAATACTGGTGGGAACTTACTCCTCTTAATCCACCATTCATGTGTCCTTCCTAGTAAACTGTAAGTGTAACCAGTCTGTGTCTGTAATGAGTTTATTTCTGAGGGCAAAAGTAAACGTCACAATATGCCACATATCACCACTACAGAATATTTTGCAGGGTTTTTTTTTCCCCCCTCTCTAAATTAAATCAGCTACTGATTTGCTTCCAAGGTCATTTGCCTCCTGTTTTTTTTCCCCCCTCCCATGTGCCAGCATTTTGTCTACTTTGTTTTTTGGTTTTTTGAGACAGGGTTTCTCTGTGTAGCCTTGGCGGTCCTGGACTCCCTTTGTAGACCAGGCTGGCCTCGAACTCACAGCGATCCGCCTGCCTCTGCCTCCCGAGTGCTGGGATTAAAGGCGTGCGCCACCACCGCCCGGCTTGTCTACTTTGTTTTTTTTTTTTTTTTTTGTACTGAGACTTTATTTATTTATTTATTTATTTTTATTTTTATTTTATTTTTTATTTTTTTATTTTATTAATTTATTCTTGTTACATCTCAATGGTTATCCCATCCCTTGTATCCTCTCATTCTTCCCTCCCTCCCATTTTCCCTTTATTCCCCTCCCCTATGACTGTTCATGAGAGGGATTACCTCCCCCTGTATATGCTCATAGGGTATCAAGTCTCTTCTCGGTGACCTGCTGTCATTCCTCTGAGTGCCACCAGGTCTCCCCCTCCAGGGGACATAGTCAAATGTGAGGCACCAGAGTTGTACTGAGACTTTAAACAGCAAGAGGCCTGGGCAGAATGGAAGCTATAGCATGCATGAAGCCATCTAGTCCCTTAATAGTTACAGCAAAATCTGCAGCCATAAAATTAGTAGAATTGCTAGCAGTTCTTTGCTCTATTCCTTCAAATCCTGCTGTGATTTTCACAGATGCTTTTCCCCCCTCTAGGTTTTAGGTTTCATTTGGAATCATGACTGCAGAATGCCAGCTGTGACAAATGCCTGGATTCTGAATGGACTGTGTCCAACCCCAGGCGCTTCCCTAGGGAATCACAGAGATCCCTGTACCCAGACTTAGAGGCATCAGAACCGGACTCACCAGCCTTTGTTTCAGGTGACTTTACCCTGCTCCTGAGTCCACTGAGGGCTCTGTGAAGGAAGGGATGCCTCAGCAGTTCAGAGCCTGGCTGCTCTTGCACAGGGCACGTGTTCAATTCCTCCTACCCACATGGCTTCTCACAACCATCTGCAACTAACTCTAGTTCCAGGGGATCAGATGTCCTCTTCTGGCTTCCTTGGGTATAAGGCATGCAGGTGGTACATACAGATACGCGCAAGCTAGCAATCATATATAATTGATTGATTTATATATATAAATAAGTGGTCAAAGCAAAGGATTTAATTCTTAGGACCCATGAAATTCCCTGTGTTTGCATTGCTATTGCCTTTGTCCGATAGCTACTCTCTCGGCCTCACTTGGAATCCTTGGCTTTATGCAGCCCTCACTGTGCACAAGGCAATGAGCTCAGATTGCATATGAAAACATAGACCCAGCACTGAGTGTGAGCTCTTATCTTCTAAAGGCAGAAGCACAATAGAAGATAAGACAGAGCATCAGACCTAAAAATAAAGCCTCCTCCTCCTCCTCCTTAAATGATGTCTGCAGGACCGAACAGAGGGCGTGGATAAAACAATAGTAATGGTGAGAATGCCCATGAAGATGAAATCCGCACAGCCGCTGACTTATGGTTCCCTTCCAGAACCGAGGGGTGAGTCACATGAGGAAGGGGGCTGGGGTGGATGCAGTGCCTGGCCTTGGGGAAGCAAGGAAACCCACTGAAAAGGCTCTTTCATTCTACTGGCAGATGCAGCCTTGCAGCTGGGGCCCTGCCGCTCTGATGATTCCCCTGCTGTCTGGTCCCCCACCCCCACCCCCACCCCCACCCCCGAGAGAGAGCCTGGTAGAGGCTGGTGGCAACCCCAGTTTCTGGTAATGCAGTTTAAATGACTATCCAGCAAATCAAGGATTATCTCCTCAATCTAAACTTCGACTCCGCAATCTGTCTTCTGAGACCTAAGATCTTGGCTTCAGGCTGTTCACAGTGAATCTAAACCCTGTGGCTATTCAAGTCTCTTACATAAATTGGCTTGGTATTTGCATTGAGCCCAACACACACACATACCACACACACACTTTGTATTATTGCTAAATATTCAGTTGAAGCAGCCATCATCTGAAAATTTGAAGTCTGAAACATTCCAAAATCATTAAGTTTTTGAGCACTCACTGCTTCCTCAAATGGAAAAATTCCATCCCTATCTGTGTGCTGAATTTTATAAATTAAAGGCTTCATGTAACCCTTTCTTGCTGAAAGTTTCTTGATGAAAGACTACACTTCCCAGCTTCCCTTGCGGATTACGCAAGTCATTTCTACTCCTGTAAGGATCCTTGTTTCGGCCATCTACACATGTGGGTGACAAAAATGCCCTCCTTGCACACTCCTTTAATTCCAGCGCTCAGGAGGCAGAGGCAGGCAGATCGCCATGAGCTCGAGGCCAGCGTGGTCTACAAAGGGAGTCCAGGGCAGCCAAGGCTACACAGAGAAACCCTGTCCGGTGGGGATGGGTGTGTGTAGGGACGGGATGTCCCCTTGCTGTGAGTAAACACGGTCTCACGCAAGGTCAGACCAAACCTCTCCTTTCTGCCTTCTTTCTCTACAGCAGCTTTATACACAATATAATCTAACATGTAGTGCGGAAGGAAGAGCCTAATAGTGGCTCAACCCAAAGGCACACCTTCTTGGTCTCAGGCTCCCCAGCTCTGGGCCAGGAGGGCCCTACAGGGCCACCCATTTCTCTCAAGTAGCATTTTCTTTTCATTTCTGTCTCCTTCCTTTCTCTTTCATGTTGCCTTTGGGAGGCCACACTGCAACCATAGAACACATGCAACATAGCAAAACAGGAAGACAACGGTAATCGGCTGGTTAGGCCTGGAAGCTCACTGGAGCTTTCTTTTTCTTAAGACCTGCTTGGTCCAAGGCACCGTAGACTTTCCGCTGGCTATGAGAAAGTTAGGCTAAGAAATCTAATCCCAGGCCGAGTGTGGTGGCGCATGCCTGTAATCCCAGCACACGGGAGGCAGAGGCTGGCGGATTACTGTGAGTTCGAGGCCAGCCTGGTCTACAAAGTGAGTTCAGGACAGCAAAGGCCACACAGAGAAACCCTGTCTCAAAAAACAAACAAACAAAAAAATAAAATAAATAAAAAATAAAAAACAAAAACAAAAAAAAAAAAAAAAAGAAAAGAAAAGAAATCTAATCCCGGAAATTCTCTACAGGCCTACCACTTGATCAGCTGAAAGCCGGGAGAACTTTCCTCTGGCCCCGCGCTTCCTTAACCCCGGAACTGTTATAGTTAATGAGGCCCACTTACTTGCGTTTGTCATATCAGGACTCAGAGGATGCTCTCTCTAATCAACTGGATATTGACTTCTGTTTTTACCTCGATCCTGGGCCCTGCCGTGCCTTCCAAATCCTCCATTCCAAATTACCTACCCTCAGCGGGGCTACAGGCTAATCTAAAAATTTCATTTGGGAGACCTCCTACTGAGTTCATTTGTTCAGCCCCTGTCCAGATATGGCCTCAATATACATTGGACAAATGGCCACTGCTGGCCCAAATTCAGAACTTTTGCTTTTTAATATCTCAACTGACTTAAGTGACTCCACAAGGTTGAATATTAGCATGACCCAAGGCCCTGCCCCCATGTAACCCAGAGTTCACGTAAATCTTTCTCACGGTTCTGGTTTACAACCACAGCAAGATCTGGAATGCTCACCTTTTCTGCGGTTCTCCCCCCAAGCAGTGCACATCTTTACAATTATTCCTGAGATAATACAGATCTCCTTTGTCTTAGGCCTCTTTTGCCTTATACTTTGGCCTACTCGTTTTCCTTCCATTTGAAACCTGAAAAATCCTCCTTGTATTTTTAACAGCTAAGAGGCAAAAGCATTTCAGGTTGTCTGCTCCATGTACAGACACACTCACACTCGTTACGGATATGTAGGCCACTGGGTCAGTCTTACAGAGATTCAAATGTCTAGGGGGTATGGGGAACATTGAAAACCTCTTCCATGCTGCTCGGTGTTACTGAGAAGGCAGGCTCTGGAGGTGAGGTTGGTCTACCTGCTCCAGACCCAAGCATGTTTGTTTAAAAGTTTCCATCATAGTCTCTATCCTGGGTCAGGCCACCTGCCTCTGTGACAGAGAGAAGAAGAGCAAACCAGACCCCCACCCCCACCCCCAGCCCCCAGGAAAAGACGCTCTGTGGTTGAGAACAACTAAGAAGTAAACTACTTATAGTGGTTAAAAATGACAATTAAATAATGATGTTCAATGCCCTATGTATAGATAATCTTAATTTGCTATAGCATACCATGTGTGTAACTTGGAAAGGGGTGTGTGACTCACCTCAGAGTATCATATAGATTGCTCCCATCTTGGCTGATGACCTAGCAGCCATGTGACTCAGCCACCATGTTTACTAAGGTTAAAGAAAGTACATGCCGTGAGACTTCACCTCCATCTTAGTTAAGGAGACTATGTGGTATAAGATAGCTTATTTCACTTTCCCTGCATTAAGTAGGCAACAGGAGGCCTCCACAATGTTTTGCATTAGGGTGGACTTTTGTGTATATTGATTTTTGTATTAAGAATGAAAAATATCAGATAACGACAAAAATCATGAGTAAAGTATAAGACTTTAAAACAATATATGTTTGATGATTACGGTTTATAAATTCCTAAGTTTCTCTTTGCTAACTTTGTTGAGCTTTGCTATTTGGTGAAACTGAGTCATATGAAACACTGACATTTTGCATATTATAAAAGGACCATAAAAATGAAGTTCCCAGTTTCACTATGAACTGTATTTATGGTACCAACTTACTACAAACAGGTAAAGATAATTAATATATGCAAGTTGATGATCAGTCATGCTAAACACAAATGTAAATTAGAGAGAGAGAAAGAGAGAGATAGATAGATAGAGAGAGAAAGAGAGAGAGAGAGAGAGAGAGAGAGGCTAATTTACATCTCCCATTATATAGCCTTTTCTATTGTCAATTTAAGCTTAAAACAAGTGGCTCAAAGCAAGTTTAAAGTAAACATGAACTTTGTTTAATGTAAAGTAATATTCAGAATCAGTTATATTTTTTTTTTAAAAATTGGTTATAAAAGATTGAATTCTTGAGTAAAATGGGTCGAATTTACAAGACACTTGCATTGTCAGAAGTCCCCAGGCTCAAGTAGTTCCCTTCGAATGAGTACAAGTTCCCTTGGATGGAGCACCACCTCACCAGAGTAAGATGCATGCTAGCTGCATTCCAGGACAAGGATGCATGGGAAATCAGACCTGCTGGAAGCTGGCCCCTCCTGCCTCCAGCTGCATAGGCCTGACCAGCGTCAGCCACGTAGGCCAAACTTGAAAAAAACTCCTCTTAATGTAAAGATGAATTGCTCCTCATGTCTCACACAACAAGGGAATAGATTCTCTTGCCCAGTGGAGGATCTCAGAGTCTACAAACACATCCTAAATGTCTCAAACAACAGAGAGGCAAATAGCAATTATTCTGCCCTCAATGTCTCCCCATGGACATATGAGGATATTGTAAACCTCCATGCTAGCTAGTTAAATTGGTCATGCCCTTTACAGTGACATTCAGTTCTTCCTCTTAGCGAAAGCTAATTACAGTGTTCACACCCTCTCTGCCCATGTTCCCTGACTGAAGGAGGGTGCCAGATAATCTGTCAAACTCACAGACTTTGGCAGTAATGTTGTGCATGTATGTTTTCTAAGAAATCCCAAAAGCCAGTATTTGTTAAAGCTCATGTAATGTGGTTATCTTGCTTTACTAACTGTGCCTCTAAACAACCAACCCACTTAAACAGGATGATGTCAAGAATAATGCTTACTGCTGTCAGTTTGTGGTGACCTAGAGATTTTTCTATCGGCAGAAGAAGGCTTTAGCCTTCTTTGCCAGTTCAGTCTATGCTGTATGTGATTATTTGTCGCAGATTTGACATGACTGGCTCCTTTTATCTTTCATCTATTGGTTGAGTGTGTGGAATGAAAATGTTGTAGAGACTTTTTAAAAGGTCCTGTTAATAGGGTTAATTTTAGATATCTTTGTAAAGTTAACCACTTACTCTTGACAAGTCAGTTACTGTCTCTGGGAGTGTGGTGGTCTGAATAGGAACGGCCCCCATAGACTCATGTGTTTGGATACTCGGCCCATAGGGAATGACACTATTAGGAGGTGTGGCCTTGTTGGAGGAAGTGTGTCACTGTGGAGGTGGGCTTTCAAGTCTCCTATGCTCAAGCTATGCCGAGTGTGGCACACCATCTCCTTGCTGCCTTTGGATCAAGATGTAGAACTCTCAGCTCCTCCGCTGCCTGCACACTACCATGCTTCTTACCATGATGGTAATGGACTAAACCTCTGAAACAGTAAGCCAGCCCCAGTTAAATGTTTCCTTTATAAGAATTGCCATAGTATGATGTCTCTTCACATCCATGAAACCCAAACTAAGGACAGGGAGTATACTTTTAAAATTGGAATTGAAAATCATTTCTCTTGGGGGTAAACAACTTAGATTTAAATTGTCTCCTCATGCAGCCTGACATTTACTATATAATCTTGGAATAGAGGTATAATAATTTGATATTAACTAAAATATGTCAGTCATATTTTCAAATACTAAATACAGTTATTTAAAGCAATAGTCCCAATGAAAAAAATTTAACTTACAAATTGTTTCTAACCAAAAATTGTGTTTTACTTCAGATACTTTATTTTTGTTCATTAAGTAATAGATGGTATTATGAATATTTGAAATATATATATATATATATATATATATATATATAAGTTTATCATGAATGCCACTTAAACACCTTCTGTTCAGATTTATAACTTGGATGCTGACTTTAACTGACTTCTTTTACAAAGCTTCATGTTCCTCATACAGAAGTCTAATGTGAATAAACAGCTAATATAGTGTTGTGGGAGTTTGGGTTTCTTTTAAAATTCAGTTATGTTATGTAAACATGTTTCATTTTTAATCCCAGGTGTGGTAAATTGGGCCCGCTCCACTTTGTCCACAGCTGATAACAGCTTTGTTAGAGGGTGCTGATCTTTGTCAACAGGCAACTGCCTCTAGTGGAGGTGTGGTCTTTGCCAGCTGGAAAAAATCTGAGAGCCCAGAGAGGGGAAGGCCTGCAAGAAGAATGCTCAGAGTAGGCAATCCGAGAGGAAGAGAAGGCGGCTGCTGCTTTTGCTGTCGCTAGCTGAATATCCTGGTGATAGAGATCGGTATTGCCCCCACAGAGCCTGACAACCCTCAACGGCAGGAAGTAGCCAGAGAGGACTATGCTACCTCTCCTCACTAACTGTTCCACCCAAGCTTTCCCAATAGCTTTCACACTATAACAGCTCCACTTGTTCCTGATACACATGCAAAAAGACCTTTTAGATGCTGTGGAGAAACTCTGGCTAAGAGAGACCTTCTGTTTTTAATAGCTGAGTACTATTCCATAGCGTAAATGTACCACAGTTTCTTTATCTATTCTTCTATTGAGGGACATTTAGGCTGTTTCCATGATCTGGCTATTATGAATAAGGCTGCTATGAACATGGTTGAGAAAATTTTCTTGTTGTGTGCTGGTGCATCTTCTGGGTATATTCCAAGGAGTGGAATAACTGGGTCTTGAGGAAGCCCTATTCCCAGTTTTCTGAGATAGCACCAGATAGATTTCCAAAGTGGTTGTACTAGTTTGCATTCCCACCAGCAATGAAGGAGTGTTCCTCTCTCCCTACATCCTCTCCAGCATGTGATGTCACTTGAGTTTTTGATCTTAGCCATTCTGATGGGTGTAAGATGGAATCTCAGAGTTGTTTTGATTTGCATTTCCCTGATGACTAAGGAGGTTGAGCATTTCTTTAAGTGTTTCTCAGCCATTTGATATTCTTCTGTTGAGAATTCTCTGTTTAGTTCCAAGCCTCATTTCTCAATTGGGTTATTTGGTTTGGTGGTGTTTAATTTTTTGAGTTCTTTATATATTTTGGATATTAGACCTTTGTCAGATGTAGGGTTGGTGAAGATCTTTTCCCAGTCTATAAGCCCAAAATTTGTGGATAAATGGTTTGAGATAGAAATGATCATAATGAGTGAGTTAACCCAGAAGCAGAAAGACTCAAATGGTATATACTCACTTATATCTGCATACTAGCCCAAGGGGCATGTCCCACGAAAGCCTTCACTTACCAGGAAACTGGGACAGAGGGGGGGGACATCCTATTGGGACTCTAGATGAGAGAACCATGTGAGAATAGCAATGTAGAAGGATCCAGTGGGTCCTAGAAACCTACAAGTAGAACATTATGATAGGCAGATTTGGGCCAAGGGGTCCCACTCAAACTAAGGCACCAGCCAAGGACAATACAGGCGGTAAACTTTAAACCCCCACCCAGATCTAGCCAATGGTCAGAACAGTCTCCACACTTGAGTGGAGAGTGGGATATGACTTTCTCATGTACTCTGGTGCCTCACATTTGACTATGTCCCCTGGAGGGGGAGACCTGGTGGCACTCAGAGGAAGGACAGCAAGTCACCGAGAAGAGACTTGATACCCTATGAGCATATACAGGGGGAGGTAATCCCCCTCAGGAACAGTCATAGGGGAGGGGAATAAGGGGAAAATGGGAGGGAGGGAAGAATGAGAGGATACAAGGGATGGGATAACCATTGAGATGTAACAAGAATAAATTAATAAAAAAATACATATTACATAAAAAAAAGAGAGACCTTCTGCCCTTTAACCCAAGACCAGACACAATTCTTTACATTAGTCCTCTATTTTCATGTGTCCCCTTCCTTTTATGCTCTGGAGCTGCCTGCTACGTCTGCCGGCTCAATTTGGCGCAACAGTCCTGACAATGGGACTAGTCACTGTCACCCTGAGTCAACTCTACGTCTCCTTTTCTCTCACTGTCCCACTCTGTCTCCTCCTCCTCCTCCTCCTCCTTCTCCTCCTCCTCCTCCTCCACCACCACCACCAACCTTCCCCGAAACTCTCAGTTTCACAGCCTCTCAAAACCATTGTTCTGAGTCTTTTCAGGAACACAGGACAGCAGTCGCCTGATCTATCAAGTTAAGATGGATCTCTCCCTACTCCATGACCAGAGGACCCCTTCTTCAGTGGACCCAGAACTACCCCTTCTGACGTAGACCGTCAGCAGCAGAAAACAGATGCAATGCCCTGCCCTGCAAAGTTTATGTCCTCTAAGAGTTAGGAATGATAGTTTCTTGCTGAAAGACTACACTTCCCAGTTTCCTTTGCAGACTACAGAAGTCATTTCTGCCTCTTTGAGGGTCCTGTCCATCTTCTGTATGTATCCTGGCCATCCTCACCATGAGTAACAAAAGTGACCCTCACAGTGAACATGGTCCCGCCTAAGGTCAGACCAAGCCCCTCTTGCTTTGAATCATCTAACAAACCTACCTTCAGGCTATTGTATATAAAGCTGTATATAAGATACTAATACAATTCACTTTTAAACTTAGGTCCTATCCCATACAATAATCCCCAAAGCTGTATGGACCTGTTTTGCATACTGTATTGATCAGAGTAAAAAAGATGAGAGGGAAAAAAATGCTGTATGCTTTCAGTATAACGCTGTGAAAAATCTGCCCCACAGCTTGATGAATTTGTAGAAACAGAGACTCAGACTGGGGCAGTGAAGACTAACAGTAAGTGGAAACAACAGACAGGATCAAGAAGAACATCTGCCGTCCTGGCCTGCAGGGGGCAGAATAAGCCCAGGAAAAGTCGGCAATGAGGCCAAGGCTTAGTCTCACACTGTACCAAGCCTATCTCCTCTGGCTCAAACACTGAGTGTTTCCTATTGCTTCCTCTCTACCCTGTCTCCTCACCCCCAATACCAATTCTAATACTAAGTTCCTGGTGTCTTTTGAGGCTTCTCTTGGGGAGACTTGTGCCAAACCTCTAAAGCTTGTTCTAAGCTAGTGGGGAATTGCAGCATTATTCAAAAGAGAGACAGATCCAAGATCCATGCCAGGCTCACTCTGAGCCTCAAGGTCCTACTTTGCCACCCCAAGACTGCCTTCCAAGGGGTCCTGTATCCTTATTTTCTGGATGATGATTTTGGGGTTATGCATTCAACAAAGAGTGGATGTGGGAAGGAACTTCCAGGTCTCATAAAATAACTCTCCATGCTCATAACTTGGGCCTTGCGTTTTCTCTGGAGAGCTTGTTTCTTCAGAAGCAGAAAAGCTGGCCCTGCGTTCAGCATGCAGCACCTTAGCTGGGGCCTGTGGCAGCTCTAATTTTCCTTTGTATTGTCATCACAGATTGCTTACTTCAGACACATGTCAGCTTTCGCTTCAGACTCTGGGCTTCTAGATGGCAGAGCATCCATGTGGCAGGTGAGGGGTGTGTTTGATGGGTAGTGATGCTTCCCAAGCAGGACCATTTCATCCTGTGCCACCCTCTGTGTCTGCATTGTTGTGTCCCTGGTTCTACAGGGGGTGTAATGATACTGAACCAACACCCCATCTTCCTACTCTGTTGCTCACTCCTTCTGCTCCGTCTCATGCTACTCACCTACCTGGATTCTGTGACGTGGACCAGGGTCTATATTGTGGACCAGGTTTGGTCAGAGACAAAAATAGTAAGGTGGAAAGCTACCGAGGAAGGCAGCCAACCTTGACTTTTGACCCTCTCTCATGCATACATACACATGCCTACTACATCCACATGCACACAGACACCATACACACATGTACATGCACACACACATATAAGCACATGCATGTACATACACACACACATACACACACACATACACACACACACACACACACACACACACACAAGCTTCAGGTTCAGCTAAGGACCTAATCTCAAAAAAAAAAATGTGGAAAATATAGAGGAAGGTACCAGTATCTCCGGCTTCTACATGTGCACATCCTACAAATATATGCACACACCCATATGCATATACTCCACATCCACATGCATATATTACAACACACACACACACACACACACACACACACACACACACACACACACCAAACGAAGCCCAAACCAACAAACTTTCCCCCATATCTTATTTCTATGTGTTTCTCAAGTACAGACAAGCCAGGAAGACAATAACATTTTTTTTTTTAACCCCAGTAGACTAGAAGACTTGATGTCTAATTATTACTGAAAAATAATTGAAATTCATATTTCCATTTAACAGCATTTCTTCTTAAAACATAAAGAAGGAATAAAATGACAAGTTCTGGGCAGTTCCCCAGAAGTGCTGTTAACCGAGTTTTGTTCCCTGTCAGTTAAAATTCCCTAACACTATGACCCACTCCTTCTGCTCCAAATCTGAAGCTCTATGGTTTGATCACAGTTTGTCCCCTGTGAAAAGAACATCAGAGTTTAGCCCCCATGGTGAGGAATAAGAGGATGCCACTGCTGCTTAGGGAAGGTGCCTTTGAGGGAGGCCCACATGTAGATGCATTTGGCTGCTCTTTACCAATCCACACCCCCCTCTCCCCCACCCCCACCCCCAACCCCGCCTTCCACTCTTGGACTCTACAGTCCTATCCTTGACCATGGTAAAAGCAGTCTTGATTTCTCTCTGACACTTTCCCCCAGGTAATCCAAAGAATGTGCACATGTGTAGATTTAAAAACAAAAAAAGAAAGAAAGATTCCCTCAACTCTGTCTTTCCAGAGAGGCTCTTCTTTTTTCTCACTGAAACTCTGCCCAGAACCCTGAACAATCCAGAGCTTCTGAATTCTCCACTCACTCTCTTCCGCTGGCTCCCCCGACCCTGCCCACTGCTAACCCTTCTTCCTCCCTGTGTGTGGTGACTGACAGAAGATTCTTCTCTGTCTGCACCTGACTTGGGTCTGAACCTATAGGGGCCTTACTGCCACGGCACCGGCAGCATGGAGGGTGTGTGAGGTGCATCTTCTGTGCCTTACGCTTGTCCCCAAAATGCCCTACCCACATTTACCAGGCTGGGGACACTGCTAGAAAACTGTTTACATTCAAAGGGGCGTGGGTCATAACATTTGCTGTATGCTTTATGATGTGAGAGGTGCGAGAAAAACTTTCTAGTCACTTTTGACGAACGCTTCATGAGGTTATTGGCGGAGATGAATACAGCTTGGCCGAATGACATGACTTTGTTTCAGAGACAGGAACAGTTGGTCCCAAGTGACCTGATCCCTCCCTCCCTTCTCATCCCGAGACAACTGAATCTTCAAGGCAGCCTCATAAACAGTTGCTACGAAGCAAATCAGTCTGTAAGAGAATTTTTTTCATTATTAATGAGTAGCAGTCTGTTATACATTCCCTTGGAGAAGGCACTGCCTTCTGAGGAAAATATGCAAGTAATGAAAGTGCTCTTTGCTTGACAAGGTATTCTAAGTGTCCTGACACTACAGATATTAGTTTAAAGAAATTTACTAGTGACTAGGAAATGAGCAATAAGGAGACAGACGTTTTCCTTTACATATATGCCTGCTTTGCACTGATGCTGTGGTGCCGACTCTCCCCTGTGTTCTAGGTACAGAGTCAGCTACAGTGATATGTAAATGGGGGCTGTTTTAATGTTACTCTCCTTTCTATTCTTGGAGCATATATTTAGTCTGTATTTAAATTTTTATTGACCTTGCAGGGCACAATGGCACACACCTTTAATCCCAGCACATACTGACTGCGGAAGCAGAGGCAGGCAGATCTCAGTGAACTTATGGCCAGTCTGGTCTCCATAGTGAGTCCCAGGACAGCCAGAGCTACATATGGAGACCTTGTCTCAAGAAACAAAGTCATTGACTTTGTGTCCTTTGAAAACTCTAATTTCAGAAGTTGCTTGAAGTTAAGCAGCAAGGCCAGACCCAAGGGGGATCCATATCCTGCCTTTGAGGGCCCACAGTCTGTCTATTCCTTCCTCTCTGACACAATAACCCCACACGGACCCCACAAATTGTAACATAGGTAAAGTGATAAAGCTGACTCCCCTTTAGGCTGTAACACAGCATATCTTTCTAAAATAGAATTGTCTGCTCATCATTTCTCTTTCTGAAACTGTGCCAGGAAGTCCAAGCATTGGCCAGAGTCCTGAAATCCAAATACATATATTAATGTGTTAACATTGGCTTAGAGAATCAGAAGGCACTGGGGGAATCAGGTTTTATATTCTTATAGGGAAAAAAAAATCAATTTTCTTTCAGTGTTGGCTGCATCAATTGGAGATTGGCTGTAGGGGTTTTGGGAAAAGGTAAAATTGATGATTACATGTGGATATACTGAGGGAAAGTTGGTCCAGGAATGAGATGATGGGGGTAGTCTGCATTTCATTATTAAGGCTTCAGTGCAGGCACACAAAGCAGGGCAACCCCTGCAAGGCATAGCACTTGCCGAACAAGGAAGTAAGAGTTAAGGATCTCTTAAAACCCTATTTTTCTTTTTTTCTTAGATATATTTATTATGCATATAGTGCTCAATCTGCCTGTACACCTGCAGGCCAGAAGAGGGCACCAGATCACATTATAGATGGTTGTGAGCTACCATGTGGTTGCTGGGAATTGAACTTGGGACCTTTGGAAGAGCAGACAGTGCTCTTAACCTCTGAGCCATCTCTCCAGTCCCGAGTTAAGGATCTCTTGAGGTTGTTCAATTTGAAGAAGTTTTTTTCAATGAAACTCTAGACTTTTTTTTTTTTTAAATTTAAAGAAAGCTAATTAGGCCAGGTGTGGTGGTGGCACACGCCTTTAATCCCAGCACTCAGGAGGCAAAGGCAGGCGGATCTCTGTGAGTTTGAGGCCAGCCTGGTCTACAAAGCGAGACCAGGATAGCCAAGGCTACACAGAGAAACCCTGTCTCAAAATAACCAATAAAATAAAATAAAGCTAATTAGTTAAGTCACAACATCTCAAGGCTAATGCAACTGTATCTCCGAGTAGCTGAAAACCAAATAACTGTATTAAACCTTCCTGTCTTCTCGAGGTGAAAGGCCCCAGCTTGCTGTAAGATCTATTGTCCAATGCATCAAAGTTTGCAAGCGCTCATCAAGGGAACGATAGCTGAAACACTGTGATGGCTCCAGCTCAAGGTTATTTACTAAGCCCCAGCGATAGAGCCCCTCTCAGATAAAGTGACAGATCCCAGGGAGAGGACACAGGTGCTGTTACCCATCGCACCACACCAGGCAACTTCACACCATGAGCACACCTTCGCAAACCTCCCCAGTGGAGGAGAACAGGGAAGAAGGAAGAGATTTTATGAGCCCAGAGGATGGGAGAAACGCTAGAGTCAATGCCTTCTAGCTCTGGATCTGTGAAATCTCACCCCAGTGCCAGCGCCTGCCTCACTCAGCAGTGTTATTCCTTCTGAAAATCAGTGAGGACAGCATATAGTATTACAATAAACCTTTTGTCATTTCATGTCTTATGCTTACCTTGGCAGTGATTTTTTTTTTTTTACGTCAGCTGTGATAAACTACCACAGCCAAAAGCAACTTATGGAATAAAGTTTATTTTGTCTTATAGTTCCAGGGAGACCATCCACAATGGCTAGGGAGATGTGGCTGGAATAGGAAGCTAACTTATTGCATCTTATCACTCAAGAAACTGGAACTGGGGTGGGTGAAGCTATGAAATTGCAAAGCCTGGCCCCCAGTGACATAGTTCCTTCAACAAAGCTCCACCTCCTAAAGGTTCTGTAACCGCCACAAACAGCGCCACCTGCTGGGGACCAAGTTTTAATACACCTGAGCCTATGGGGGACATTTCTCAAATGACCGTGGTTTGCTTAATGTTTTCTAGTTCCTTACTGAAATACAATCTAATGAAATATAAGTGTTTGAAGCTATAAGTGTACCTCTTAGTGCTGCTTTGCCAGTGCATATATTTTGGTGTTCTATATTTTTGTTTTGACTTAGGCAACATACTAATTTCTTGTGTGAATTCCTTGACCCATGGAATGTTTAGAAAGGGCAGTAATGCATTCCCAAATGCTTGAGAGGATTTCCTGAGTTACTTTCTTATTGGATTCTAATTGAACTGCCTTGCATTTAGAGAACACACTCTGTGTGATTCCTTTTTTTTTTTTTTTTTTTTTTTTTGGTTTTTCGAGACAGGGTTTCTCTGTGTTGCCTTGGCTGTCCTGGACCCGCTTTGTAGACCAGGCTGGCCTCGAACTCACAGTGATCCACCTGCCTCTGCCTCCCGAGTGCTGGGACTATAGGCGTGTGCCACCACGCCCTGCTTGTGATTCCTGTCTTTTAAAAATGAACTAAGACTTATTTTCTAGTTCAGAATAAGGTCTATTTTGGTAAGTGTTTTACATGAACTTGATAAGGTTAATATGTCCTGTTTTGATTTCTTTCTACCTTGGAAGGAAGTGAATTTGCCAAGGTCTCTTGGAGACCCCCACACATGCCTTTGCACCAAGGTTTGACACCCCACCTCCCAGACTTGGCAGACTGTTTTTTTTGCAGTGTCCCAGTAATGTGGGGGCGGGGGGATAGGAACCTCTAAATTGCTGCATCAGGCATGTCTCCTCATCTCCTCTGGGCACAAGCTGCCATGACACTGTCATGACTTAAGTTGGCATCACTTGTGTCTCACAGTTATACTTTTGGGTGTACAGGATAAAGAATCTAGGAAGTGAGTGCTGTTGGCCACCCTTTCTATTCCTGTCTGTATGTGTAACACTTGTCTGAACCTCTTCATGGCCTTACTAGCCATAGCATGCAGTACAGGCACTACAAAAATAAATGAACAAACAGACTCCCACAGAAGACTCCCGTCAGTGGCAAAAGTGTTTCACAGGGCCAAGGAAAACTGAAGCTAGCTCCTTCACTGCAAGTCTAGTCAGAACTGTGAGATGCTTATATGTAATCCAAGAGTCTGGAAAAGAAAGTCTAATAGAGTTTGCCCTGGACCCATCTAGCACAGGAAACCCCCTGGGTAAAGCACCCACTAACCACCCATTAGGCAGTAGCTCTCTTCTGCCCTCTTGTGGTAAGTTGCTTCACTTCAGTTCTGGTCAGGACTGGGTGCTTTTGTTTTTGGTTTTTGATTTTTCGAGACAGGGTTTCTCTGTGTAGCCTTGGCTGTCCTGGACTCACTTTGTAGACCAGGCTGGCCTCGAACTCACAGCGATCCACCTGCCTCTGCCTCCCGAGTGCTGGGATTAAAGGCATGTGCCACCACTGCCCAATGGTTATTTTTGTTTGTTTTGTTTTTTTTCATTTAGATTACATCTCAATTGTTGTCCCCTCACTTTTATCCTCCCATTCCTCCCTCTCTCTTTCACCCTAGTCCCCTCCCCTAGGTCTGTGACGGAAGGTTATCTCCTCCCCCAGGATATGGCCACAGCCTATTAAGTCTCATCCTGGTAGCCTACTTACCCTTTCTCTGAGTGCCACCAGGCCTCTCCACCAAGGGAGGTGGTCAAATATGGAGACCCAGAGTTCATGTCTGAGTCGGACCCCACTCTCCACTCAAGCCTCCTTACAGCCGTCCCTGCTTCTAGCAGGTCTGACGAGGTACGTTCCTCAGTGCAAATCTGATGGTTTCTCCCTATGCTCAAATGGTTTTTATGGCCTCATAATGGCAATCAAAGGCTTCAGGAAGGAGCACAGCAAGAAGGGCTTGTGTAGAAATTCCTTCTTGCCTGGATAGTTCCCTGGAAGTCTCCTTTCTAGTTATAACCAAAGAAGCGGGTGAGGTGTCCGTATCTGATCTTAAAAAGACAGTCACATTGCACTCACTGCCTGCAAGGTCAGGATGAACTGGGTTCAAAAGTCACTTGACGCGGAGTGTATTTGTACAACACTCACCTATAGCACCTGATCACAACCGAGCCGTGTTCCACCAAGGGAAAAGTTAACAGAGATAAGCTAGAGATAACTAGAGTATATTGTTGGAGCAAGAAAAACATCACTTGACCCTATCACAATCAGATACCAAACTTCTGTTGCAGTATCTCCTGGCTTTTTAGCCGGTGACATATGAGCCAGTTGGAAATCAGGACAGTAGCTCTAACAGACTGAAACGCAGAGATATATCCAAGTAGGTAAAGGGGTGGGTGCTGGAAGCGGTGTGTGGGTTGGAGAAGGACAGGATGGCAGAGGCCAAACAGACAGCTGGCATTTGCTAATTAATACTGTAGTTGTAGAATAAGAAAAATAATCACTAGTGATTATTTTCAGATATAAAACTTAGGAATATAATTGTCTGAAACATTGACTTTTACAGGCTCTCATGCTCAGTAATAACTTTGTAAAGTGTCAAGCTCCATGTACAGTTGGAAGCTGCTCATTAGTAAGTTCGTATAGGTTTTTTTTTTAACATAACTAAGGGAAGGATGACTTTAGCATTTGCAGTTGCATGGGATGATGGCTTTATAAGGTTGACCGATGAGGGGCACAGGTTCTCAATTGCTTTGAAAAAAATCTTCTCTGTATGATACAACAAATCTGAAGCTATTTAAAAGTAAATGTTAGCTGTGTGTGGTGGCACAAATCTGTATTCCCAGTTACTTGGGCAGGAGATGTGCAAGTTGGAAGCCAACCAGGGCAAGTTATTGAGACTTTAAAAATAAAAATAAAGCTGGGCCTGTAACTTGGTGGAGGAATGCTTGCTGGGCATGCAGGAGGTCCTGGATTCAATCCCCAGTGGTAAAATATTTGAGAATATTCTCAACGAAATGTCAAAAACGGCTTCATAAGCCAGGCACAGCAGCACGGACTTTACAGGCCTACCTGCTCAGGAGGCTGTAGAACGTGGACCACATGCAAGGGCAGGAGTATAAAAATAAATAGTGTGGACTTTTCTATGGCCTAGTTTCAGCTCCCAGATAGCGACACAGAGACCTAGTACATTTAGTAATATGCATCAAAGCACGCTAGTTGGGTAGATTCATACTATTCTAACCCAATCTACTCTGGTCTGGACTGTTTCCCAGCCACACTGTGCCCGGTTACCTGCCACCCAGTCTTTCCATGGCTGCTCCTGCTCCATGTTTGCCCTCATGGTAACTCCCTCATAGTGAGCCCCTTATGGTGACTCTCTCATGGTGAGTACCTCATGGTTCCTCCTCTTTCTGTCTCTTCTCAAACCCTCTTCTCCATCTTTTCTCTCCTCGGCCCTGCTAACTGGGATGGGAAGTCCTGCCTCAACTCTCCTCTCCTGCCCAGCTATTGGCTGTTCAGTTCTTTATTAACCAATCAGAGATGGTGGAGAACAGTTTTACACAACACTGAGACAAGAGATTCTTCAATAATAGTGACAATGCCCACATCTGGACGGAAACCAGATGTCTGGGCACAGAAATCAGCATCTGAGTACACAGTGCACAAGACCATCCCCAACACAGAAGTGGCCTGTTTCTACTGCGTTGTTCCATTTTATGGAGGAAGCTCATCTCTGACTTAGAGAAAGCTGTAAGTCTCGTAAAGGATGTAAATGAGCTTCTGCCAGATAGTCTCAGAAAGACGTATTCTGTAGGAGATAGTACTGAAAACCTGGGGTTTCTTGGATGCTGCAGAAAGTATGAGAAAGTGTGTGTTTGTGTGCACATGTGTGAGTGTGTGTGCGCGCGTGCGCGCGTGTGTGTATTCTCACAGCCAAAGATTGTCAAATGAGAGTCCACAGTATTTCTTTACTCTTCTTCCTAGAGTAAAAGTCAGCATGGACAGAATTTGCTTATGTTCACCCTTTTAATGAGGAGATAGCCTTTCAAGTACTTTAACTTTTCTGAGGCTTCCATTATAATTCTGCAGGCCTGATGCAGCTGAGGTATTTTGTGTGCATGGGGGTGCTTTTTTTTTCTGTGTGTGCTACAGCACTGAAATGAGTCTCTGACCACAGACATTGCTCCTGAACTACTTCATATTAAATATGTAAAGAAACCAGAATCATGATTTTTTTTGTTTTTTAAAAAGATTTATTTATTTATTGTTTATACAGTATTCTGCCTACATGTGAACCAGCAGGCCAGAAGAGGGTACCAGATCTCATTATAAATGGTTATGAGCCACCATGTGGTTGCTGGAACTTGAACTCAGGACCTTTGGAAGAACAGCCAGTGCTATTAACACTCTGAGTCATCTCTCCAGGCTTAGAATCATGATTTTTAAAACGACAAAGTTTACCAATGATTTCCTTAACATTTTACTCAAAAAATTAAAAATTATTTGATATGTGATAAAAGTCATGGAGTTCTGAAAACTTTAGAGTAACGTGTTTATGATGGTAAGATTGAGAATATAATTTGATCCTCAATAGTAAACTTAATTACTTACATTTAAACCCTATATAACTATCTTTTCTATATTGTTAGAGGAACTGAGCTTGGATGCCTGAGGATGTACTGGCACAGTATAAGCAGCTCACAGGGGAGCTCCTGGTTTAATTCATGTGTGGCCAACACGCATCTTCCTTGAGAAAGAGCTATTTTGTAAAGGCCTTTTGGCCTGAGTCGATCTAAGGTGTAATGTGCAGCACATAGATTTATTTCCCGCCAATAGAGCATAAAAGCAGATGATAACCCTACATTTATATAGAATGTCATCTTCCCATTTCCAATGATTATGCCATAACATTTTGTAGGTGCCATGGAGGTCATGCTCTCACAGATAAGCTCGGAAGGAACCTGAAATGCTAAGCACACAGGGTTGTTCCTTCAAGGGAAGGAATGAAATACCTGCTATCTGCCCCAAAGGCCGAGAGTGGATTGTTTTCTAGACTGGTGAGCTTTGTACTATCTGCAAGGCCAGAGAGCACAGTGGGCTCTCCCCTGGTCTTTATCAAAAGCTTGCTTTTCTCAATTTATGGAACCCATGCCTGCTGAGAGTTCCGATGTAGTCACAGCCGGCCTTTAGGTAACTTACTTTCTTCCTTGAGGAGATTTATGGATGCTTTATTGTGCACATGGGATTGTTAATTACCACCAGGAAAGTTTTCTCCAAATTGTGCTGTGCTTAAATACGCCAGCAATAAACCACTCTGGGTCAGTCAGCTTCTTGAAGTTCGAGAAACATCAGCTACTGAGCTGTTGAACTGAACTGTCTTTTTACCTCCGACTGATCATCTCTCTGTCATCCTGTGAAGGTCACAGAGAGTCTGGCAAAATGTAAACAAGGCCTCTTAAGAACATCAAAACATTACAAATAAAAGATACCCTCAGTGGTTAAAAGCACTGGCTGCTCTTGCAGAGGACCCAGGTTTGGTTTTAGCCCCCACATGGTGGTCTACAACGTCTGTAACTCTAGTTCCAGGGGACTTGATGTCCTTTTCTGGTTTCCCGGGGCTTCTGCACACATGGTGTGTGTGTGTGTGTGTGTGTGTGTGTGTGTGTGTGTGTGTGTGTGTGT
>OU015751.1:91612801-91691833 GCA_907169655.1 Acomys percivali | reverse complement strand
TTCTTCTTCTTCTTCTTCTTCTTCTTCTTCTTCTTCTTCTTCTTCTTTTTGTTTTTTTGAGACAGGGTTTCTCTGTGTAGCCTTGGCTGTCCTGGACTCACTTTGTAGACCAGGCTGGCCTCGAATTTACAGTGATCCGCCTGTCCCTGCCTCCCAAGTGCTGGAATTAAAGGCATGTGCCACCATGCCCAGCCATTTCTTCTTATATAAATGCAGCACATTTTATAATTTATCCCCTAAAATATTAGGAATATTTCTATGCCATTTTTCTGTACATAATTTTACATGGATGATTTATAAAAGAAATGATTACCGATACAGATTTCTACTGTACTACACTCCAATTAACAATTTACCTGAATGATTTGTGTGTGGGTACATATGCATGTATGTATGTGTGTGATCACCCTTGTGGGTACCTTCGCAGGGCAGAGGTTTGTGTTGGGTGTCTTTCTAAGTGGCTTCTCTGTAGTAGTTTTCGGAGATAGGTCTCACTGGCTTAAATCAGGCTACGTCTCAAGTAGCTAGGATTAGTAGCAGCTAAATTTGATGGACATCGGAACACATTTTGTCTTCTCACCTATGTAGGGCATGAAGTAATGAAATGACTTCCAAGTATTCTTCTAAATTTCTATCCTAAATTTTTCTCGATAAATGACAACATTTGCACGTATTTAAACAACAACAATAACAACAACAACAACAGAGAATGTCGGGATGGTATACAAGCCTAAGAAAGAGATGTAAATATCTGGATTACTTCTTTTTTGTTTGTTTGTTTCTTTTTGTTTTGTTTTGTTTTTTGGTTTTTCAAGATATGGTTTCTCTGTGTAGCCTTAGCTATCCTAGACTCACTTTGTAGACCAGGCTGGCCTCGAACTCACAGCGATCCACTTGCCTCTGCCTCCAGAGTTCTGTGATTAAAGGTGTGGGTCACCATGCCCAGCTTTTTTTCTTTTGATAAGAGAAATTTTATTTTTCTAAAAGGCATACATCTTGAAAGTTTCCCATGATCCCTCTTAGATGTAAAATATTATTTCATCAAAATGTGTAAAATACAAGGTTTTATGATACGAGGAGAAACTGCCACAATTATGAACTCAGTGGGATATTTTACACTCTTCTGAAGGAGACAGAAACCACAGTGAGCATCCTGGTCGTTTTCTTGTCAGCTTAACACAAGCTAAAGTTATCTGGAAAGAGGGACCTCCATTGAGAAAATGCTTCCATCAGAGTGCTTGTAGGGAAGCCTACAGGGCATTTTTTTTTTAATTGACTGACGTGGGAGGGCCTAGCCTATCGAGGACAGTGCTACAACCCTTGACCCTCCTCACTCTATCCTCAGCCTGGGAAGCACCGTAATATATAAGAAAGTAGGCTGAGCAGGCCACGGAGAGCAAGCCAGTGGACAGTGCTCCTCCATGGTCTCTGCTTTAATATCTGCCCTGAGTTTCTGCCTCGGCTTCTGCTGCTGCTGCTGGGCTGTGACCTGGAAGCCAAGTAGATGTTTTCCTTTTCAAATTGCTCTTATCACAGTAACAGAAACCTAGCTAACACACTTAGTAAAGGAATGTCCCAAAGGCCACATGTTAAAGCCTCATGCCAGTGGTGCTGCTAGGGAGTGGTAGAACCTTTTATAAAAATGATTTATTTATTTTTTACATAGACATTTACATTACTACACACATATAAAATGAACTACATACAGCTAGAAGAACCACAGGACAACCAGGAATTACATTCATTCTTTGTATTTGGCGACCTTAAAGGAAAGTTTGCTTATCTCAGTGGGTCTAAAATTCTGAATGTAACCCAATATCTATCATATCTCATTTCTATCAAGTTAAAACATCTATCTAGGCCCCAAAACATCCTAATCCCCAGACAACCAAGTTTAATTGTGAAACTAAACTATTTGGTCTTCAACCCCATCAGAGACTAGAGAAGGAACAAAATCAATCACCTGAGTGAAGTGTAGGTTAGAAGCTTTCATATTAAAAACAAAAACAAAAACAAAAGTGACAGAGACAGTTTGCTGCCTGGAGAGTCACCCATAACTCTCTAAACATTGGACCATCATCTTCAGCCTCCTGGCCCAGTATATCTGACCGACATATTTGTGAAGCAGGAACTATTGAGGACTTGCTTGCCCTCTCTTTGGCAGAGTTTGGCTGTTGACTCTGCCTGCATCCAAGCTTGCCATATTTTAGGCAGAATTCTGTCAGTGGTTGAAAGGAGGACAATTTGCCCAGTGGCTTGTTTGCCACATTTGAAGCCATCTTCATAAGGAGGTTCACTGATGCTCATCATTATCCCTGAAGTAGGCTAGGTGTTGCCAGGAGTCAAACTGTCTTATTGTCAAAGAATCACTACAACAATAACAACAACTTAAAATGCCATATTCTGTAGGACTCTGAGGTCTTTGAAGACCTTATCCATCTATAGAATCATACCTATCTGTTACATCTAGGATGTATATTCCTGCATTGCTTCTGGGCATTGCAGTGAAAGTCAGCAGGCATAGCAGGGACAAAAAGGTGTGACCACCAGGTGGGAGTAGCACACAGTACAAGGTGGGCGGTGCCCTGACCACTTTGCATGCTGAGGCAGGAAGTCCTTCTAGCCCTGAGACCTGATGGAGGTAACAGACTGGATAGCCCAAAGGGAAAAGGTCATCAGAGAGGAAGGGGGGGGTCTGTGGCTAGATAACACAGCTTTGGATGTGTCTGGGCCAGACAATTGCCAAAGACAACAGCATTAGGGGGCTTAACATAGTCGCATAGCTATTTTTATCTAAGGATAAACAGAGCTTGATTATGAGTCTTGGGTTGATCAAAGAAGACTTTGGATTATTTAGAAGTATGTTTGTGAGTTATCCATGATAGCGCATGCCTGTAAATCATAGCACTGGGGGTGCTGAGGCAGGAGGATCCAAGTTCAAGACAGCCTGGGCTACACGGTAAGTTCCAGGAAAGCCTCAACTATATAAGACCTTGAGGGGGGGGGGTCGATGGAGGAAAGAAGAGAGGGAGGAAAGAAGGGAGGGAGGGAGGGAGGGAGGAAGACTTCAGATAAGTGATTAGACTGGTAAATAAATAAGATATCCACGGATATGCCAGGAATAATTTACATCTTGTTACTAATTTCTGTAATGACCAAATATTAATTGAGTGCCTACTATATCCTGCATTCTATGCCAGAAAATGAACTAAGGGAGTGGAGGAAGAGTCTGCTCCTGGGCATGCCTGTGGGACTAGATCATGGTTGTGTCAAGTGAGGTAGGAAGACTTCCCTGCCCTGTGCCCTGCCAGCTCCTGGCAGCCTCCTGAGCCGCATAACTGGGGAAGGCAGAGGTTCACGCTGGGTGTGAGGCAGTAGCTGCTTTAGGTTCCTGCTACTTTGACTTCCCACCATGACGGACATGTAGACACTCTGGCCAAGCCACTCACACACATGAAATAAAATCAAAGAAATCTCTGCTGGAGAGATGGCTCAGAGGTTAAGAGCACTGACTGCTCTTCCAGAGGTCCTGAGTTCAATTCCCAGCAACCACATGGTGACTCACAACCATCTATAATGTGATCTGATGGCCTCTTCTGGCCTGCAGGTGTACATGCAGGCAGAGCACTGTTTACATAATAATAAATAAACAGATCTTAAAAAAAGGTAAAGAACTCTTTAAAAACTAGTAATGAGTCTGGAACTATGCACAGCCTCTCCCAAATCCAAGGAATACTTTGAAAACTTAGATTCCAAAAAGCTGGAAACCAAGAAGAAATGAATAAATTTCCTAATGTATATGACCTACCAAAAGCAAATCCAGGAGACGTAAAGACTTGCAACCAGTACTAGGCAATGAGACTGAAGTAGTAATTCAAAGTCTCACAAATAAAGTCCAAAGGCCAGATGAGCTCATTTAGTTCACTTATAAGTTCCACAAAAACATAAAGTAAAATCTAACAGCAATAATTCTGAAATCAGTTCACAAAATGGAAAGTTATTACCAAACTAAATCTGAGAAATTACATTACCTTGATATCAAAACTGGATAAATGTCATAACAAGAAAATAAAAGTCCAGACCTGAGCACATTAAGGAGGGCATACACCAGGGTTAAGTTGGTTTTAACCAACATACTGTTTCAATATAAACAAATTAGTACGTATAATATGCCACATAATTAGCCTCAACTAAATTTATCATAAAGCATCTTAATAGACTCCAGAATAGCATTGGACAAAGTTTAATATATTTTCATAATAGAAGTCCTGAGGAAATTAGGAATAGACGGAAAATACCTCAAAATAATATACCCCACCTAAAGCAAGATGAGAGCTAACATTCTACTAAATGGTGAGAAATCAAGAGCATCTCCTATGAAATCAGGAATAAGTCAAGTATCCACTCCACTTTTATAATGTAGTGCCCAAAGTCTTACCCAGAGCAACAGAAAGACACAAAGGGATAAAAATATTGTAAGGAGGAAGCAAAATTATCTCTATGTGCAGATGATATGATTGTATACTCAAGAGCCCCGTAGACACCACCAGACAATTTTAGATGAGAAAGCTCCTTCAGTAAAGTGGTAGGGTGCATCAACATACAAAAATCAATAGATGTTCTACATATAAACAGCAAAGATGTTGGGAAAGTAATTAGGAAAAGTAATTCTGTTATAATACCTTCAAAATAAAAAAAGTAGCTAAGAATAAACTTAGCCAAGGAAGTGTGAAATCTATACAACAAAAATTTTAGACATTTAAAACAAATTGAAAAAGACACAAGATTATGGAAAGGTCTTCCATTCTCCTGGATTGGCCGACTTAACATTGTGAAATGGCTTTATAACTAAAGCAGTCTACAGATTTGGTGCAATCTCCACCAACATTTCAATGACATTCTTTATAGAACCAGAAAAATCCTAAGCATTGTACAAAAACACAAAAGACCATAGAAAGCTTAGCAATCCTAAGTGAAATAATAAATAGACGATAAATAAATGATAAATAGGAAATAATAAATAGAAATAAATAAGAAATACGAATAAGAAATGAGCTGAAGGCATCAAAACATCTGACCTCAAATTATACCATGCAGCCATAACGACAAGGATACTGAATACAAGTACAAAAACAGACATATAAACCAATGAAACAGAAAACAGGACCTAGAAACACACACAGCTATGACCCCCAAATATTTGGCAAAAGTGTAAAAATGCATACTCTGGATAAAAGATGTACTATTAAACTGTGCTGACAAAACTGAATATCCACCTGCAGAAAAATGAATATAAATTGATATCTCTCACCCTGCACAAAATCAATTGAAAACTGATTAAAGACCTTAACTTCAGACAGTGGATTAATATCTAGACTATATGAAGGACTGTGAAAATTATACACACCCAAAACAAAAGTGTCAACCAATAAATGGGCAAATGAAGTGAACAGACAGTTCTCAGATGAATAGACAGGAATGGCCAATAAACATTCAAAAAAAAAAAAAGCATCTAATCCCTTATCAACTTAACACACAAACAGATCACCATAAAACCATAGCCTTTCTTGTTTGTACCCAGGATTTCATAACAGAAAGCACTGTATACATTTTAAAATCCCAATGATTTAAACGTTTAAAAAAAATTCAAGTCTCTAAACCAAGCCAAGGGCTTTCTTACTCCAAGAGGGAAGAGCCAGCGCACAATCACAACTAGATCAAAGCAAAACCAGAATCCAACAGCAAAAATAACGCAGCGATCAGGGACTCAGTCATGATCTTCTGGCTCCAAGGGCCTTGGGTATTTCCATTTCTCTGCCTCTGCCACGCACAGCTCACAGTTTGTCTAGCAGGCTTAGGCTGGCTCCATTCTGCACCTTCCACTGTCCGTGATGGTCATCCCATGGTTCTGGTGTCTCTAATACACTGGGGCCTGCCCTGCAGCTGAGGCTACCAATGCCTCTTTTGGCCGCTTCAGGGATTCCAACCCTGCCACATAGTGGCAGGGGTCAACTTCTCTATGCATTCAATCTTGCAGCCTTCATGATGCTAATGTCAGCACCACATGGGATACATCATTTGCCAAGCTCTGTTGCCAGCTTGATGCACACAGCCTTGCCCCCACACTCAACTGGATCACAGCTTCTGTGAACTGACAGCGCCCCACCCCCCCAAGGAAAATTTCAACTCAAAGATGCTGGTCTCTTATTAATCACAGCTGATTTTTCAGCGGCAGCTAACTGGCTCTATTGTCCCAGTAGAGCAGAGTCTTCAGTTTCAGAGTCTTAATTCAAATATATCACGTGAATTACCCTAGTAGTGCCTTTGAGGGACTCTGAGATTTCCAAGCCAGGACTCCATTGTCTGCATTTCCCTCAGCATTATTTTCTAAACTCCCACAGACTTGGAGAAGCTATGAACACCTGATGGCTTTTCAAGGCAAAAACCTCCAAAAGCTTCCCACAGCCCTCCCTCAAAATAATATGGTCAGGTCTGTCATAGAAAGATGCCACTCTGGTACCAATCTGTGTCCTGGTTGGCTTTCTGTTGCTGCGATCAAGCTGACCAAAGCCAGCTTGGGAAGGAAAGGATTTATTTCATTTTCTACTTCCACGTCACAGTTCATCACTGAGCAAAGTCAGGCAGGAACCTGGAGGCAGCGACTGAAGCAGAGGATGCCAGGCTCACATCTGGCTACCTTTGCTATACCTATCCCGGGGTTGTACTGCCCATGACAGGCTGAACCCTCTTCTATGAACAAGCAAACAAGAAAATGTCCACCAGGCAATCTGATAGAGGAAAATCCTCAGATAAGCGTTCTTCTTCTTCCCAGGTGTCCCATAAAGAATGAGAGGTTTTCAGTGCTATTGCGTTCTAGTCCTAATTTCGCTGTAGCATTCTCTAGAGAGAGGGGGACAGGACCAATAGAATGGATATATATTATCAAAGGCGTGGATTACACAGAAGGGGTTTGTGTCCTTGAAGCTCCCTGCACACTGTGTTTATGAACCCTGCTATGTCCACGAAACGGGATGCCTTAGCAGTGCCATTTCCACACTGAAGGACTTGAAGAGTCTGGCAGAAACACTGCTTTTCGGTCCACATTAGAGGGTCCAAGAGGCTGCGTCTTGATGTTGGGGAGAACAATCCAACAGCGGCAGGAGCAACAATGGGACAGACACACAGACTGTCACCTGGAAGCCAGGCTGGCAGCCCTGCTCCTTCCTGGTTTCTTTTTACATTTATTGTTTATTTATTGTGTGTGTGCTCCTGTGTGTGGACTTCAAAGGCTCCACATCATTCTCAGGGATCCAGTTTGGGCTGTCAGTCTTGTGGGCAAGCCCCTTTACCCAATGAGCCATCTCCCCAGGCTTCTTTGGACCTCTTTGTTTTGGGATAACTTCTGGCTGGTTCTACCACCTGGGGGGCAGGATCTTATTCCTTCAGTTAGTACTTCCTGGGGCTGTCTCGACTGTCATGGGATTTAAGGTCCAGTCCTTAGGACCAGACTCCATCTGTACAGCTATGGGCATGTCACCTTCCATGCTAGAGTGACAATTCAATGATGTGGGTTTTGGAGATCACTCATGCTCCTGTAAATAAGCCGAATAAACTCGCTGTTTCACGGAGCTATGCTGGCTGCTCTGCTGTTGGTGTCCTGTCTGGAGTAAGCTGACTTTGTTCACGATTCCATAGGAAAAAAAAAGTTTGCACAATAACACTAAGTGTTGTATTTTTTGTTGTTATTGTTGTTAATATGCACAATCAGTTCATGTGGTCAGTTTAAAAATCTGACCAGAGCATTATAATTTAATGTGGGAAACTGAAGCAGCACAGAAGGAAGTCAGAAAAACATAAAATTATCTCCTTTGCCAAGCATGAGAAGGTGTGCAGAGAAGAAAGGACTGTTGGTGTAGTGATAAATTTTCATTTGAATTAAGGCTTGATGAGGCAGAAGCTACTCAAAGAAGTGATTTTTATCATTAAAGGCATATCTTATTTCTGGGCCCCGTTTGGTTATTTCAATTCTTTTCTTTTTCATTTATTCTTTGAGGATTTCAATGTATTCTGGATCTTATTCAACCCTCTTCCCCAATACCACAGTCTCTCTTTTTCTCCAGCAATCTCATCTATGTAAAGACAGCCTAGTGACCATAGACATCCCTGTAGATGACATCATGTAGGTCCTGACTATACTCTTAAGCTCCAGTCCTAGGGATTGAGAGGATTGGAAAGAAGGCTCCAGAAGCAGCCGCCCTCAATGTTTAGCACAAGATCAAAAGGGACACAGCAAATTCCAGCCTCCAGGACAAATCTTGTCCCCTCCCAAGTCTCTCTGGCTCTTGTCAGGACTTGCTGCTAGGCTTCAGAGGGAGTTAGCTCAGACCTCAAGCCACCCCCAGCAACCTTAACAGTGGTTTTGCTTTCTGGAAGATTTCCAGGAAGTCACAAAGGCTGCTTACACCAGGAAGAACATCTTGCAAATTTTGGCCCTGGCTGGCTTCGGAATATCTATCACAGCAGCCAGGATGTTCCTGGACCTCAAGTGTCATTTTATATACGAAGGCATGGGAATTGGTAGGATGAAACATATAGGAATTACTGTCATATCGAACAAAGAATTTTGCACTTCTGCGTCCAATTTGCATTGCTGTAATGTTTCACAAAGTCCTTGTCACAAGCCACTCAGTCAGATGGCTTTGAGTCTACACTTTTTCTAAAATCTTCGGCTTCTGGTCAAGACAGTTCACATCTGCTAACCATTTCTCTGGTGATCACATCAATTAATACACTTAGGCAGGCTGATGACCTTTGCTTAAAGTTTGGAGCACCTTTGGAATCGCTTTGATAATTTAGGGGTGGATTTTTGTTTTTAAGCAAAACCAGTAACAAGATATGTATCTATACATGCATGTATGCATATACACACATACTGATATATATATATATATATACATATACATTGCATACATGTGTGTAACTGTACGTGTGTGTATACATTTACTATTTTTCAAATAAAGTTAACCAATTATGTGACTCAGTTTGCTGTTTGCCTGTCACCTCCACAGGTGCCAGGGTCTCCAGGAGTCAAGAACTGCTTTGATTATTTTTAGACCCCTCTTTCTGGTTGTACCCCCACCCCCGCTCCCAGTCCCTTCACACGTGACCAGGTCACCAGTGCAATGACCCCAGCTCAGAATCTCTCCTTGTACTCCCTCAACGCCCAAGCCCCAGAGCCTCCCCGCGTTCCTTCCTCTTCCTGGAGCTCAGGGGTGCTGGTGGGAAGACCTATCCCGGGTCACTGGGGCACCACGAGTTACCCCATAGCCCCCAGTCTCTCTCAGCTCCCCATGTTACACGTGGGGCGCCTGACCATCCTAGAGGGCAGAGATGTGGCCCAGGCCGCTCCCGCCCAGGGTCGGGAGCTCAGGAGGCCGGCGCCCTGGAAAAAGGAGGTGGAGAAGGAGAGCGAGCCGCGCCCTCGGGCCGGCCAGGAGGGTGCCGCCGCCGCAGCCCGAGGGCCCCACGTCGCTCTCCCGAGCGAGCCAGGGTTCTCGGGAGCGGGCCGCGCAGGAGACGTTGGCGGGAGGGGTTCGTGGCTGTTGGGGGAACCGGCTCCTGGGGAACAGTCCAGGGCGGCCACCGTGGGCAGGTCGCCGTGCGCCCTCCCTGTGGACGCCGGCCAGAGGGGCGCCGAGTGGCGACCGGCCCTGCTGTGCGCCCTGCAGGCCCGGTCGTGCGGCTCAGGAGCCCCCGGCTGCGCGGTAGGCAGAGCCCCGCTGCGCCCCGGGGGCTGAGCATCAGCGGGCGGCGTTGTAGGTGAGTGGTCTCCAAGGCAATGAGGACCAGGGCGCACGCCCGCCGCGGTTGGCATGGAAGCGACGCGGCTGGGACTCAGGGTGGCCGCTGATTGGCTGGTTCAACAGACGCGGCTGGGTAGAAAGTCCTCAGTGGCGAGCCCTGCAGCCTAGGCCGCTGGAGCCGGCGCCCCTGGAATCTCTCTGCCCTGGGTCCCTTCCCTCAGCTCCTAGCCCCGCCCGCTCCGGCCCAGCCCCGGTGCACTTGCTAATTGCCCTAGACAGAGAAGAGCCCGAGAAGCAGGGCCGGCTGTGAGTTCCCAAGCAGGTTTGGGGAACTTCCTCTGGTGAGAAGCACCTGCTTGTCACTTGGGAAGGGAACTCACCTGACCGCTGTCACGGATCCTGGATTTAATATGAGGTCAAGAAGAGGGGATAGGGGATAGGGAGAGAAAACAAAACAAAACAAAAAACCCAGGGATCCTAGGCTTGGCTTAGCGTCTCCCTCCTCTAAATCCATGTGCGTTGAGAATCTCAATGTGGAGTTTGGACAGGCGCTCTCTGCAATCTTCAGCCTTGGGTCAGATTAAAACCCATTCAACCATTGTTTGGTTCTGAGTTGGTTGCTCTGATGTCTGTGCTGTTACTAGGGACTTGAATGCTTGTTGGGAAGTCGGAAAAATTGGTGGTGACTCTGGGGCTTGGCGCTCTTCCTTCCAGAGTTCTCTGTAGTCCTGAGTCCCCAGGTTTGAGCAGTTGACTAACTGTGTCTTCTTCTGTTTTCTGGATAGCAGCAGGCTGTGGCTTGCTAGGCGATGCGTCGCCAGGGCTCCAAGAGTGGAGTTGCTCTGCCTCCAGTGGGCCAAGGTCCTGATGCTTGTCAGATGCTCACCCGAGCTCAGCTCGGCCAGGATCCTCCACAGAGAACCGTGCTAGGGGTGTTAACTGAAAATGAGCAGTACAGGAGGACCTGTGGCCAGGTAATGAATGACCTAGGAGCACCAGGAAATATGCTATGGAGATAGCTTGCTGTGGCAGTAAGCTTGTGTGTGTGTGTGTGTGTGTGTGTGCGCGCACGTGTGCCTGTGCCTGTGAGGATGTGTCAGAAACACCAGGGAAGATGCCGTGGAGAAGGCTTGCTGTGGCAGTGTGCTTATGTATGTGTATGTGTGTGTGTGTGTGTGTGTGTGTGTATGTGTGTGTGTTTCCCCCTCCCCCTCCCATATTAAAGACATACGTCTAGGGACTGTTTGGGTTAAACATATGTTAAGTAATTCAAGGGCTAGTCAGAAACGGTGTGATGCAATTACTCTGTACTACAGCACTGGAGATGCTCTGGGCTAAGGTGAGCAGCAGGAGCCAGGCCACCAGGAGGTAATCAGGGGACGCCGTGCTGTGTTCAATGGGTGCAGCGTGTGTGCCAGGACACACCAGCCTACTTTATAAAGTAAAAGTTGCTTCTAGACCACACATCTCCACCACTACAGACAAGGAGTGGACACTGAGATGTTTCTTTTTTTAATTTTTAAAAATTAATTTATTCAGATTACAACTCAATTGTTATCCTGAGATATTTCTTGTCTGCTCTTAACTGACTGTAGGATCTTCTACCAAAGACAGAAAATTCAGACATTTAAGAGGAGAGATCTGAAACTGCAGTAACTTTTTTTTTGAGATAGAAAGTAAAATCTCCCCGAAGCCTGTTATTAGACAAGCTCTCATAATGAGGCTTAAGTTCTATATTTCAAGTCTATGGTACCCAATGGCTACAAGAGTCCATACAGCAGGTGGGTGGGATATGTTTTTACCCTCCCAAATGTTCCTGTGGAGGCTCAGCAGAGGCCCATCATCTGCTGCCTTCCAGCCCTCTGCTTTCTGATAGGATGGTGGGGGATTGCCAAAATGATCCTTTTAATTCTTTGGGTCAAGCCGAGTGAAAGTAGTTTTAACAGAACTTGCTTAGCAACTGTTCACTTCTTTAAACTTACAGCCCGAGACCTGGATTTGTGAATTGGAAGTGATGTCTGTACTGAACGGCCTTTTCCCCACACTCACACTTGTGCTGCCTGGAGCCACTGCTTGGTGTCTCCTCCACACGCCTCCAGACCCTCCTGAGAAAGCCATCTCCTGCCTGGCTCTCCGTTCTTTTCTGTTTGTTTATATGTTTGCACTTTGGTTTAAAATAATTTCATTTCCTTATTCTTGTGTATGTACATGTATACACGTATGCTGTATGTCTGTGAGGCATGCCACAGCATTCATGTGGAGGGCCGAGGACAAGTGTGAAAGCTCCTTTTCTCCTCCAAGGACTTGAACAGAGGTCACTGGGCTTGTCAGCAAGTGTCTGCTCACTAAGTCACCCTGTTGCCTCACTCCTTAATCTTCCATAGCTCCTGCTCCTTCAGAATAAGGAAGAAGATGACTGCATACTACTTTCTCCAGGGAGTAGGGGGAGTCTAGGCCAAGCTAGCTTTGACCTGCATAGCTCTAAGTGGCCTCAAATTCAGGCTCCTTCTACGTCAGCCTCCCTAGTGTTGGCATTACAGGCTTGTTTACTTTGAGCCAGCATCTAGAACCCTTCATGTTCACTTGTGCCATTGCTGTCCTGTCCTGTGATGGATGTGTCCTAGCTCTTGTACCTGTGGGAAGTACCTCATGACTTCTTGGCTTTCAAGGCACCTCTCTAACAACTCATTTCCTTCTTCAATTTCTCCGCTCTGTGGGATCAAACCCATCCACGAACAGATGTGTGCCAATCGCTTCCCGTCTTCAACCTTGTTCAACCACACCACTCTGTGCAGCTACTGCCCCAGTTACAGCAAGATTTCTTAGAAATTGGATATTTTAATAGTATGTGGTAGTTCAGCAAGGTGACAGTGCGGGATGACAGTGTGGTATTCTCAGTTGCCTAGAAAAGTGACATGCCTGGCCAGGCCAGCATAGAGGGTTCGTTGACTGGATGGTCTCTGTTTCTGGGTCTCCTGGGTCTCCTCTCGTTCCATTTTTTTCCTTCCTTGATATATTGATACCTTTCACATAATTGACTTTCTTCTTTGATTTTTTCTTTCTTTCTTTTCTTTTCTTTTCTTTCTTTTTTTTTTTTTTTTGAGACAGGGTTTCTCTGTGTTTCCTTGGCTGTCCTAGACTTGCATTGTAGACCAGGCTGGCCTTGAACTCACAGTGATCCGCCTGTCTCTCTGCCTCCCAAATGGTGAGATTAAAGGTATGCACCACCATGCCCAGCTCTGTTCTTTCTTCTTTGAAATTATTTTTCTTCTTGCTCAGCTTGGGGAGCAGTGCTCTCTTTAGATGTGTTTTGCTGCACATTGCTTCTCCTCACTCAATGTCTTGCACATACTCACACACATGCACACACATACACAAAGAGAAAGAAGGAGGGACGGAGAGAGGGGGGAGGGAAGAGAGAGAGAGAGAGAGAGAGAGAGAGAGAGAGAGAGAGAGAGAGAGAGAGAGAGACTGGCATCTAGGAGATGTCCAAAAAGTGTCCATTTAAGAAGTAACCACACACACACACACATACACACACACACACACACACACACACACACACACACATACTCAGAGAGAGAGAGAGAGAGCACAAAACTCAAACCCAGCAATAACGTGAGCCATGGCTGGTTGTAACTTACCTCTTGGCATTTTTTCCTTAACATTTGATCACAAACTTTTTTCTTACTGAACATGTTTAACTTGCTCAATGGAAGTGACATTCCCCCAAGACAATTTCCCCCAAGAGTAATGATGTTATACAAAAAAATTTTTCATACCATGCAAGAAAGAGCATTTTGTAGAACAGGGTCCCACAGTCACCAAGTTTTCCAGAATAACTGGGAAGGAAATGCAAGCTTTGTGGACACCTGCAAAGGGAAGTTGGGTGTTTAAGCAGAGGAAGAGAGGGATTCAGTAACTAAGTATCAAGGGCATTGCTGAGTTCTTACAAAATAACTGCAAAAATGCTCTAAATGCAAAGGGCAACTTGCAATTTTCCTCTTGCACATGATAACTAATCAATTCCAGAAGTGTATTACAGCTCTCCTTGTTTTTATAGTCACGAATTCTCTTTAATACCCATGTTAGGAAGATGATGAGTTCTAAGAAGAATTCTTCCCGTAGGACAAATGTAGACAGAGTGAAATGGGAAGTCATAGTTTCATAGGTTCGGCATCGGGAACTAGATGGCCAGCTTAGATACGTGTGCTTGTAATTTGTTCTTACTTTCCCAAGCTACTGCCTTGAGTGACCTGCGTTCATCTTACTCACAGTGGATGGTGCATAACAAGCAATGTAACTGGGCCTTTTGTTTTATTTTTAAGGAGATCACAACAATCAGGTGTTTTTCTGGATCAGAAAATGCCTTCCCTGCAGCTGGAAAGAAAGTGCTCCCTGACCAAGGAGTCAGTGAGCCAGCCAAGCATGGATTTGACATCTATATGGATGATCCTGAGCAGGTGGAGCAAGATGGCTGCCCAGGGAGAGAGGGCATCGTATTTGAGGATGTGTATGAAGTAGACACCAGCATGCTCAAGTCAGACCTGCACTTCCTGCTGGATTTCAACACAGGTAATGAGATTCCCCCACGGCTGCTGGCACCCTGTGTTCCAGTAGCTGGCAGCAGAGATGTGAAGCGATGACAGTGTCCCTGCGAGGGTGAGTGGACGTGGTGAGCCTTTAATGAAATGACCCACCTGACAGATTTCGTTGCACCTATGCAGTTTCTCCAATGCTGGTCGACTCCACTGCCCATGCCCAGTCAGAGGAATCGACAGATTTTGGTTCAGATGTGATCAATGTAACGGAATATGCGGAGGAGATTCATCGCTACCTGCGAGAGGCTGAAGTGAGTGCTCCAGCCCCGGGTTCAATATTACAAGCTCTTGACCATGGCCCCTAGCACGTGGCACCAACTGAGATCTTTAAAACACAAGAAACCTATAAAAGGAAAGAAAAAGAAAGTCTTCTCTTTATTGTGTGATAAAGATTGACTTGGCTGGGAATCAGAATCTCCCTGCTCTTGGCTCCCGAGATTTCTTCACAAAGTGGGAACAGTAGTAGGGAGTGGTGTCTTTGCTAGTGCAGCCATCTGAAGAACTGCACTCTTTTCCTCCACCAGGTAAGACACAGACCCAAGGCTCACTACATGAGGAAGCAGCCAGATATCACAGAGGGCATGCGCGCCATCCTGGTGGACTGGCTGGTGGAGGTTGGGGAAGAATATAAACTTCGCACCGAGACCCTGTACTTGGCTGTCAACTTCCTGGACAGGTTTCTTTCCTGCATGTCTGTTCTGAGAGGGAAATTGCAGCTTGTCGGGACAGCAGCTATCCTCCTGGCTTCGTAAGCGTTACTTCAGCTTGTGAAATGCCACCTGTCAAAACACTTGATTTACCCTTCCATTTATTGAAGAAACATAGTGCTTGCAATTAAAATGATCCATACTTGTTTGATAAAAGGCCATACTCCTTTCAGATTAGCCGAGGAAGTGCATCTTGCCCACATGCTTACTCTTGAGGTCAGATGTTTGAAATGTGCAGAACGGGGATTCACTATCACAGCTGAAGCAGCCATCAGCTCAGACTCGAGCTCGAATTTGGCTGTTCTGCACTGCAGGCTCTTGGCTGAATTTTAATACAAGCAAAAATCCTATTTAGAGAGGTTTTGGTTTCATGAGCTCTGTGGTACTGATCTGGCAAACAGCACTGAGTAACACTGCTTGTTCACTTCGTTTGGTGGATGAATGGTTTAGCTGGTTCCTGCCACTGACTTCTAACAACACCTCATTGGGTTGGGAAGGAGATCTGGGTTGTGGCTAAACTGGCTTAAGTGATGGGTTGCCGAATGGTAATTTTTATTCTTCTGGCCTCAGATTTCTTAGTTGTTAATGTGGGGGAAAAAAAAAAGAAAGAAAAGAAAAAGCAGGCTATCATTTCCCTTAGAGAAAGCAGAACAAAAGTGAAGGAGAGAATGATGATAATGAAATTATATTGTTATTTTTCTCTTGGCTAATCAGTATTATTTGCTAAAAAATTAATGAAGTTGAATATGATCTTCAACCCCTGACCCCTCCCCCCCAAACAAATACCAAAAAAAAAAAAAAAAAAAAAATCAAAGCTATGGGATTTTTTCTCTGTTATCAGGTTTAATCCTAGGATTCTTCTCACAAAGAAACTCCGTGTCTATTCAATCAGCAGGGATCCTGCTGAAGTTTCTAGTCCTTTAGACTCAGTGTTTCAGAGTCCCCAACCTGCCAGGATTCCCAGGTCGTTGTCATACTCTCCTGGGCTGAGGAAAAGCTCACAGTATGTTTATAGCCCCCACACAGCTCTGTGACAAATTCTGTGTAAACAGGAGTATAAAGTGAAGGAGGCAGCAGGACCATCCGAGGGAACAGGAACTAGAGACGTGTGCTCCAAACCTCCCCCCTGGCAATTCTCTACTTTCCCCCCAGGAAATATGAAGAGATATATCCGCCCGATGTGGATGAGTTTGTCTACATCACCGACGACACATATACAAAGCGACAGCTACTAAGGATGGAGCACCTGCTACTGAAAGTCCTGGCGTTTGATCTGACCGTTCCAACCACCAACCAGTTTCTCCTTCAGTACTTAAGGCGGCAAGGGGTGTGCATCAGAACTGAGAACCTGGCCAAGGTATGCCACGGGACATCCCAGGACGTCCAGTGCCCAGGAGGCTAAAGCCACCTTCCATTTCTGTGCGCCCCCCCCCCCCCAGCTTCCCATCTTTGTAGAGGTGAAAGGCAGTTAACTTTAAGAACATGACACCTGCTCACACGACATTGCTGTTGATGGGACGTTGGCAGGTCACAGTCACATAACTCCCCTGAGAGACGCAGCTCATAGGCGAGCAATGCAGTGCCTTTTAACAGGAGCAAAGTGAAGGCGGTTGAGTTTTGTTTGAGTCTTATTCTAACTCATTAGGTATTGAAGCATTATGAAATTTGCAGCCACGTTGACTTAGTCACATTTTACTTGAAATTATTTACATTCTGGTTTGGCCAATGAGCTTGCCATAGGATGTCTGTGGTACACATGCTATGCTAAGATGAATAAGGATGACTTCAAGAATTTCCCTAGCGTTGTTCTTCTGACATGTCTGCAATGGCATCGCTTGAGCTTGAGAACTGAATCAATTTGCCTAATAATTACTAGCTTTAATATGGCCGTGTCTTTGCCTTCTGACTGATGACTCTTCCTGTTCGAGACGTGAGGTCCAAACTCCCTTATATGACCACCATAAAGTCTGATCTACTAGCAAAAGAAAGGAGGCACGGGGTTGGACAGATGGCTCAGTGGTTAAGAGCACTGGCTGTTCTTCCAAAGGTCCAGAGTTCAATTCCCAGCAACCCATGGTGGCTCATAACAATCTATAACGAGATCTGGTGCCCTCTTCTGGCATGCTGGCACATATGCAGGCAGAATAATGTATAAATAATAAATAAATAAATCTTAAAAAGAAAAAAGAAAGAAAGAAAGGCAGACAGTGGTGGACTCATCGTTAGGTTCTTGTAGAATGAAAATCAGGCACTAATTGACGACTCTGGCAATTCCACCTTTCCAGACAATTTTAGTCAAACTGGACCTGGCTGAGATTTCTAACCCACTGAGATTTTTCTTCCTTGTGCCTAGTATGTTGCAGAGCTGAGCCTTTTAGAAGCTGACCCATTCTTGAAATACCTCCCTTCCTTGATCGCTGCAGCCGCATACTGCCTGGCAAACTATATTGTGAACAGACACTTCTGGGTAAGGCTCCTCCTTCTTCCTGGGTGGCGCACACTCAAGGCTTATACAAAATCTGTTCCGGGGTTTCAAAGTTCAGAATGGGCATAGCTCTTCTGAGGGAAAACCAGTTTCTGACAAGTGGCTACAAGACATCATTAGCACTCACCTACAACAACAACAACAACAACAACCCCCTCCAAGTTCAGTCAGAACTGCTGGAAGCTCTCAGAGAGGATAGCTGTTAGTGTTTCTTGCCTCAGAAGGTGGCAAGATCAGAAACAGACCCCTGCATTTTGCCTTGAAGTCTCTCTGGAGTGCTAAAAGAAATGACATAGCTATTTTTATTTCTTAGGATACTTGACAAATATTTTTTAAAGTGTGTGTGTGTGTGTGTGTGTGTGTGTGTGTGTGTGTGTGTGTGTTGGGTTCAGAGGACAACATTTAGGAGTCAGTTTTCGCCTCCCACCAAGGGCTGTCTTTTGACTAGGAATCTCTCATATTCTATGCCAATTCCTTAAGAAAAGAGCGAAAGTCCACCCACAAAGGAACAAGAAGAAAGAGGGATCTGCCCCTACACTGAGGGTTACAGCTGTAGACTGTGAGCAAACCTGGCAGTTTAGATACTCAGACTGAGTTACTAGTCTAAGATTTTTAAAGGCCAAGCCTGCAGACCTTTGCGAATAGGAATGCACACTCGCCGAGGAGGACACAGTTCCCTCCGCTTCACAATCGTAATCAGTTACGTTCAGGTTTCTAACGTGTTATAAAGTTATGGGAAACAAAATTTCACTTCTGTTTCAATCAGCCAGAAACGCTCGCCGCATTTACTGGCTATTCATTAAGCGAGATTGTGCCTTGCCTGAGTGAGCTGCATAAAGCGTGCCTCAGTGTACCCCACCGACCTCAGCAAGCTATCCGGGAGAAGTACAAGGCTTCAAAGTAAGTGGGCACTCCCTCCTCCTCCTCCTCCTCTTCCTCCTCCTCCTCCTCCTCCTTTCTGGGTTGTTGTGGAATCAGAACTAAAAATAGACTAAGCTCTATCCTCCATTAAGCTGGAAAACAAGATTGCTCGCTAAATCAAGAGGAGGAGTTTAGAAAGGTCGAGGCACACAATTTGCGAGCACGTTTGGCAATTACGCTTAGCTGCCTTCCTCCCGCCCCCTAAGACCCCTGGAGGCTTTCTGTAGCCTGCCTGGCATCCTTGGCTGACCTTGTGTTCTCATTTCAGGTACCTGCATGTGTCCCTCATGGAGCCTCCTGTGGTTCTTCCTCTGCAGTGAGTGGCAGAGCCAAAGCACCTCCAGAGTGCAACAGCCATAGCAGCAGGTGGCTCTGAGTTGTCACAGGTCTCTCTGAAAATTGGGTCAACTAATGTCAGTTGTAGATGACATCCCAAATGCGTAAATGTTAGGATCTCTTAGACTTTTTGTGGTTTATAATTTATATAGCTATAGTCAAGCATTTTAAAAGAATAAACGACTTACTGTACGGCCATGTGTTAGGCCTATTTACTAGTGGGCAGAGCCCACACTCAAAACTGGACTCTTAGTTGAGAGTTATACACCTGTATGTCAGTGTATGTCATGGCTGTGTCAACGCCATTCCGGGCTGGTCACATGCTTCAGTGATTAAGTGCTTTGAGGCAGCCAACCTTCCCTACACGGTGACACTCTCTGTAGACCAGTGAAAGGAAAGAGCGATGGGGCCTGAACTGCCACTGTATGTCTCAGCTTCCCTCTGCAGCCCTGACCAGTAGAACTGCATGCATCCAAGAATCTCTTGGGTTCAAAGGCCTTTTTGGGGGCAGCACGGTTGGTCCACGATCCATGATCCAGTCTCATCTGGAATGGCCTTTTGTGACAGGCTGCCGTTATATCTATCCAGGTTGGATTCAGGTAAGCCCCAGGCACAAATTTTAATCATAGAAGATACTTTGGAAGAGAGAAAAAGCAAACCTCACTACGAAATAACACATTCAGATGATGAATCCAACACCTCTGCATCTCCCTTGGGAGAAATCCAGCCTACACTTTGCTTGGGGTGGGGGATGGGCACGTGAGAATGAAAAGGAATACATTTTGCCAGCTGGGCTGCCTGATTTCCCTCTCTTCCTGGCTGCTGCCCACATTCAGACACACCCGGAAGTGTGCTTTACTGACCTCAATCTAAGCTGACTGTCAAGAATAACTATTGCGTGTACATCGCCGGGATTGTACAGTCCCTGGAGAGGCTACTCTTCCATACTGAGCAGGTGAGATTCTAGACTGGGGAAGTTCTTAGAAGCAAGACAAGGAAGCCATCTTTCTCTCTCTCTCTCTCTCTCTCTCTCTCTCTCTCTCTCTCTCTCTCTCTCTCTCTCTCTCTCTCCCCCCCAGACAGAACGGAAGAAGAAAAATAAATTTGGTCTCAAGGTGGTGTGGAGCTTGTTGGAGATTGAGTTAACTTTGAAATAATGCTGTGGACCCATGGGTTTGGAGCACACATGAGCCCTCTGGGCTGTGTGTCCCTCCCTCTCTGAGGAGGAACCCGCCTCTGAATCATCTCCAGGCCTCACTCCAGGGGGTTCTATATGGTGAAATACAGGAATGATATGCTTTTTATATATAAAAGATTAGGGTCAGGTAGTTCTTAGAAAAGAATGAAATTGTATAGATTTTTAAGCATTAGTAAAAATTTAGACCCAAAAAATAACAGAAAAACTAACCAAACACATTAGATATATACAAAATTGTCAAAGAACAACAACAACAAAAAACTATAGTAAGTATTTTGTGATGGTTTTTAAGGTGCTCACAAGCCACTGGATCAGTCACCCCCAAAAGGTCACCCTTTCAAGTTTCGATGAGGGGAACAAGCGCGTCCTAAAACGCTTTGATATTTAGAATACAGTCTCGCAGGGGGAGACCTGCACCAGAATTAAATTCTGGGTACCAAGGACCTTTTAGTCTCATTTCCTAGTTTTAGCATGGCTGTTTTCCCTTCTCCAGAGTAGATGCTGGATTTCCCAGCCAGCTGTTTGTACTTGCTCATTGCCCCTCTCTAAGGCGCAGCTGGAGAAGGCAAGGGCAGCTGATTCTGGCTTTTGCTGCGTCTGCCCCTTTCAAGGCTTAAAATTTAGTGACTCTGCCAGGGATGTTTCCTTTCAACTCTACCTGTTTGTACTGCTGGTTGCTTACTCCCTGTGGTGTGTGTGTGTCCCAGACAGGAGCCGGATAGTAACTTCTGGGCCCAGTGTAGATCCAAACAGTAGATTTTTTTTTTCTAGCACATTCTTCTTTTAGGATGCTTCAAGTAGGAGGGTTCCTGCAAAAATAGGGCATCCACTTTGAATCATTCTGCAAAGGTGTTTTTTTTTTTTTCTAAATATGATTACAAAACGTGGCTTTGATAGAAGGCCACAAAGCCACGCTGCAGGACACAGAGGTCTGGTGATCTAACCTGGGTCTTTGCTGTCAGCAGTCTGTACCTCCTCTTTCCATTCCTGCACACGCACCCACTGATTGCAAAGATCCGGTCCTGAGCTCTGACTTCCTTCTCTCATTTCTCTGTAGCGTCCTTGAAATACTTAATTTAAAAATAGCACGAGAGTTGTCACCTGTGTGCCTCCCACCCAGCTCGTGTGTGAGCAGCAGTTGGCCGCATGCCTCTCTGCTGTAACACCAGGCTTTTTCTTTGTTGAAATGTGTGTTGGTCAGGTCCTTGCCCGGATTCTGTCTTCATACAAAGGAAAAGGTGATACTTTGAAGTTGAATGGCTACTGCTGGTCACTCATATTGTTTTGGTAAGATTTTTTTTCCCCTTCAGATAACTGGAGTCAAAGAGAATCTTATTTAAGATTGCGTGTAATCATACGAGCATAGAGCATAGTTCTATGATCGACAAATAAATGATGTATCTGGTCTCATGGTTTTTCTCCATGTTTTTACACCCCCATCATTGTCCTCTATTCGCAGTCTAGGAGAATGCTGTGGGCACGGCTGAGTGTGGCAGCGCTGCCCCTTCTGCCTCTCCTGGCTTTCAGGCCTGTCCTTTCAGGCAGACACACACTCAAGGAAGTTGGGCATGACCGTAAGCTAAGAGGCCCTTGGCAAAGTGGGACTCCTGAGAGAATGAGGGGAGCCGTATTTGTTGGGCATTTATCAACAGTGATGTTCACTTCTGCTTTCCATGTGTTTTGCACAAAACTACAAAATGCAAGTGAACACTCTGTGGCTGAAGAGAGCTCCAGCCTCTGCCACCCACAAGGTTTTCTGTTATATGTGTCCTGACTGTCAGGAGGGGTGCCAGGGTGTACAGAGGCACTCCTTAGGGCTCAGGGCTGTGAGCCCATGTAACATCCTGGCTCCAGGGAGACCCACAGCGTGTGAGATACTAGGTGCTTTAGTCACCACTGTATTGCTGTGAAGAGACACCATGGCCATTTAACTGGTGCCTCGCTTACAGTTTCAGAGGTTTAGTCTATTACCATCATGGCAGGGAGCCTGGTGGCATGCAGGCTGGCATAGTGCTGGAGTAGGAGCTGAGAGAGTTCTACATCCTGGTCTATAGGCAGAGAGAGAAAAGAGAAAGGGCCTGGTATAGGCAATTGAAATCTCAAAGTCTATGTCCAGAGACATACTTCCTTCAACAAGGCCACACCTCCTAATCCTTCTAATCCTATCAAAGAGTTCCACTCTCTGGTGACTAAGCATTCAAATATATGAGCCTATTCTTATTCAGTGTGTGTAGGGGGGAAGGGACATTTTTATCATTTCCCCACCCTCCTCTCCTCCAAGTCCTTCCTCCCCTCCCTTCCCTCACTCTGCCTCCTCTCCCTTTCTCCTCAGAAAAGGGAAGGCCTCCCGTGGATATCAACAAAGCTGCAATAGGACTAGGTGCATCTTCTATTGAGGCTAGACAAGGCAGCCGAGTTAGGAGAAGGGAATTTGAAGGCAGACAACAGAGACAGCCCTGCTCTTTCTGTTAGGGGACTAGGGGGGGCCGTTCTTATTCAGACCATGACAATAGGTCTCTAAGATATGCCTTCACTCTCAACAGTATATATATATATATATATATATATATATTTTTTTTTTTTTTTTTTTTTAATCTCTCCCTGTCTTGAAGGGTGTGAATGAGCTTGGGCAGTGAGGTATACATTTCTACAATGTATTGCGTGAAGGACTAGGCGACTTGACAAGTAATTTTTTTGAGGAACAGAATGGTCAGTGCTCAGCTAGCCTGATCAATGATAGGGGGGAGGCCAGAAGGGAAAAAGGGGTAAGTGGAAAGCAGGGTAAATGGCCAGGAGGTCTTTGGAAATTAAGACAAAGCAGAGTCTGTGGATAGAATGTTCTTCATGAATTAAAGTTTTCCAAGGCAGGTAACTTGGCCAGCCTGAACCCATGTGCCCAAGGCACTGGCCAGGGCTGGGTGTTGGTGCAGGCTTACACTGCACCCACCTCCAGAACCATCTCCCCTTGATTCTCCTTGGCCTCTTGTTCAACGTGCCCGTAGTTTGCTTCTATCCACCACATTACTATTTATTACCTGCCCCAACCTGTTCACTCTCTACACACGACTACCTTGCTAGCTGGTGGGAGAGAAAGCTATTCTTGTGCTCCTCTGAGTACAGCACTTACACGCCTGATGTACCTGTGGTTTCAGCCATGTTGCTCCTCACGTTGGCTGCTATCCCCCTCTGAAATATCAAGCATGGCCAGTGGGAGTGAGGACTTGCATCCGTCACTCATGCCCATCCTTGTGCTATCATGGTCAAAGGTAAAACTGACCTTTTTCTCCCTGGCTAGTAAGAAAATAGAGACAGAGAATGCCAAAAGCTCCATTCCTAGCAGGGACCCTTCTGATGGGCACACGGGTCATACACTGCCTCTGCCTCTGTGCCACATAGAATGCCTTGTGATTGTGTGGGTATTTGTAAGAAGCTAAGCCTTGGAAGGCAGTGAGCCTGGGCCTGACCACCAAGTCCACACCCAGCTACTGGACAGTCACATTCAAGCCCAAAGTGGAAGGTGTTGTTCTTCAACTACCAGCAATAAGACTGTCTTCAGGCATGCCTTTCCTTCTGCAAGCAAAACAGGCCACAGTTAGACTCAAGAATAAGAAAAGTGTCCTCACATGCCCCATGGCTGCCCAGGATCAAACTAAACTGGGGATGATCTAAACTGGAGATCACTGGTGAAGTAAACATCTGGACAGAGAGGAGGAAGGAGGCATGACCTGCGCTCATCTAAGCTCAACCCTACTGGAAAAGATTTTACGTCTTTGGCTCAGTCTGCATTGCAAAGCAAACAGCATTCATGTAGCAGCTTGCAGAACTGAGCATGCACATCAAACTCCCACCGTCTCCCACTCCTCCACAGTGTTAGTGGCTCTCATAGCTGTTATTTAGGCAGACATGCAGGAGACCCCAGTCCTACCTTTCTTTGTTCATCCAGGAATTTATTTCTAAAGACCCCTGGACATGAGACCAGGGGCTTCACTCCTGCTTGGTCCCTGGTTGTGGGGCACTGGCTGTATTCGGGTAAGCTGTTAGGTTGGCCATCCCCAGGTCTCTGTAACTCACTGCTTTGGAGATATCTCATGCCATCGTATCTCCAGCTTATGTTAGGAAGGGAGCTCTTGTCGCCACATGACCATCTTTCTTTAGGAATCCACACACAGTTCTCATGGGAAAGGCGAGGAAAGAGGAGGAATGTGAGCTTGCACCTTCTTCTCGCTGCAAGAGCTGGGATATGTAAGTCAGGTCCGTGCTTTATAGAGGGAAAAGAGATCTCAATGTTCACGATTACATCTTTGACACCGAACACTTCAGTGTCTTATCCTGAAGGATGAATTTGATCAACACTTGCCAGTTTTTAATTACTTGATCCATCCTTACTGTTTATGGCCTATCTTGATAACACTCTTCAAATGATTCGCTTCTAGAGTTAATCTCTTCTTAACAGAACATTACTTTTTGAATAAAGGGGACATGTTAATTACCTATTTCTTTGTACATATTATAAAAGAAAACTATAGAAGATGCCATGATGATAATTCTAACCTCTACCAGCTATGTGGATGTGCTCACACCATGGAAGTCAGTGATCTGTGCTTCACCTAACTCAGAGGGAAATTTTCTAAAAATTAAAACATCTGGGGAGATGGCTCTCTTGGTAAAGAGCTGTTGTGAAAGTGTGAAGACCTAAGTCCCCATGGCCAGAACCCTTGTAAATATGGGCTTGGTAGAGTGTGTCTGTAATCCCAGCCATCCTCTGGGGAAGATATGGAGGCAGAGACAAGATACCCCTGGGAGCTAGCAGGCTAGTTAGCCTGGTGCTTACCATAGCTAACAAGACAGCCTGTCTCAAACAAGATAGAGAAGGTGAGGACTGACACCTGATATTGTCCTCAGACACCCACATGTGTGCTGTGGCTTGCACACACACTCACACATATGCACTCGCAAGTGCATACATACACACTAAAAGTGTATGGCCACAGAATTCACTCTGCTATATGTATGATACTCAAGGGCATCTGGGAAAGAAGTCAGAAGGTCAGTCACAAACGGCAGCTTTCCTTGACAATGATGCTATCTTAAGATGATTCGGTGCAACAGAAAGGGGTCAGAGATGTAAGCCCTGGAAATAATGAGACAGCATTTCATCTCAGCCGTATTTCTGGTCCTCCCTCTCCCCCCTCAGGCACTGAAAGCAGGATCTGGGAAAGTGAGAAGCCTGGCATGTCTTATGGGGATGGACAATCTGATGTGACAGTAGTGACATTTAGGGCAAGAGCAGAACTGGGGATGGTGTTTAAAGTTGAAGTGACTCATCAAGCCAGAGTATACAGTGGAGCTCTGTCCTGCTGTCTGGTCCCATCCCTGCCCTCCCACTGTGCTATCACAGCCCAAGCCTTCTGTCAACCATATCTGTATGAACGCTGCAGCAATCTCTGATGGCTGTTAGTTTCCTGGTCCCCTTCTAGCTTTTCTGAGATGAAGCTAACATAACTCCCCTGTATCCAATTCCTCTGTCTTATCATTGTGTGGATAAGATATGGAGCACATAAATCCATCACTGGCCAGACCCTCACAAACCCCCCTCTTAAATGGCTCACATTCTCCATTCTGTTTCTTTACTGCATCTTCTGGCTTTTTATAAAATGCTTTCCACATTCTGGTGCCACTTGGCCACCTCTGAGGTGAGTGGTTCTTTAAAACTAATCCTTGGCTCTTGTTCTCACAAGGCTTTGATACAAGTATCATTGAGGACAGCAGAAGACCAGGCCGGCTCACCTGTCTCTGCTCCTCCTCCATCCCAATAGGGCACATCTCATCCTGTGCTCTCAGTCTGCGGATGCATGCTGGAGATCCAATGTTGTTTTGTTTAACAAATGAAAGGATTGTGCTTTTTATAGACAATTGCTAGCCCTTAATTGAATCAGTTATAAAGTGATGTACCTGGAGAGTATAAAGATTTACCAGGTACATTTAGACAAAATAAGGTTAAAAGGAAAAACCCACCAATGAAGGCAAGGCTAGTTACAACCAGCACAGTGTATAGAGCTGACTTCACAGTTCTTCCACTTGTACATAAGACGCTAGAAGACAAAAGGGGCTTTTACTGGAGGTCTGAAAGAAAAGTTTTAAAAAGTGAGAATAGAGAAGCAGAATCAAGGCTTATAAAAATCTTTTTAAAAAAAACTACGTCAAATCTATTTTAGATGGAATATTTTCCTTCAATAAGAAGCTGTCTTGCATGGCCATTTAATAAGTGAGAGCATACCTGCTTTAATGTGTTCAGATACACTTGTGTTTGAAATGTAGAAACCAAAGCTCCTCTAATGGAATTATATTTTTTCTTCGGACTCTGAAAACAATCAGTTTGCAATGACAGAAAGGACCAGATACTGAGTTTTGTGGTAGAATCATAGAAGGGATATTTTCCTCGGGACCTCAGAACCAGGATGACCCTAAACAGCTATCTGTGTTCATTAAACAGATAATTCACAAAGGCCAGAGCGGCCAGATTGAGCTCAAGGGAAATGCCATCCTGGGGGTGTGGGGAGACCCAAGTGGGGAACAACACTTTTAAAAAAGTTTTGATTTATTATTCTCTCATAAAATATATCTGGACATCAGCTTCCCCTACCTCCACTCCTCCCAGTCCCCCACTCAACATTTTCCCTTCCCCAAGATCCACTCACCCTGCCCCCACCCTGCTTCCCCACAAGAAAAGAGCAGGTCTCCCAGGGTCATCAACCGAACACCTCACAACAAGCTGCACTAAGACCAGCCACAAACCCTCACATCAAGGCTGGGCAATACAACCCAGTAGGAGAAAAGGGGTCCCCAAAGCAGGCAAAAAGTCAGAGACACCCCAACTCCCACTATCAGGAATCCCACCAAAACACAAAGCTAACAACCACAACACACATGCAGAAGACCTAGCACAGACCCATGCATGCTCTGCAATTGCTGCTGCAGACTCTGTGAGCCCCCATGAGCCCTGTAGTTGATTCTGCAGGTCATGCAATCCCAGCGTCCTCCACCCCTCTTGCTACCACAAGTCCTCCTTCCTCCTCTTCAGATGGGCTCCCGAGCTCCAACGGAAGGGACCACATAGAGACCTTCAACCTGGGCTCTCTTTCCCCCTAATGTGTGGCCGAGGATTTCAGCATCTGCTCCCATCATCTCTGGTGACTGGACTAGACACCTATCTATGAGTAAAGCAGAACATTGTTAGGAATCATTTTATTGATTTTTTTGAAAGTTGTGTTTGGTTCTACCCTAGGTCTTTGGCCTATCCAGACTCTGGTTCCTGGTCACCCAGGCAGTGTGGGACATGGACTTTTAAGTTGTATGGATGACTCCTACACTGAACAGTATGGAAGTTTCCAGCAGAGAGGAAAATAGGCCTTCTCACCAGAACAACACAGAGCTCAGCTTTGGGCTTTAAAAGCTTTGCAGATTTTCTCTAAGAGTCCTGCACTGTATGGGTGGTCACCTTAGATTATGGAAATAGTAAATGAGGCCCAATGCCTAGTGGCTTAAAAGAATAGAACAGCTTGTCGGTGCACATCTTTTATAGTAGTGATTTATGTATTTTCAATAGCAGTCTTTGGCTCTTCAACTCTGCCAACTTGGACACCCATTGTTTAGATATGTTGGTGACACGGACACCACCCTGGACATGAACTACTTCAGTTAAGTTCTGTTCATCTAGATCCCAGGGAAAGTCATCTAACTCCTAGTCCAATAAAAAGAAACATCACAGGCTGCCACAGCATCTCCAACATCTGGATTCTCAGTTAATCAATTTGAGAGTCAAGAATTAGAAACCGGCAGCTTTCTAAGCACTGGACTGTTGTTGAGGGAGAAATATTAGTCTTTCAGCTCTGAGTTTTGAACACAGCAAATGGGAAACTAGGCTAGAAAAGTGTGAGAAGAATGGAAGAGATTCTACAATGGAGGAGTGTTTCCCAAGCTGTGTCCTAAGGAGGGGGCCTTTCTGTTTCTTGAGATACTGAGAGAAAGGGTGGAAACGCATGGGAGGTATTTGATAGGCAAATGAGCAAAGGCTTACCATTTCAAATGGGTTTTCCCTTGCAACTCATAGTCTTGGACAGCTGACAAGTTGAGTTACGGAGGTCACCCACAGTAAGAACCCTTCAGATGTCCTGCCGAAGAGATGCATCTGAACCAAGGAGCCCAATTTCTGTGCTTGGAAACCCACCCCTTTTGGTGTTCATCCTGTGGATGAGAGAGACAGGGAGAGATATGGAGAGGGGTAGAGATGGGGAGGGGGGAGGGAGGGAAGGAGGGGAGGAAGGGGTGGGAGAGGAAGAGAGGGAGCTTCTCCAGCTAGGTGAAAGTTTCCACTCACTCCACAAATAGTGTCACAGGCAAAGCACCAAACACACAGCACAAGCACAGGAGACTTGATATTTCTGATTCAACTGACAACATTCCATTCCTGACCCCTAGAGGTTCACGGTCATTTCTCAATGAAGAACCTTCAAAGTTCTTCAGAATATGAACAGCTCCAACATTCAGTATTCTAAGTCCAACATTTCTTCTGAGACTGGAGAAAAATTCTTAGCTGTGAACCACAATAAAATAAAAGTCCCATACTTTCAACACACAGTGATAGAGAATGAATATTTTTCCCATTCCAAATGGAAAGACGGGGGACTAGGATCGAAGCAAGACACAAACCCAGCAGGCAAAATGCTAGTTCTGTAGCTTCATGTCTACCCATAAGGCCTTGCATTTGCAGAGCACATAGTCTTTCTCGTGGGCTGGCTCCACTTGCTGCCTCGTTTTCCTCTGCAGACTTCATGTTCCTGGCATTTCCAACTTTCTGGCAACTGCAGTACATCTCTCACTCTAGTCTCACAGCTCTACCCTGTAAGAGACTGCTTGCAGGGACTATAAACCTGTCACATGTTGCCTGACTTCTTGGGCCTTAAAAAAAATCTGAGTAGAATCATCTGTGGCCTTATAACTCTTGCATTATATATTTCTGTAAAACAGCACTAAGTAGATGATGCCATGGTCTGCTACCGGCTTGAGCAATATCTGAGTTCCCTTAGATTGGAACTGTGACGGCCCTTGACTATTTGAGAGGCTGAGAACTGTGACATAATCTGAGAATACAACTTCTAGATGCCTTTAGTAAGCACGGTGCTCCAGAGGGAGTAGAAGAATTGTCCTGGAATCATGCCTTCTGGGACTCCTCGGTCTTTTTGATAGTTCTCTAGGAGGCATAAAAGCTAGAACAAACCTGCTCAGGGAAGCGCATATTTCTTTTTCTTCCCTAGGCTCCTACAAAGACCCTTGAAGTCCTCATGAAAATTGAATCCAGCCTCTAAGCAAATTCTAGGTGAAAAACAAGCAAAAGGACCACTGGCATGCCTTGTTCCTGTTACAAATCTCTCTGGAAATGGCAAGGAAGGACGGACTTGTTGAAATTGGAGGTGCAGATGTCTTTTAACATCATTTCCTTTTATACTTATTAGAGTTGGCTTATCGGAGTCATTTAAAAAAAAAAGCAAGCAAATGAAAATCATCATTAGCTTTTCTTCCTACCACAGCTGACCCCACAAGAAATCAGATGGAAACATGAATACGCAAAGAATGCAATAAAGTTTGGTATTAGGACGATTTGTAACAGACCATGTTATCCAGTTGTAGCTCCCAAAGGAAGAGAAGTGTGTCCTCATTTAAAATCTACTCATTTCACCCAAATGTGCTTCTCACATCACACCAATGCTTTTATGCAATCATTTTTTAAAGTTGGAGAGCCAATTTAAACTACAGACATAATTAAAATTAATAGCATCACATTTTTTTAAAACATTAGGTGTCTGAGAAAAATGATTGCTCAAGATTGCTGTGGACTGGGTTACAAGCTGGTTTCAAAATGGCTATGAGGAGTTAGGTTGGGCCCTGTCTTGACTTACATGTCACATCTGCCTTTCAGTAGCTGACTAAGTGCTCCTGGAAGCCATGTAAAGTCTAATCTGTTTATACCTTTCCAAATTAAGGCAAAGGGAGTATAACACATCAAATTAAACAAGGCTGTCCTTTTTGTTTGTTTGGTTGGTTTTGGTTTTTTGAGACAGGGTTTCTCTGTGTAGCCTTGGTCATCCTAGACTCACTTTGTAGACTAGGCTAGTCTGGAACTCACAGAAATCTGCCTGCCTCTGTCTCCCTGAGTGCTGGGATTACAGGTGTGCACCACTGTGCCCAGCTGGCTGTCATTCTTATAGGGAGAGAAGCCCTTAAAAATTTACACAATTCAGAAAGCTCCACTTAACATTTCCTGTCTTAATCTAGATTTAATGTTATATCTGATCCTCTGGAAAAGTTCAAATCTAGCATCGATCTCTTCCTCCATTCATGGCCAACTTGCATATCTAAATACCTTTCCAACATCTTGCCAAAGCAACAAGATTCTTCATCATTATTCTTGAGAATGGATTATGTTATGACAATTGTGGTATTATAGGAATTTGAGACCATTTACTTTTGTTACCCATTGAACCTAAGCATATGTGCATCCTTTTCTGCATGTATGGCTCTGCCCATGGCCAGATTTACATTAACACTAGAATGGCATGCAATTAGTTTTCCAGTTCACCTTTTCTCAGTTAGGTAGAGGAAGCCATGAACAAAAGTCCATTGTGGCATCATGTAAAAGTTTACAGTCTAGCGTCATCCTCCCTTCCTATTATTCTGTCCTGTTCTGTCAGCCCAGTTTTAGTCCCATCCTTCTTCTGTTTGCTCCAAGCCATAATCTGATTATGTATCCCATATATGTGTTTTTCAGCAGTCAGCAGGATCTATGTATTAGGCTGGAGAGATCTACAGAGCTGAGGTGTCTAGATGCAAATGGGAAGTTATAGGTCTACATAATAAATGGGCCCCCAGGAGAAAAGATGATGGTTGAAATGGTGTCAAACTGAATTAGGAAGCACAAAGAATGGGATGCTGGGTAGTTACAGCCCAAAGGTTGACCAGAAGATACTTCCTGGAGAATCCATTTGAATGGGCCATGTTGGAGTTCAAGTAAACAGCATGTATCCTGCTTTCAGACTGTTGGCCATGGTCTAGCCTTGAGAACACCAGGACAAATTAAGCTTGTTTCTGTCCCACCCCCAACCAGGAACATGGAGGCTAGTGAACTAATATGACTAAACCTCAATATTCTTAGCTTTCAAATAAAGGTGTGTTACTTAAGGGTTATTGTGAGCATTTAATATACACTATGTTGTCCTCCACAGCTGGTTCTTAGTACATCTTTGGCTTCCTAAATAAGACCTACAGTTTTGTCATCTAGAGAACATTAACATCTCCATTTTCACCAGTACCAATAACTTTTCAAAATTAACTCTTTATTATTATTATTATTATTATTATTATTATTATTATTATTATTATTATTACTGATGTAATAATGTTGATAAACTAATCAGAATTAATGTGGAAAAGGTGAATGTTCACCTGATAAAAATGAGATTCGTAAACTTTATCTTACATACATGTTCTGGGTCTAGTTCCAAATACCAAGGTAAGTATCTTGACTTCAGGTCATTTCTCTGGAAAAATAAAGGCATCTACTTCTTCCATGCATCTGAAATTAAAGGGATATTACTTACCTGCCTCTGTATCTATCTCTTAGGGGATGGGTGGGATAAGTGCTACTGAAGCTACTGAAGCTGTTCAGAATTAAATTAGATGCTGTTGCCCAATTAGGCAAGACCAGAAAATTACATCTTGTTGATGTCCTTAAGGGTTGCAATACAATTATTGAAGAATTAAAATAATCATCACTTCTATGGTTTTAGACCATAGAAACATTATTTTAAACATTATTTTTTAGGACATACATTATTATTGTGATATAATACTAACCAAAGATTTCCACAAAAATGTGTCAAGATGATAAATTTTTCACTACTAATTGTTCTGTGCATAAGAAGCTTCTACATATATTTACAAAAGGCCAGGCTAGGAGGCTATGAGCCTGAGCTACTCAAGGTTAGATCATAAGATACCCTACAAAATCACAATGGTGGTGCTAATTAACTGATGCTGTTGGCATGTGGGTATTATCAATTATAAGTTTAATCTTGATGTCGTGAGATCTCATTTCTATCATGTCTACTTTATAGCTGTAAATCGCAAAATAAGTACAGAAATTATACAGAATACCAGTAGCTGAGCTTTAATTAAGTAATATTTTCCTTCTGCTGCACAAAGATGCTTGCTTTTCATCAAAAAAGTCATTTTCAGGTGAATTTTCTATAATGGAAATGTCACTGATGATCACTTTTTATCAGGGAGGTTTCACCTTTAAGAATCTGGATCTACACTGAACCCATCAGCTTAGCTGGGGCCTTTGGTCTCCCAGGCAGGACATTTCTCCTGCCTTAGATCCAGATGGCATGGATACAAAGGTGGTTGAGTCCATATATTTTGAGGGTCCTAGATCCCTCTTGTCAAGTGATTGGACAGAAGGTCATCCCTTTTCCTATGTAGCCTAGAAATGTCTTTGGTATGGCGGCTCAATCATATAACCAATAAGGATTGTTGTCATCAGGACACCAAGCATTTGTTCTGTATATGCAGACCACATATTATCCATGTCACAGGCAAAAGAATTTCAAGACATGAATTAAGTCACAGAGAATCTAATTCATGTGAAATCAGATATAAATCAAGGAAAGTAAGACAAATTTCAGATAAAGTTTTATATGGAAATACATATGCAGATTGACGCTTTGATGATCCTTACTCTGGATTCTATGACTCATTTAATAAGAAGCATAAAAACTGATCTTTGTGCTTAGGCAAAGCTCATGCTAAGGGATAGGCTAAATATACAACCCTACAATAAGCATAGGATGTCATAAAAAGGTGAATTATGAGACGCATGGAAGGAAAGAAAGAGGAAGCCATGTGGTCTCAGCAGTCTAACTAGCCTAGCACCTTCACAGACCTGGGAAAAGAGGCTCCGGACTTAACTGCTCAATGCAGAAGATAGACTTTGATGCCAGAATAATGCAATGATAGCAATGGCAAAGTTGGAGGGTTCCTTTACCAAACGTCAGAAGTCAGGGACCTCTTGGATAGACAGTGGGAAGAAAGACAAGCTCCAGGCTCCAGATGCAAAGGCTCTGTTATGTTGGAAAGGCTCCAAAATATTTACCCAACATCAGTGATGCAATGGAGAGGTCTGACCCTTAGATGGGAAGTGAACAGGATAGTGTGTCTGTCACCAAGTTCCACAGCTGGGCACACTCTCTGTTTGCTGTTGTTTTCTTGTCCAGTTAGCAGAAACTAGGTTCTAGCTTCACGCTCATAAAGCCATGAGTCACTCAAGAATGGAGCAGACTCTGAGACACTGTTAGACAAGATGATCATTGTCTGACTGCCATAGAGTATACTTATACAAAGCAACCTGGCTACACAACGTCACCAGACAGTGCACAACTAATGGGACCACTACCATTGCTTATGGATGACTGTCATGGCAGCATGATTGTAATGTGCTGAACAAGGCTACAGAGAGGACTAGAGACCCACCAAGGATGGAAGAAAGTTAACAGAGATAATTTGAGTACATGGGACCAACACTGTAACAGAAATAGGTGTTGGAATTTAGATGAGCACAGAGGAAAGACTAAAACTCAGCCTTGGGAACTCAGGAAAAAGGCCCTTAAAAGGGAGTTACGTCTTAGCGGAGACCAGGAACGGCTTAGTCATGGTTCTGTTGCTGTGAAGAAACACCACGACCAAGGCAACTTATAAAGGGAAGCATTCAACTGGGGGCTTGCTTACAGTTCTAGAGGGCTGGTCCATGATCATCATCTTGGGAAACATTACTGCGGGGGATAGGCTTCATGTTGGAGCAGTAGCTGATCTGATCCATAGGGATAGAGAGAGAGGGAGGGACAGACAGAGAGACAGGGAGGGGGAGAGAGGGAAGGATGGAGGGAGGGAGAAAGAGAGAGACAGAGACAGACAGAGAGGGGGAGGGAGGAAAGGAGGGAGGGAGACAGAGACGGAGAGACAGAGACAGAGACAGAGACAGGGCCTTGATCTTGGTGTGGCCTTTTGAAACTTAAGCCCATGCCCAGTGACATATCGCCTATAACAACCCTCTAACCCTAATCCTTCTCAAACAATTCCATCAACTACCAATGAAGCCTTCAAATATATCAATCTATTGGGCCCAAATTTAATTCACAGCACCACAGGAAAGGCAACTAAGGTGCAGGAAGCAGATGTGCCACGCATTCTTTGGGCCTAGAATACAATCAAGTCTTTTATGCTAGGGTTAGGACTCCAGAGCTGTTCTGCTCAGCTCAGAGTCAAGAGGCAAAGTTTAGAGAATTCAGGTGGTTGCCTAATAGGAAACTATTTTGAAGTGGTGCTGAAAAATTTAGACCTCATTCCATCTACGAGGAGATTTTTCTCATGCTACCTGGGTGCATGGGTAAATGGCTGCTTATATTTCTGTTTGCTGAAACAGTACCCAGGAATGAAAGAGGAGCTAGTTTCTATCACAGAAAGCAAGCATATAATTCAGCACCAGGAGCTGTGGAGGGAAAAAAAAATCATCAGATAATTATAGTGATTTGACTTAAAATCTCCTGCGTGATCTGTGAGAGGCTTGTGTCCTGTGAAAATGCAGCAGATAAAGCCATCATCTTGACCTCAGGACAGTTGGATGAAATTAAAATGCTCTCTCAGGAGAGGCTGTGTTTGAGGTCTCAAGAAAAAGGAACACAGAAGGTAGAGATGGGTGTGGCGAGGTCCCATTCCCAGTTTCAGTGGCCACTTGCCTATTTGGGAGAACCTTCAGATCTCCATCTGTTTCTTTCTAGTCGTGGGCAGAAGAATAAACCTGATCTGGTCTCACAAACTGTCATCTTGTTATCCCGACAATGAGATGATAAAATGAGACACCTGCCCATTCATGTTATCCAAGGATTCTGAAAATGCATGACTCCCAAGAACACCCAGGTAAAGGAATCTGCCTTGATTACAGCTCTCTAATATGCATAATTAATTAAATTCTGATTCCATTATGCTGCTAGATGTAAGGAAGGTTTTCTCATAAGTTGAACACAGAAAATGTTAAAAAAAAAAAAAAAAAAACATTAAGAGGAGGAAGGAAGCCATTCTGGAGTTTGCTAAAAATAGCACAGTTGTACTGAGACAGGAAATGAGAAACCAAAGTTCTCCATCCTTCCGTCCCAAAGAGGTCCTCACTTCCGAAGAGCTGCGCTTGAGAAAGAAAAATCCACTGGCAACTCTCTATTATTCAGACAAAGGGCTAGTGGGATAAACACTAGGAATTCCAGCACAAGGACAAAGGCTGCATGTTTTTCCTCCCACGTAGAAGCTGAGAACATGGACCTCATAGAAGTGGTTTGTAGATGCCAGGAATAGCAGGGTTGGAAAAAGAATGAACGTTAGCAACGGGCAACGTTTCCCCCCCGCCCCTCAAACAATAGTTACGGACTGAGGGACATGGCTCAGTGGAAAAAGTGTTTGCCACACAAGAGTGAGACCCAAGTGTCAGATCACAAAAGATGGGTGAGTGTGGCAGTCGGCCTCGCTTTGGGGGGTGGAGCCTGGGATGCTTGTGGCAAGTTGGGTAGCTAGACTAGCCGTCAAAATAGTGCGAGCAATCAAAGAAGGTGCCTGTCACCAACTTTTGACTTGTATACACAGATGTACAAAAGCACAAGCACACACACACATGTGAACATGCATACACACATGCACTTCATACTTTCACATTTGCACATGCAAAAAAAAAAAAAAAAGAAAAAGAAAAGAAAAGAAAAGAGCCCAGTTAGGCAAGAGGAATGAGTTATAATATTCTACACACTAAGATAGCAAGTTCACAATACTTTTTGACATATTTTACAAAGAACAAATGAAGAGGTTCTATGTTTGTATGTAGAAGCAGGAGGATTGTGGGTTCAAGGCTAGCCAAGACTTCATAGCAAGGCCCTGAATTAAATTTTTAAAAAGATGGTTGTAGAAAGGACTGAGTGGTTAAGAATAGATACCGTTCTTCCAGATGGCCTGAATCCAATACCTGGCACTGTGTCAGTTGACTTGCAACCACCTGTAATTCCAGCTTCAGGAGGCAGGACACCTCTGGCCTCTACAGGCCCTGCATGCTCTTCTATAAACTTACATGCAGACATATATTATTATTATTATTATTATTATTATTATTATTATTATTATTATTATTATTATTATTATTTTGAGACAGGGTTTCTCTGTGTTATCTTGGCTGTCTTGAACGCACTTTGTATATCAGGCTGGCCTCGAACTCACAGTGATCTTCCTGCCTCTTCCTCCCAATTGCCAGCACTAAAGGCGTGCGCCACCACGCCTGAGGAAGAATATAGAAAAAGAATGAATATTTGCAACCGAAGCCGTGGAAAGTGAAACCTTGGCTAACGGCTACTGTGTTGAAGGGGAGCATAGTTGTGAAAGAAGATCACCAAGAAGCCTGACACTGCTGGTGAGAGAGACTTTTACCAGACCGTCAACCCTGTGAAATGCAATTTGTTTTCTACATAATACCCAGAGCACACTTCTCGCTGGCTCACACGTTTAATCCATTTTGGAATCTTCTGTAATACTACATTTCAAATGTCCAAACCTGAGGCAAAAACCGGAACATTTCCAGGGCTCACAAGTTAAGGAAGACAAAGCCCTTTGGAGACTTTCCTGGGAGTCCAGAGGAGCTAGGAGGTGATGGGAGAACACGGGGCAGGCTCAGAAGATGCACTCACAGAGCATGCTCAGTATCCGGAAGAGGGAAGCCACAGCATCCGCCCCAGCTCCCGTGTGGCTGGATGGAGATGACGCACTGTTCACGGAGATGAAAGGTCTGTAGGCTGCAGAAAGGCTAAAGGAGCCTGCAATCAAGAATTCTGTCTGAATGGCTTCTCTCCATCTTCTTCCCTAACCTTCCAGGTCACGAAAGTGTAGAGATGAAAGCTGCCTTGCACTGCAGGAGGCTTGAGGGTTGTGCCAACCTTATCCAACACTCACCCTGGCTTGTACTCTACTCTGTTCCTGTAGGAAACATAAGCTTTCTTTGGGAAAATTCTTGTGTGACTAATGGGAATACAGTATTATCTTCACTCTGTTGCTCCTTAAGTTGTCTTCAGATTCAAAGCAAAGGAAAAGTTCTGTCTCTACAGTACCAAGTGCGTGAATGTTTCTACTGGGGACCACTGGCAGAGCTAGTGGAGGTGGGTTGAGGTGGCCAACACCCACCGAAGCTTCTAGAAGATCCTGACAGTGCAAACTGAACTGAACTGGCTTATCTTTAGTGATTGCCTTCACTGTGAGGGTCAGGTCCCAGAGGAAAGAACTGACTTGAGGCACCGCATACAGAAAGCCAACAGAATCTCAAGTCCCGGGAAAGAGCTAGTTTTAGTGGCACACCATGATTGGCTATTGTTATTGCTTTGTTCTTTAACACAGACTTGTAGGCATGACTGGCCTGGAACTCACTACGTGGCCCAGTTTGACCTCGAACTCCCATCCATTCTCCTGCCTCGGCCTCCTAAATTACTGGGATTATAGGCATGAACTCACATGACTTTTGAGGATGAACGATTTTTCTGATAGTTTACCCCTAGATATTTTTAATATACATTTGAACAAAGGACACCATAAAATTGTTTGTTTCAAAGACATCATTATAATAATTACAATGAAGCAATTATTTATTTAAAAGTGAGTCTACTTAAATAAAAATAAAATATTGAGCTAATAACAGTGTACATAATCTATGAATGAGCCACAAATTATGGCAGACAACAAATGACAAACATTTAGAAGATATAACTTGTGTTTGTCAGATTAACTAGCTGTTCGCACATGAAAGGGAGGCCGTGTCAGGAAGATGTTAGAGTAAGCAGGATTACAGAGGTTTTTTCCTTCATGGTGCTCTGTTGATGTCTGAGGGTTTGGAGAACTGAGTGTATCAGAGGTCATAGTAAGCGGGCACAGCAGGTGAGGAAAGCTGCAGAAATGTGACATAAAGGTTACAGTTGCCTTTTATGTAGGGCTGGACTGGCTCATGTAAGATGCACTTTTCTTGGCCACAAACAAGAGGCTTACCAATAGCAAGAGCATGTGGGTGTCTTTGCAGTGGAGAGCAACACATTAGACCATCTAGTGAAGGTATCCCCCAAAAGTGTTAGAGCTGCTGACATGTGGGAATTCAATGGCAACCATGCTAGGTGGCTAGGAACCTTCTATTTCTGCAATAACACTTTGAGCATGCAATATGCAATAGCCTTTCCTCAGTTCCCATAGTGCAAATGTATACTGCCTTTGGAAACAGTGCCTCGTTTACAGGGGAAGGTGGCCCACAGAGAAAGCGGCAGTGGGGGCCTCTTTAGATGCAGGGTTTGGTGCAAAGGGAAGCCTTTAGGAAGCCCCATGCCCAACCCCAAGCTGCCCTCATTCCTGTGTGCTGTGCAGTAAGCCCAGCTGGAGAGGCAATCTTCCACTCACTCTGGAGGTTCAGCAGGCAGAAGCATGAATTGCCTCACTTTGCGCATGTCCGAGCTCCAGGCAGAGAGAGAGAGGAGGGATTTCTGACTGCCTGATGTAGTGTTCTGAAGGGTGGACTGAATACAGGGGGTGGTGAATATTATTGACGGTGGTGGCTTCAGGTCAGGTGGTTACACGATCAAAGTTGCTTGCTTGAAAGTTAACCGCTCACATTTCACTCACGCATCTCATGCCCTTTAGAGGAATGGCACTTTGTACTCCAAGGTGAGCCAAACTGTGTAATTGGAGTTTTAGTCTTGTGATTTAGACAATACCAAGAATGCCAAGTTGAAGACAGGCTTTGTCTTTGTGGGGCCTGGGCGGGTACTGCCTTCCCCATACCTTCATTCCATTATCTTAAAGGTAGAAAACTATATCTGTGATGCTGACTGACAGCCCTCCTCCCGTTGTAACAAACTCTATGCCAGTAGCCTTCATGGCCACTACAAGAACAATGTGATATTGAAGAAAAGAAAGGCTCCAGGCACAGGCAGAGACAGCAATCTGTTGGCTATAATTCTTCCCACTTCTCTTCTGATTTATGTTCTTGATATCAACTAATACCTGATTTTTAAAAATCATGCATATATATGTGCTATCTCTGGAGTTAGTGTAATTTTTTCTTTAAGTTGCGATGTTTTTCCTTATGCAATAGTTTTATTGTATTAGTCACTTTTCTTTTACTGTGAAGAGACACCATGAAAACATTTAGTTGGGACTGGCTTACTGTTCAGAGGTTTAATCTATTGTTGTCATGGTGGGGAGCATGGTGGCACACAGGCAGACATGGTGCTGGAGAGGTAGCTGGGAGTTCTACATCTGGATCAGCAGGCAGCAGGAAGAGAGAATGAGCCACTAGGCCTGGCTTAAGGTTCTGAAACCTCAAAGCCCACCCACAGTGACACACTTCTTCCAACAAGGCCACACCTCTCAATAGTGCCACTTCCTGGTGAGCAAGCATTCAAATCTATGAGCCTATAAGAACCATTTTTATTCTAGCCACTACACTCATCAGCTTCAAATTTAAATTTGTAATTCAAACAGTTGAGGAGAAAAATTTGTTGCCTTGTACATCTCAAGCATTTTGAGAAAAAGTTGGCTGTAAAGCTTAATTGCAATTTTGTCAAGCCTTAATTCTTAGGAGAGCTTAAGTACCACAGGAAAGTCCAAAAATTTCATCTATAACCAAAGTATATGTGTTGAATTTGCCCCTGACAAATTTCAACTGAGAGCAACATTTGTCCTAATCTGCTCAATGTCACCACGATTTACACAAGTCATTTGAAATAGGCATGACAGTCATCATCAAATACTCCTAATAATAGGAGTTGTATGGTGATTAACATGAATTAATATTTATAAAGTATTTAAGCCAACACCTGTCACCTAATAAATATTTATTAACACTCATGTTTAAAATATTTTTACCTTAGACATACCAGAATTTACTATGGATTTACTATTATTGCAGACACTAGAAAAGTCACAGAAAAACTTGAATCTACTTTTTTTCAGTAACAAGATTCAGAAAAGGTACTAACATTTTTCATAATTCTGTATGAAATACAGATTTTCTAAATGGCGTGCCCTTGAGGAATGTTTTTGCCTCAGCAGACAGGGTCAAAGCAGGTTCTTCCCTAAGCTCTGATGTGTGGACACACCCACGTTCTCTTACATCCAGACTTGCAGGAAGCCAAAAGCCCTCTTCCCTATAGATGGGAGAAATCCACCTTTCATTTAGTTTTTTCCACAATGACTCAGATCTCCAGGGCAACCTGAAACTTCATCTAAAATTTATTCTTTATTTTAAAACAAAATTACGACAATCTAGTTGTTACTTGTCACCTCTTGACCGATCTTACACCTAATATTTCTTTCTGTTAAACATGTTCACTCTCGATCAATGAGAATGATAATCTTTAAAATAAATTTTTATTTTATGAGTACATGTGTCCCTGAGTGTGTGTATGTGCACCATGTGTGCAGTGCCCACCAGGGCTGGAAGAGGGTGTCAGATCCTCTGGAACTGGAGTTACAGATGGTTGTGAGCTGCCAGGAGTTGAGAGAGCTGAACCCAGGTCCAATGCACAAGCAGCTCTTAACCTCTGGGCAGTCCCTCCAGCACCAGTGTGAGAAACATTTTAACGAGAGGTATGCATTAGAGCTAGAGTTCAGTACAGCGTCCTTCATTCTCAGGGGATTTGTAATTTACGTCTCGGCCTGGTGATCTGGCTGGAAATGAAAGCCACAGCACGATGCAAAGCAGCAGAGATTTGTTTTGCATTATAAAGAACTAGCGTTGGCACAAAAATTGTCCCCTGAGAGGACATGATGAGCAAAGCAAGTAAGTTCACAGGACTCAGCACTAATGATAAAATATATACTTTTTGAATGACAGGGGATGTTTTGGTGAAAGTTCCCAGGAGTGAGTGTAATGGGGAAAAACATTGACAGAGTAATACTGTGAGAAAAAGGCAAATGATACATCAAGATGAGTCTACAGCCCGGAAACCCAGACTCATTAAAATTGCCCAAACACTGGAAAGCTGAGAGATTCTCTGTCGTTCAGTGTGTCAATCTACTGCTAAATGCCACCTGCAACGAGGATGCCAGCACTTGGGAATTTGATCCTGGGGAAAACCATGTCTGGTTTTCTGCCACTATGTGGGCCTCTACTAATAATAGCATCTGTGTTGAATTCTTCGTTCTTTTAAAAATGTATCATTTAAAAGTATCTATATGCATATATATACATATGAGTGGGGATGACCACTGAGGCCACAGTCATTGGATCCCCTGGGGTTGGAGTTGCGGGCAGCTCTGAGCCAACATGTGGGTGCTGGGAACTGAACCCAGGTCTTCAGTGAGAACAGTATGTGCTCTTAGCTGCTGAGCCATCTCTGCAGCCCCTGCCAAGCTCTGCTTTCTTATAACTGTCACTTGTGTGTCACAATTCTCTCCTAAAATCTTAGGATCCCATATTATTCCAGACTCAATTTTTATCATCTCTGAATAATTTTGGGTCTAATAAATCTTTCTTAGTTATCATAGCTGCACTCTGTTACTGGGAAACCAAGAGCCGCTGTGGCCGTTGTTTGTTTGCTGCTTTGAGGAAAGGAGTGAAGAAACCAGAACGCCCAAGCTGCCTTCCCGGAACTCACTTTTACTACAGAAACAAAACAACAACCATTATCTGGTGCCATTTTTTTCTGTCTGTTTTACAAACTTAACACAATGTCCCTTTATATTTCTAATCATGTGGAAATGTTATTAATTTATTTGACTATTGTAAATTTGAAAAATATGTGATTTTGCACTGATTTCAGAAAATGCCTTGTGCATACAGAACTGTAGGCCAGACACTTTTTTTTTTTCCTACTGCTGGTCGGACCCCTCCTCCCCTGGTCTCCCATGAGAACTCTGCCACGCTTATCTTTGTTCCTTTATAAGCACTATGCCTTTGGTGTGTTGTTGTAACATTTCTCTCCTTATCATTGGTTTGGGGGCTCTTACGATTTGTCTCACTCAGTTTTCTTCTCGCATATTTTTGCCTGTGACTCACTGAGCTCTTGCATGTGTTGTGGATGTATACTTCCTATCAAATTTAGAAGCCATCCAGCTGTTTGTTCTTTTATCTTCCCTATTTTCTCCTGCTTACCAGCTTAATTACTCGAATTATGTGTATATTTGCCTGACTCAGCAGTTTTGTGATCTCTTCTTGATACTGTGTTCATTTTAATCAATTTTCTTTGATTCCTTTAGTTTTATTTCCAAATATTTCTGTCATATCTTCACAATCACTGCCTTCCCCCTCCCCCCCCCCCCCCGCCGGGGTGTTTAGTTTTTCTTTAATCTCATCTAGTATATTTCTGTCTCTCACAGCAGTGTTCTTTTTTAGTGTTCAATTTGGGTCTTATGAGAATTTCCCTCAACATTTCTACTTTATTCTTTAAATAAATGCTCTGTACTTATAATGATTATTCTTAAGTTATTACAAATGTTAATTCTAACATCTATTAATTCTGGGTCAGTTTCAATTGATTTTTCTTTCTTATTGTGATTTTTTTTTGTTTTGTTTTTTGATTTTTGAGACAGAGTTTCTCTACGTAGCCATTGCTGTCCTGGACTCACTTTGTAGACCAGGCTGGCCTCGAACTCACAGTGATCCGCCTGCCTCTGCCTCCCGAGTGCTGGGACTAAAGGCGCGGCTTCTTATTTTGAATCTTAATACTTTTATCTGTGATAATTTTTATTGGATTTATGTTTTTGATACTAAATATATTAAATATTTATGCCTATTGTTCTGGAATACATTGTAGTTACTTAAAAGAAGTTTTGTCCTCTCAACCCATGCTTTAAAAAAATTCTTATTCTGTACAGGCTATTGCCATCAGTAGTAGTTTGAATGAGAAAGGGCCCTATAGGCTCATATATTTGAATCCTTGCTTCCTAGTTGATGGAACTGTTTGGAAAGGATTAGGAGGTATGGCCTTGTTGGAAGAGGTGTTACTTGGACTGAGCTCTGAGGTTTCCAAAGCCCACACCATTCTCAAGTTAGCGCTTTTTCTGCCTTGTGCTTGTGGATCAGATGCAAGCTCTCAGCTACTGTTTCAGCACCATGTCTGCCTGCCTGTTGCCATGGTCACCTACCATGATGGTCAAGGTCTCAATGAAATATTTTCTTTTATAAGTTGCCTTGGTCATGGTGTTTTGTCATAGCAATAGAAAATTTACCTAAGACAGCACTGCTCGTGGCTGCCTACAAGAACTAGATGGTAAGACCCCCATGGTTACAGAACATGGAGAAATCAATCAACCTGGAACTGAAGTGAAACCTTCTCCACAGCTGGCTAACATTGATAGTGCCGCAAGGTGCTATGCAGGGTACAGGAAGAGAAGACCCAGCTGTGGACCATGTGTGCTGTAATACCAACTTGCCAGATAAAATATGCCATGGTGCAATAGTGACATAACTATCTGGGGAATAATCAACCACCCTGTGATTGGATTGGAAGCTTTCTCCAATGGAAGGAATACTTATCTGGTACCATAAACCTGGGGAGAAAGAAGCTTGGGGGTCATAGGCCCAAGGAGGGAACACACTTCTGTTATGTCCCTAGAGAGACATGATGGCAAACTGCCTTCTAAATATTTATTTATAACTATACTCTTCTTTCTCCTCCTCCTCCTCTTCCTCTTCAGTCTGGGTCAGAGAAGTTCCTCTCTGTAGAAGGTTAATAGTTACTCAGAGTCTCTCATATGGTGATAACGGTTAGAAAAGTGACCATTGAATACTCAGCCCTAAATAGGACACATGTAACACACATACCAAAGGCCCAAGTAACAACTCAGAAGTGAGGGTAAATCAAATTTATGAGCAAAAGTATGGAGAGGAGTGTCATGAAATTCTGGCATCCAGACATAACATGATATGGCCGTTGCACTGATAAACACACAGCATTTGATACTTGTACAAGGTTGGCTTATTCAACATTTCATCATGCATAGATGAGGTGCATCAACCTTCCTGAGGAGCCTTTGATGGGTGTCATTTCATTTAATAGTGCATCCAGTAAAGGACTAGTCTGAAAGGAGAAGCAGTTCAGAGGAAGAGGAGCATAGCAGATGCAACAAGAGATTAATTTAAACACGATATACCACATGTATGTAGGAAACAATAAAAAAACCAAACATTAAAAAAAGATTTCTTGTTCTGAAACAAAGTAGAAATCAGCCTATAGCTTATGATTTACCAATATTGAAACCAGACGAATAAAACTTCCTCCATATTTTTCTAGTACCCTGTCAATCAATAGATTGTCTGGACTGGCTGTGGCAGCATCCTCCCAGGCATATGTCAGTGCTGTTCTCTTTTTAACTCTGAGTTGGATGCTGGTGGTCACTGCCAGTTCACTGAGCATATACTGCAGCACTGCTATGATTTTTTTATTTACTAAGTGGCAGATTGTTTCTTTTGGACATGTGGAGTTGAATTGACATCATCAAATGAACTCTGAGTGCTCTTTTCATTCACAAGAGGTCTTAGCCCTGCAAAAACTACAACAAGCAACCAACTGCACCAAATCAAACTTTTGGAGTTGTTTTAAAATTCAATCTCTAGTCAGCGATCCCAGCAGAGTTGCACACTTTATTTATCCCAGAGATGATAGTCAGAGGTTGCCTTCAAAGGTATGATGCATCTGGGCCCCATCTAACATTAAGAGACTCTCATGAGCTAAGCTGGGTGTGGTGACGCAGCTTTTGCTCCGTCAGTTGGGAGGCAGAGGCAGAGGCAAGCAGTCTCTGAGAACTTCAGGATAGCCTTCTTTTTTTATTTTTTATTAATTTATTCTTGTTATATCTCAATGGTTATCCCATCCCTTGTATCCCATCCCTTGTATCCTCCCATTCTTCCCTCCCCCCCATTTTCCCCTTATTCCCCTCCCCTATGACTGTTCTTGAGGGGGATTTCCTCCCACTGTATATGCTCATAGGGTATCAAGTCTCTTCTTGGTAACCTGCTATCCTTCCTCTGAGTGCCACCAGGTCTCCCCCTCCAGGGGACATGGTCAAATATGAGGCACCAGAGTTCGTGTGAAAGTCATACCCCACTCTCCACTCAACTGTGGAGAATGTTCTGCCCATTGGCTAGATCTGGGTAGGGGTTTAAAGTTTAATTGCTGATGGGAATGCAAACTAGTACAGCCACTTTGGAAATCTATCTGGTGCTATCTCAGAAAACTGGGAATGGGGCTTCCTCAAGACCCAGCTATTCCACTCCTTGGAATATACCCAGAAGATGCTCCAGCACACAACAAGAACATTTGCTCAACCATGTACATAGCATCCTTATTCATAATAGCCAGATCATGGAAACAGCCTAAGTATCCCTCAGTAGAAGAATGGATAAAGAAACTGTGGTACATATACACTATGGAATACTACTCAGCTAATTAAAAAGACGGAATTCCTGAAATTTGTGGACAAATGGATTGATCTAGAGATGATCATAATGAGTGAGTTAACCCAGAAGCAGAAAGACTCAAATGGTATATACTCACTTATATCTGCATACTAGCCCCATGGGCATGTCCCACGAAAGCCTTCACTTACCAGGAATCTGGGACAGAGGGGAGGACATCCTATTGGGACTCTAGATGAGAGAAGCATGGGAGAATAGCAAAGTAGAAGGATCCAGAGAGTCCTAGAAACCTACAAGTAGAACATTATGATAGACAGATTTGGGCCCCGGGGTCCCGCTCAAACTAAGGCACCAGCCAAGGACAGGACAGCCTTCTTATAGACTGAGACCAAATGACAAATGTGGACACATGCTTGAGAGTGATGGACCCATCCAAAACCCATTTATTAGTGGTTATTATGTTGAACTGGAGTTGAAAAAAAATGAGCAAAGCCATAAGAAGTACCTCACTCCATAGATTACTCTATTCTAACAGAGGAATAGAACAGATGAATAGTGAGTGGATAAAAGAGGGTCATGTGAGCGATGAAGTTTGGTGAGATAGAAGTGGTAGCAGAGTGCCAGCGAGGCTGCAGTTTGCTAGAGGACATTCTAGCAAGATCCTGTAAGCAGGTAGCATGTGGAAAGCAGACTGAAGGTTGCCAGGGAGTGAGCCATGCAGATATCCAAGAAGGAACAGCATGAAGTGCAGATGCCTCAGGCAAGAGTATGCAGGGTACACGTGGCCCGGGACAGCAGCCTGAATGCCCCTCACTTCAGCTTCTCCTCCTGCTGTACTTGTTCCATAAAACCTAATGTCACTATGTACGAAGCACTTGGTTTTTATAACCTGGCCTTTGATCACTTTTCTCTGGAAAGCAGTCTGTAGAATGATATTTCTGAAAAAAAAAAAAAAGTAGTTTGTGTTTGCTTCCAGAGGACAATAAAACTGCTTCTTTGGTTAAGGTCAAAACATTCGGGAAATGATCTGTTCAAGTTTTTCGGTCACAGTGTGACATCCTATGATACGATGACCTTCTGTGTATTGCTACTCACACAGAAGATCATGCTGGCCCTCTGGTCTCAAGACCCCCCCCCCTTTTAAATGACAACACATATCTACTTCATTTATTTGTTTGACATGTGTATTATTTCCTGTGTACTGTGTATTGAACCATGTGTTCTTACTGTATGATTAGCATCAGCCCTGATGCATGGATACTTTCTTATCTTGTATTCTTTTTTTTTTTAAAGATTTATTTATTTATTATGTATACACTGCTCTGTCTGCATGTACACCTGCAGGCCAGAAGAAGGCATCGGATTACATTATAGGTGGTTGTGAGCCACCATGTAGTTGCTGGGACTTGAACTCATGACCTCTGGAGGAGCAGTCAGTGCCCTTAACCTCTGAGCCATCTCTCCAGCCCTTATCTTGGATTCTTACAGTAGTCTAAGTAACAGAAAATTTTCTTTCACTGTATTATCCTAAATTTCTACTCTTGATGTGTTTTTTTCTCCACAAGCCATTTGTAAATTCCTCAAAAGAAGCCTTGCCCTCTCTTACACACACACACACACACACACACACACACACACACACACACACACACAGTGTCCAGTATAGTAGAAAATAATTAAATATTTGTTAATAGGTTTACTTAATTCCAAAGGGTTTATAGTAACCTTCACAGAAACCCTCCCACAATCCCCCTTTTGAGTTGAATTTAATCACTCTCCCATTTCATGCAACAAAAACAGCAACTGTGAGACAAAGAGCCCAGAGGACCACCCAACTCTTCATGCTGTGGGTAAAAGATTCACTACCCCCTTTCTCCTTGCCGTCAGTAAGATTTTGATTTGTTCAAAATCATGGGCTGATTTAGCAGCGGTCAATGTGGGCTCAAGCAGACATTGTCTGATGCTGCACTCAAGATGAAAACATTCAGCATGCTGCATTCCTGAAAGGGGCGGGGGAATCACAGGTTCCATTGCTAATGACTGACAGGACACCTCTCCTTCCCTAGTGCTGTGAGGCAGCTCTTTAAAATTTCATGGCCTCTGTGAATTGCCTACAGATTCTTCTGGCAAAACACTGTTATGCTGCAGCTTGGATCTAGCCATACTGGGCTTCTTCCTGTCCAACCACGTCTAGCCCTTGCCTAAGTTCAGAGCTTATGGATTTTCTATTTTCACGGTCTGAAATGTTCTCTGCTTAGCTCTGCCAATGCTCATCCTGCAAATTTTCATCCTGCAGCTCTAAACTCAAAACTCTGCCTCTCTACATGGCCGTCTTAGATCACTGTTATTTAAAGATGTCCCCACCCTGCAACAGCGTGTTAAATTACTGCCTTCCAGCCTCTTTATTTCTTTAATAATATTTATACCAATCTAGCTTAGCAGGAATCTAGGACTCAGTAAAAATGTGTTTAGGGAATGAACAGATACCTCATTGTGAAAGCAGCCACACATGTTGTTCCCCAGTGCTCACTGTTCACTGCCCTTACCCACACTACACCCACTCTACACCCACACTATAGATTGCACACAAATCGCTTGTGTATTCCTTGCCTTTTCATTGCTTCTTAGACAAATTATTATTGTTTTTATTTGGAAAAATAGGGGGAAATACTTTAAAACAAAAATGTCCTACTCGCCTGAAAGCCTGCCTTTTTCTGGTTTTGTTCCTCATGAACCTAACCATGCAGTTACCCCTCAGCTCTGTGCATGGAACCCTGGTCAGTGGCATCAATATTTCCATCACAGTGAAGTCCTCTTGGGGATCAGGACTCATCTGTGCTGTAGCTTACAGTGGAAGTGTGGGTGTCATCATACAGCTACTCTATGCTAAATATTAATGCCAATGAAGGGCATGTGCCTAGAAAAGAAGTGCCAAAGAAACAGCAGGAACAGGACAGTGTCCTGTACTCAGAGTGACCGTGGAGCACTGTAGCTGCCATCTTTTCTAAAGGGCCCTTCTGTGTAGCCAAGGCTGACCTTAAACATAGATCCTCTGAAGGACTGGACTTACAGGTGTGTGCCACCATGCCCGGCTCCTGAACATCCTAATGTCAGTGTCCTGTTGGATGTAAACAGTGAGACCAGACTGCCAATGTGGGCACAAGTATTGTCAGCCTCCGTCATTGCCATGGTCACAGACAGACGGTGGCTAGTGTAAAAGGCCAGCACTGTCTCCAGCTCTTCAGCCACCTCTATTTGTCTGGCTCTCCTTCTCTGTGGTATCTCCATGGTCTCTGGTCACTTGGCTTATGCTTATAAATTCTTTGCTTGATTTTTGAAGTTTGTAATATGTAGGAATTGGATAGAGATAGTTGACTTTTTACAAAAGAAGAGAAACTCCAAAATTACAATTAGTGTTAGGGAAGAAAAAAAAAAGAAGGAAGGGGGCGGGGGAGGAGAGGTAGATCAAATAGGAGGAGAAAGAGCAGAGGAACATGACATTGTAGACAAGATATTTGCTACGCTCACCACAGGGGAGTGAGATGTGAGTGCATGTGAATGTGCGTGTGCGTGTGCGTGTGTGTGTGTGTGTGTCCTGGCCCATGGAGGTCAACATGTGAATGTTACTGATAGACTCTTGACTAGGTCTAAAAGGAACAGCACCACATGAGAGCCATGTCCAGAGGTTTCACAGGGATGACCAGGTGTCTTAGTTAGGGTTACTATTGCTGTGGTGAAATTCCATGACCAAAAGCAACTTGGGGAGGAAAGGGTTATTCTGTCCACACTTCCAGGCAATAATCCATCACTGAGGAAAATCAGGGAAAGAACCTAGAGGCAGGAGCTGATACAGAGGCCATGAAGGAATACTGCTTACCAGTTTGGTCCCCCAGGACTTGCTCAGCCGGATTTCTCATAGCATCCAGGACCACCAGCCCAAGAGTGACACCACCTGCCATAGGCTGGGCTTTCTTCTATCAATCAATCACTAATTAAGAAAATGCCCTACAAACCTACCTGCAGCCCTATCTCATGGAGGCATTTTCTCCACAGAAGCTCCCTCCTCTCAGATGACTCTAGCTTGTGTTAAGTTGAGGTAAAACCAGCCAGCAACCAGCCCTAAACCCCACCACCACCACCACTGTCTCCATTTGTGAGAGCTTGTTTTCTTTTCTGGGTCTCAGTTTCCTCACTTGCGGAACACCGCCTTCCATGATTGTGGAAATCACACAGGAGACAGACCGTCAGCATTCATTCAGATCCACACCGGAGCAGGCTATCTTTGTGCTATGATACAGAGGTAGATTGGTTTTTGCCAGCTCTGCTAACGTCTTCAGTGCGTCCCTTTGGAATGTCTTCAGCTCTGATTTTTAATGGCCATTTCATTTCCACGCAGGATACAGAAACTGCTTAAGGATCCCGCCCTCGTCTGCTGCTTCCTGCGTCTAGACTGGAGATGCTGACGCGCCCGAATCAGTACTGGAGCTGCAAGGCCAGCTGCTTTCTATCGTGTCACGTAAGGTGCCTCACATTCCCTACAGATGCTGAACACTGCTCACAGGTGACTCGGCATTTCTGTTAATCCTCGCTCAGCATACTGAGTATTTCCACCAGTCAGGACCAAGCATGGAGGGTGATTTGTTTTGCCAAAGGTCCCACAGGAAATTGTTCCTCTTGTTGACAGAAGAAAAAGGTAGAAGAGGAAGGCCATTTATTTCCCATCTTTTGCTAAGATGTAGGTGTTTCCTATGCAAAAACCATATTATAATAGCACGGCACATTGGCATATGATCCTATGGTTTGAAAACACTGTTTAAATTATATAAGGAATTATGAATATGTGCTCATTAAAATTCAAATAATATGATACAGAGAGGTAACAATTCCCTCTGGGAAAGGAAAGGTGTATGCAATTTCTGTCACTGTGATAGTGTCTCAGATAGGTTAACTACAAACTGTGGGCTTTTAAGCTCAGTTTCATTAGTCTCACTCTGTGGATGCTTGGCCTTGTTGTTTTGAGGTGGCCTGTGTAGAAGCAGAGCATCATGGGTGACATGAATTTCCCCACCTTCCCTGTTCCTGGAAGTGCATCACTCTTGGTAACTCATTTCTCTGATGGCTGGAATTTCATAGCTTTCTTTTTTGAGACAGGATATCACTTTTTCCAGCCAGCTGGCCTAGACGTCATGGTTTGTATTCCTTGGGCCCTTAAGGGCTGGATGCAGGCCAGGCTCCTTTTCAGCTGCCTATATGTGTGTGTTGAAGGGAAACTGAAGCAAAGTTCAGACGAGCGAAGATTAAGTGAGGAACCCCTCACCGACGTCTACCTAAAGGCCTGCAGTTTGAGACAGCTCAAGGCTCAAGGCGCTCACTGCTGTTTCCAGGCACAGGCCAGCCTGAGGCTATAACACAACCCAAGCTTTCCCTTTGTGAGAACCAGGCTTGTACCCACTTGTTAAAGGGAAACTTCTGAGGACATTAAGAACAAGTGGTCTACGTCATTGCTGGGCATTTTAGATGTCACCACCTCTTCGTCTTGCATCTTCAAATGACAGTTCCATCTGTTTGGCTTTCTGAGCAGGTAAGTTAGTTCCATTTCTATAGACTGGAGTAGAGAAGGGAAGGACTTCCTTTCCCTGGCTGTAGCAAAGAATCTCTGTGTTCAATTACCATCTTTAATAAAAATACAGGAAAGAAAATAAGGCAGACCCAAGACCAGATCTTTGATCTCACTTCTTGATGTGAGAACTCTGCAAATGGGCTCATCCTGCTTGGCATGCTCCCCCAGGGAACATCATAAGATGCCTATCGGGGACAGATTTCCATCCTGTGATTATCAGAGTAGCTTCCATATTGTGAAAGAGATGAGAATCTGGTCCAATGAGTCAAGAAGGATAAAAATCACAATCTATTTGTGATTTAAAAAAAAAAGTATGGTCTAAAGGGCAAGGAACGGAAGCTGGCTTTTACCATGGAGGTGGCATTTAACGAGGTGCCTGACATTTTATGTTACATTACAGACAAAGTGAGTAATGGTAGAGCTGCCTAGGTGCTAGGTGGACCCCAAGATTTATGTCTTCCATGTGTTTTAGATTTTAATTCAAAGCATGTGCTAGCGTGACCATAAAATGCTGATGTAAGCCTTTGGCTCTCTAACTGAATCACAATATTTGAAGTCTGTTCATGTTTCATTTCTGTGATATCCTTAAGCCACATGCTTTCCTTCTGCCTAGCATTCTGAACACACAAAGAACATTTACTTTTAATTCAGCTGCTCCTTTCCAATGGGGAAACCAATGGGGGAAAAACCCTCTGAGTCCTTTCTGCTCTCCCTCCCCCCTATCACCTCATTTTAATGTCTGCATTCACACCTAGAAGATCCTCCCACCTTCTTTCCAATAATAACTCTTCTTACCTCTCATTTTCCTCTTCTTTCACTTTTTAAATTTACTTCACTCAATTTGAAAACATTGAAAAGCATTTTTATTTATAGATTTGGCCATAGTTTCTGCCACTGATCTTCCACACAAAAACTTCCCTTTCATTTAGCACTGAATGTAGTGCCTATCACATAGTGCCGTGTTCCATAATATTTTTTAAATAAGCGAATGAATATGTGTCCCTTCACAAAAAACAACTTGAGTATAAAACTGGAGTGTGAACTGTTGATGCCTTTTCTTGGGACAGTCATGGTGCCATGCCATGCCTACATAGGATACTCTACAGTGAGCATGCTGCTGCTTCGGCCTAGGCATATTCTTGCTTTCTGCCAGGGTTCCCATCAGTTCTCCTCCACTGAATATAGCATATCAGTATTGTTGGACATGGCTTAGGGTCTTCTCAAGATGGTGAGGCCAAGTCAGGGTGTCCTCGTACTGTCAGAACCATATAGCGTCCATCTCTCTCTCTACTGAACTCTTATCTCATGGAACTAGTGTTTTCTCCTGTCTCTTTCTCCTCCTCTGGTGTCTCAGAAATGTGCCTACGAATCTGGTTTGGATGACTTTTGAAAACGGGAGTGAGTGAGAAAGGAGGTTGAAAACGTTTCAGAAAGAGAGACAAAGAACTAGAATTTATTTACTGTCTCAATGGGATTGTGTGAGACACACCTAGCGAGGAGCTGTCCGATTCAGCACCAGAGCAATTAGGACCACGGAGAGTGGAGCTGTTTCTTCAGTTCTTTAAGTTTCTTCTCAGGGTGTTCTCTGCTCCCACACTATGTCCAGATATGGAATTTTTTTCTCATCTTAGTCAGGCTGTGATTCTTCTGTGGATCACTTACATTGTACACTGTTCACAGTTCTAAGGTGTCAGGAAATCCAAGGGCAACATGTCACTAGATTCATGTCTGGTGAAGCTGCCTTCCAGTTCATGGCTGGTTAGCTATAGGCATGTTCTCAATAGCCAGCATTGTTATAAGATCCTCTGGGTTCTCTTATAGAGATGCTAATGCTGTCCCTGGAGGCTTCATTCTCATGACTCAATCGACTCTTCAAATTCCCTATTGAAACCCTCACTTTCACCTTAACCCTAATCTTCTTCTCATTGATGGTTTGGTGAGGACACAGACATTCCACACACAGCTTCTCTCCTTGTTTGTGAGAAATCATTGTGTATTAAGCTCTTTCAGAAAAGAAAGAACGAAGTCTTAGGCTTGTGTTTATGGGTGACACTCTGGGCCAAATGCTCAGAGAAGCCAGGAGTGGCATCTCCTTAGCCAGGGTCTTCTGACAGCTTCTTTTAAGGGAAGGGAGGTCTTCTAGGTGATCTGTATTCTAGCGCATATTTTTCTGCTTGCTATGATTAATTAGTTATATCATCATGGACTGGCTTCAGAGTGTCTTGGTTTACACACATGCTAATGAGGCTGCCCTATGGTGGCCTTATGACTTCTTCTTCTCACCTTTACCTTGTTTTTTCATGAAGCAAAGGTTAAGCCGATGATAGTCAGGTCCAGGTAGACTCAGATGTCCCTCTACCATCCCAAAGCTCCTGTCTCCCTCATTAGGAAAGAGGCTAGATTTTACACACCAGTAAGTTGAGCCTTTTAATATTCAGAGAGAATCTTTAAGTTACTATATAACAAAATTTGTATCTTATCTCTCTATTAGTGACTTATTTTTAATGTATCAGCTCAGGCACCCACTCCTCTATGATAGGCCTGTCAGAGTGAACTACCAGGGAAACTTGATTTGATAGAGACACATGGATGATCATATTTAAGTATTTCAGAGACATTTTAACTCTCCCACCTCAAATATGACTTTATGTTAGAATATTCATTCTTTTCATAAGCCATACTTTTGGTTCCTAATGGCTATAAAAATAATTTATGCTCAAGGACAGCAAGTCAATTAAGAGGTCATGAAAAGAATCACTCTCCTTAAACTTAAGTTGTTGCATGTATGGATATAGATTTGACCTCTAACTCAGCGTGTGTGTGTGTATGTGTGTGTGTGTGTGTGTGTGTGTGTGTGTGTGTGTGTGTGTGTAGAGGAGGAGTGAAAACACTATGCAAACTTTAAAAGGTTTAGCATGAAGTGTTCATTTGTGTGAGCTAAGATTATAGTGCTAAATATATAAAGTGTTTCTTGACTGTGGACTAGAATTCTACTTGGAGAGACAAGATATAGAAAGAACGAATTGTCACATTTTAAAGTTCAAAAGATTCAGATTCAATTTGAGCTCAGTCATTTACTCATTATGCAAATGAGTGTGACCTTATGCAAATGTTTAACCTCTCTGATTCTAAGTTTTCCCACTGGGAAAGTGGATAATACTCATTAGACTAGAGTATTTTGAGATCAAATAGACTCTGATTTGAGAAATGTCTGGCACATAGCAACAACCAAGTAAGTAGAAATTATGGCGATTTTAGCAATAATTTTTCTAAACAATACAGTGGTGTGTGACATTCTGGTCAGAAGCCTATAGCAGTGCCTTCCATGTTCTTCCTGTGCCAGGAACTTCAGGAGGGGTTTTCGCGAATGAACTAATTTCTTCCTCATGACTACCCTCCAAAGACAGGCTATCTCCATGTCTGTTTACTAGAAGAAAGAGAATGGGAGGATTTATAATTTTCCTAGTCACATAGATAGTAAACAGTCTGGCTCTTCTGACTTCAGAGCCCTCCCTCTGTTAATTAAAAATTATTTAGCAAAACTAGTTAAGTAATTGAGTGAACTTAATTAAGAGTCAATCATTTGTACATTTGAAAAATATACAATGGATAGTTTAAACAAGGGGAAAGGAAAGAAAAATGGGAGGGGCAGGAATTATTTTTTAAGATAAAAAGTTTGCTATTTAAACTATTGTTATTTAAGTTGTTTTAAGTCAGGTATGGTGTCACATCTCTGTAATCTTAGCACTCGGGAAACTAAGGCAAGAACATCTATCCCAGTTCAAGACCATCTTGGGATACACAGTGAGATCCTGGCCAGCCTGGGCTACATGGAAAGCCTCTATCTTAAAAAAGAAAAAAACAGAAAGAAAGAGAGATATAGATGAAGAGAAAAGAAAGCTTTAGAACATGTTCCAAATAAACAAATAAGTTGGTCTGAGGCTCAAAAGAACACGAATGGCTGCTTTGTTGAGAAATTGTCTAGTCACATGTTCAGTTATTGATGGATGTCTGGCTTCCTTATAATTTCTTGCTATTATGATCAATCTGGAACATTAATACTCATGCCTTTTTGTGGGGCTTTATTTCACTTATCCTGAGTAAATATCCAAGGAATGAATCATAAGTGAAGTACATAACTCACTGTGTACCCTAGGCTGGCCTCAAACTCATGGCAATTCTCTTCCCTTAGGCCTCTGAATTCTGGGATTCCAGGCTTGTGCTACAACTGGCTCCATTAATTATTACATTTCAAAAGCAAACTGATTTTTTTTATGTAAGCCTATGTCAAAGTTATTAAAAATGCACGACTGAAAACTTAAATGCTGGTATTAATTTCTAACACTGTCCTTTCTGTCAGTTTTCATTTTCTGCAGTAATCGTTAACCCAATCTCAGACCATTAATGTTGGATGAATTCTAAGATATTGGATAATTTGTCTCTGTTGTTTTATAAATAGAGCAGCAGAAGAGGTGAAGATGAGATGAACAGCTCTGGGCAGAATGCAATATAATGGCAGATCTGAGAATATTAGCTATTTTGTCTTCTGGACTAATGATGTTGGAAAGTTCATGAGATGTCATGTGACCTTGGCCACTGAAGCTCTGTCATCCCAGCCCACGAGGGGCATTTTGTTCATGACATTTGATCTTGTTCCCTCCATTCCTTCACTTCCCTTGGTCTCTTCATGTACACCCACTCACTTAGTCACAAGCATGTGTTGAACATCTTCTAAGGGTAAGGTGTTGGCATAACTGTTCAAGATGAGAAGTTAAAAGAACACTTATGCCATCCAAAGATAGGGGTGGGCCTAGAGAGACTGTTCAGTGGTTTTGAGCACTGGCTGCTCTTGCTGAGGACTTGGGTTCAGTTCCTAGAACCCACATGGCAGCTCACAACCATCTGTAACTCTAGTTCCAGGGGATCTGCTGCCTCCTTCTAGCTTCTATGGGCACTGTACTCACATGTTGCACATACATACATGCAGGCAAACAAACACTCAGAGCCATTAAATAATGTTTAAATTTTTTGAAAAAAAAAAAACCCACAGAGTCTAGTTTATTTAGTGAACATCAAAACATTTCTCTCAGTGAGACAAACTTTGGAGTTTGAGGTCATTTGTGAGGCTGGGTGCTTTAGCTGTCTCGGTCTGGAGACAAAGGCCTGGGGATCATTCTACGTCAAAAGGCTGGAGGAGCTGAGCTCCAGTGACAGAAAAGGGTGACAGCCATGGTGGAAACAGAGTAGATGCCCTCAGCAGCCACTGAAAGAAGGCAGACAGGCCAAAGCGAGGGCTTTTCTCTGGGGCCTCTGTACATCTGCACCATGGCTGGAAGGTGCTGTCCTCTGCAGGAGGCTCTCCCTCCCCTCCCTGTTACTCCTTCCAGGAATACCCCCACTAAACCCACCCAAGGCTCTTAGTTGATTCCAGGCCCAATCAAGTCGACAACCCATGACTCCGCAAAGTCCTCACTTGGTCATAAAGGCCAATGACAGCCAAATGGGCCGGAAGCAGAGGCTGCTTCTGAGGGATATGTAACCTGAATTCTAATATGAATAAATGATAACTGAAAACTTAGTTAAATTATTTTCCTAGGAATTAAAATAAAATGGTTGTCATAGAATGTGAGAAGGAAGTGTCAAACCCATCTCTGGGCTCATGTTAGAGGATTGGGGATGAAGCTTCACTGTCATTTGTAAGAAGGCAGCCTTTCATCCTGAGAGGAGCTGTTGGCAACATCCACCGAAGGCTACAAAACACAATGAACTAGTTCCAAGTTGTAAATACAGAGATGGAGCTGATGGAACACGGAAGGCTATCTGTCAACTAGGCAATGTGTACTATTGTTTTAAAAATTATCTGTATTACCTGTAGGCCTGGCTATCAATCAATCAAGACACAGACACTTGTTATATTTTTAAAATAGCCTTGGTTAACCTGGGGCAGGGCAGATATAGAATCACGGGCAGAGCTAAGTTGGAGGGTTACTAGTCATTAAAGAAAGTCAAGCTAACACTATGGAAATAAGCTGTTAGGTTTTTGTTTGGCAACTGCCAAGTAAGTGTTGGAGAGAGCAGCTCTCACTCTGCCACTAATACCTCCAGACACAGGACAACTTCCCGGAGTCCTTCCTGCCTCGTTATGACTTAACGCCAAAGTCCAGGAAGATAGGTCTGACGGGTGGAACCAGGTCATGTGGTCACACTCGGCTGCAAGAATACCTAGTATGTTAGTCAATCCTATGTTACTGTAACAAAGTAAGTGAAGCAACCAACCTTCTAAAGAGCAGAATGTTATTTAACTCACAGTTTTGGAGGCTTATGGGTGTGGTCCTGATGGCGGAAGCTGGAAGGAGCAAAGGATGACATTTTTAGCCTGGGGAGGGCGGGGCTTGCTCCTTCCTACCAATCTTCTCATGAGAAATCATGGGGATGCACAAGCACTCTCTTTCGAGCCCCCTGAGCCGAGGACTACCTGCTAGGCTCCATGTGGGGGAGCAAGTTCTCTCTAAAGCTCAGGGATGGGTGCCCAGCAAACTTAAGAAATGGATGGGGTCTCACTGCCCTGGCACTAGTATTCAGAAAGTGGGAAACCTACTCAATAGGGGAAAATTCACATTAAATCTAAATGTTCAGATTTCTGATGAAGAAGGAGAGACAGCAGTGATAGCATCTAAGAAAAGATGGTAACTGGGGAAAATGTCCCTTTTCCAGAAAAGGACCCAGGGATGGAGTGCGGGGGGAGGGGGGGAGCATTGCTTACCATAGCTGCAAGTTTTCAGACTCCATCCTGGACCCACCAAGCCCACATTTCCAAAAGGGAGTTACATTTTCTAAGCTCCTCCAGGAGAGTCTGACGTCTGGCCAGCTTTGAGAACCACACAATTGCATGCAGAGTCAGCTGGAGTAAAGAACACAGGTGGGCTCCAGAGATCACAGCTGCAGGCGCCAGGAGGCTGCGCCGGCCCACAGCCACTTTAAGTATGTTTGGCACCTTTCTGCTGAGCAACAGCAGGAATCATGGCGTAACTCGCTGGCATTTCTTAAAGGCCTAACATGATGCACCCGGGAAGCTTTTTTAAAGCCTCAAAAGATGTTGTTGCATGATTAATAAAAGAAAGGCTCTCTTTTTTGGGTGGTACAGGAAGGAAAGAGGGGGTGATACAGCCAGGTCCACTGCTGAAGAGCTACGCTGTGGACCCGGGAATCAGAGGCAGAGCTCACCCCTAGACTCTCACTCATTCGCCCCAGGATGATGGGGTCTTCCTCTTCTGTGAGCTAGGTGGGTGGAGACTGAGCACGCCTTAGGAGGATGTGCAAATGTGAAAGCTGGATAGAGTGCTTCCAGGAGCCAATCTGGACCTTTAAAGATGAGCCGTTGTCCCCAAACCAGCATCTTGGTGAATCACACAGACTTTCTTAAGCACTGACTGAGGCTCAGCCAAGGGAGGCCTGGAACACAAAAAAAGGGTTCCAGGATTAGAATGCTATCATAGTCCGTTTAGCTGCTAAACAAAACACAATAGACAGATGACAGAAATTTATTGTGTTCAGTTCTAAGGGGTGGGGGAAAAAAGCTCAAGGTCAGGGCTCAACCCAATCTGAGGGCAAGGAGGCTCCTTTTCTGGTTCACAGATGCATCGTCTTACTGCATCCTCACACAGGGAAAGAGGCAGAGCAGCCTTGGGGCCCTCCTTGACAAAGGCCTCAGTCTCTAGTCACCTCCCAAATGCCCCACTGCCTAATGCCATCAGCTTGTGGGTTAGGATTACAATGTGTGAACCCGGGCAGAGGATATGTGCAGACCATAGCAGAAACCTGGGGTGGGGGGGTGGAGGATGGTTAGAAACAAAATGAAATTTCACAATACTAACTTGGCCTCCCATTTTTGGACTAGATGGGAGACAAAGGGAAGTTATTAAACAAGGGGAAAAAATCATTAAGCGAGGAATGTGTACCACAGAGCTAGACATTTAATGAGAAAAAATAGTTGGTAGCAGCCAGTATCAATATTGGCTCTCCACAGTAAACAACTTAGGGACCAATCTACAGATGGGAGAGGCAGTGAGCATGGAGAGGCGGGCACCCTGCCCCCACTGACCGCGTTCCCTCATCTGTCTCTATTTACCGGCTATGAATGTGATGGATGAAGCTTCCACCAGCAAAGCTTCTGTCTCTATCCCTTGCCGGGTATGTCATCAAGGTCTGCGGGTGACCTTGAAAAGGGTAGACTCTAAAGGACTCTATGCTAGTCAGTGTTTCCCAAAGTAACTGCCTGTGAAACCAGCCTCAGACTATTCTTCTCCACCCCCCCCCCACACACACCCCACACCCCTGCTGAAATGAGAGAAGCTGATGCTGGGATTAGTAATCACAATCAACAGGGGCCTTCCAAGTTAATGTCCTCATGGCACATTATAGGATGTAAGGCTAATCTGGGGGAGAAAAGAGCACTAAGAGAATGGGTGGCAATTGCTAGGCTGCCGAATCACAGATGACTGTTAGCCCTTTCAAACACCCCTCCCTTGAGAGAAGCCATTTCCTAGATTGGAAAGTGGGAACTGGGCCTTCGAAGGATGGGGGATTTTCTTTGATTCTTGTACTGATAAGGTTGTGTTTGGTACATAGCTAAAGACTATTTATCAACAGCCTAACCACACGCCTAACAACTTGGGTTGTTACTGGTAGAATGATTGATTCAACCTCCCCCAGCCACACTGTTCTTCTACAACCGATATCTAACAGAAGAAAGGGAACCATCAATAGTCAATTTCAATAAAATAGAGTTAGTGAGAGATTGAGGTGGGCATGGGATACTGAGAGGAGCAGGAGGCTGATTATACTGATACCTGCGCTGTGGCCATTAAGAGACAGATAGGCAGGTGGCTGGCATCATGTGACCTAGAGTATGAGTCAGAAACAGCAGAATCTGTGGGTAATGATGATGCTGGTCCTGAGTCAAGCCACGAGTGAGGGCTAGCTGAGACTCTCTAGGATAAGCAAAGGAGTTTGGGCCCTTCTCCACTTAGGATGTTTCCACACACAGTCCCCAGACAAGCAACACAGAATTGATTGACAGAAGGTAGACTGTTAGTATGGCCTGCAGCCACTCACATGCACAGTAAGTCAGAGAAGCTCAAGGGAAAAAAAATGATGTTTTTTTCTTCCTCAGGTTTTGATTCACTACAATTGGGTTGAGGTCCAATTGTTATCATGTTTTAGGTGTAAATTAATACAGCAACTTCTTAGGTATTAAATATTTATTTATTTATTTATGTATTTATTTATTTTAACGTACAAATGCTCACAGTATGTCGGAAACCACATGTGTGCAGTACCCATGGTGGCCAGAAGAGGGCGATGAATTCCCTGGAGCTGGAGTTACAGGTGGTTGTGGGTGAGCTACACATAGGTTGAGAGTCACCTTATGGGTGCTGGGAACCAAGGTCCTCTGCAAGAAACACCCAGTGCTCTTAATGACTGAGATATCTCTCCAGGCCGCAAAGTATAAATTCTAAATATCCTATGAAACAAGCAGAGTTAAATACACTGTTTGTGTTTCCTTCCCTGTTGCCATGGTCAAATACTCTGACAAAAGCAACTTAAGGGAGAAAGAGGAGGTTTATTCTGGCTCACAGTCCGAGGTAGAGCTTGCCATGGAGGGGAGACAAAGGCAGCTGGAGTGTAAAGCAGTTGGTCATGACTCGTCCAGTCAGGAAGCAGAGAGGGATGGATGGATGCTGTTACTTTGTCCCGTTTATCCACTGATAGAGTCAGGACCGCATCCAGGACTCTCCACCCCCTATAGTGTGGGGATTGAAGGTATGCAGGTCATGCCCAACTTTCTACGTGGTCTCTGAGATCTGAACTCAGGTCCTGACACTTGCTCAGCAAGTGCTCTTACCCATAAGCCATCTGTCCGACCCTTACAATAAATCTTTAGTGATCGTCCCACCTACATTAGCTGAAACCATCGGTACACTTGATGATCTGAGAGGCAGCTCCGACAATAGAAATATCTAGACAGGACCCCAAACCCAGGACTTTACAGGAGCAAGATGATAAGCTCGCTGTATTCCCACCACCCAGTGACCTGACCAAGAATAATTTAATGTTCATGAGTTCATTTGCAGAAAACTTTCTGCTTTATACTACATGTTGTCAGAGGAACTGGAGTTTAAAGATGTGGTAGGCTTTCTAGCAGACCATGAATGCACTCCCAGGCTGGAAAGTAGATGACAAATAAAATTGGGGACAGCAAGGAGGAAAGGCCTTGCCCATCCTGGGAGCAAGCACACACTCACTTCAGACTACAGCCAGAGAGGTACAGTGTGGGTCAGTTCCTGGCTGTGGGAATAATGTGTGAGAATAAGCACAGCTGAGGGTGAGTGACGACAGCTGGGCACCTGGCCCTTTGCCACAGTGATATATGTGTTTCTTTCTGGAATCTTGGGGAGTCAGTAGGCTAGCTATGACCTTAACCTTAATAAGGCAGCCCCCAAATCTCCTCTATCACACAGCTCACTGCCAAAACCGGTGTAGCACAGACCACCATCACACTCATCTTCACCATTGAAGACACTGTTGGGTTCCGCACCTAGAGGATCTAAGTCATCAGGTCTTTTAGGGGCGTGACCATCTGCATTTGTGTCTTGTTGCCAGGTGATGCTGATGCTGTTCTGGGGACCATGCCTTGAGAACCGCTTGTGATTGTTTCCTGTGATATCCTGTCCAGATCAGCATACAAAGATGCTGCTTTTTCCCCCCAGCTAGCTGTCCGCTGCTGAACAGAGCCCCTTTGTCTGAGATCACAGATCGTCCCTGACAGAGCCTCCACTTGGTGACTGGTGGAAGCAAGAGAGGGTGGTGGTGGTGGTGGTGATGGTGGTGGCTATTTACCCAGTGTGGAGACTCAAGTGTCCTTCCCTGTGTCAGTGCTCCTGTAGGGGCACGATGTCCCTTGTCATCACTGCACTGCAGCTCAACATTTCCCTCAGGACACACTATAGCTCCCATATGACCACACCAGAAAAGGCAGAACGCTAACCTAGTCTCATACATAGGTTTGTCACCTGGGGTGGGTGGGAGCAAGACAGAACACAAGCATGCTTACAGGGATCCAAGCCATAGCTTGCCTTGAACGTGGCAGTGAAGGGGGAAAACCACAGGACAAAGTGAGTCACACAGCCCTGACTCAAGTCAGTAGACCAGCACTGCAGAAGGTGGCTTCTGCAGGAGGCTTTCTTTGAGAAGCATCACACCCCAGGAGGGCTGTGGAGTGTTGAGAAGAACAATTTAATCTGTCACTGTCTGGCCACAGTACAGCTACCTGAAACATTTTAATAGAGTTCAGAAACCAAATGTGCATAAGTTTGGAGAAGGTATAAAAGAGCACAGGAAAGCATCCACTACCCCAGCTTGTAGTTAAATGAAGGACAAGGACCTTCTGAGAGGAAAATATGTCTGAGAGGAAATAATATGATCACTTGGGGCAAATGAAACAGAGGGTGAAGAGCAGAGCTTTCAGGAGATCCAATTAGAAACGTGTGGCGACAAGCCGTGCAGGGTCTTGAAGGATTTAAAAAAGAATGTTATATTTGTTATTAGACATCTTTAGAGATGTGGGGAGCATGGTTCATGATCAGATCTAGGTATGAAATGGGTCTTCTGGTATCAGGTGGGGCTGTTATCAGAGGAACAGAATGTCAGGAAATACAGATTTGCGAGCCACAGCAGTCATCAGACGAGGCAGCAGATATCACCCTGATGAACTCAAGCTTCCCGGGACTCACAGACTGGGTCTGGACCTCTGATGTGCCACTGAGGTTTGGGATGCGGATGAGTGACTTAACCTGGGGAACCTGGGCTGACACACAATGAGTAGAGTGGCAGCACCCACTGCTGATTTTCTGTTAAGACTGGATCAGCAAATGCAAAGAAGAGAATCCATGCAGCATCTGCCACTATTAGCACACAAGCATCAACTGCCAATCACTTTTCCTAGAAGATGCCAATTAGTGTTGAACTAGGAGGCTTTGAGGAGAAAATCTCAGCTACTTTGGAAGTCATTAAAATATGTAAAAGAGAGCTAAAGAATTGGCCAGAGGGTAAGTGTGAAAGTACAGCCAGCTCAGGATTAAACAGGGCTTGATTTTTAGGATCAGGACTCCATTCATCCATCATCCAGCTTCATTTTATCCATCCATTCCTTCTTCCATCTTCATTTCTTCCATCCACCCACCCTCCCACCCTCTATCCAGCCCCCCACCCTCCCACCCACCCATCCACCCACCCATCCACCCACCCTGCCACCCACCCTGCCACCCACCTTCAAACCCTCTACCCATTTTCACACCCTCCCACCTTCTACCCACCCACCCCACTCTCCCACCCTCTACCTATCCACCCACTCACCATCCACCTACCTACCAGCCACCCACCCCTTGAGTCACTATTTTCCCTCAGTACCAGGCACTGTTCTACACAGTGGTATCTAGTTGTGGTAACTATATAAAGGCAAGTACTAAATAAAACCCTCCCAAGGATTGTGGCCTTGTTCAAATAAAGCCTGATATTCCAGGCTGAAATTTCAGAGGCACTGTTTTCATTTTAGCTCTGTGAGAGCTTAACTGTTCCAATTCACGACTAGCTGGCTGTTAATAAAAGTAAGTTAGGCTAAATGTTATTGTGTCTTCTTTGAGAGTAGAGCGTTGTAGCTTCACATGTGAAAGCACTGCTTAGAATTCAAAGCCTTTCAGGCATCTGTGTGAGAGGATCCTTAAATCTGAGAGGAAGTGGAAGCAATTGGAAAAAAAGTTGGGGAGCTACTACTGCTTTACTTACTTGCAGAGTCCGGTTAGTCTAAACGTCTCTTCCATGCTCAGGGTGGTAGGCTGTGGTTTTGTTTTCTCTCCATGCAGGTAAATTGCTGTTTCTTAGGTGTCGGGACATATTGAGTGTAAGTTGGCTGACACACCAACAGCAATGCTCCTCACGCTGCCGGGTTCCCAATAAGCCTGTGTTTGGTTCAGAACTCTCGCTTTGTAAACCAGGTAATGTTCTCTCCTGGCACAACCCACCGGATGTCAATCACAGCAAATGTGCTCATACCCGCAGGGCCTTCAATTGCCGTGCGACTCGCCTGTGGCAGTGTGGTGTTGTTGCAGGGTTCGAATCAGAAGGCTGGCTGGAAGTGCAGGAAGCAGATTGAGTCTGTGCACTGGCCCCCTCTCTCTGCCCTCGAGGAGGAGGCTCAGGAGCCCAGGAACAGACAGGAATTGTTTGCTCTGCACTCCCCATCTCCCTGTCTGCACCGTCCGCTCAGCCTCATGCCCAGCATTTTGAATCTCACTGGCCCTGGTCCTCATGGTGTCTATCTTTTCCTGCTCTCTTCCTGCTCTCACTCTAGATAGTTTGCTTTCCCTTCCTGTTGAAAGATGTACAAAATGGACAAAAGCTCAAACGCTCTAGTGTCTTTATAAGAAAGCAAATAAATACAGGCTGGATCATTATCTGCCTTCATGCCGATGCTGCTGCTGCTGCTGCTACTGCTGCTTGGGTGGCTGCCAGCGATAGTGCCTGAGGCCAGGGTGCATATATGGTCCAGCTACTATGGGAGCTTTGCTCAACAAATAAGAAAGCTGGTGGTTGACACAGAGCCGCCAACTCAGGGAAAGGACTGGCTTAGCATCGTCGCCCAACTAGCTTAGCCTTGTCACTTTTGGCTATTTCATTTCACATGTGCAGTGCTTTTTTTTTTTTTGGTTCAAAATGAAAATTCATATCATTGCAAAATAGAGAACTAGCAAATCTAGCCCACGATAAGCAGGAAATTAAAAAGGAATGTTCAGATTTTTTAAAATGAGGAAAAGAATAAAAAGCCAAAAAGGAGGAATAAGTCTAAGCTGGAAGAAAATAGCTATTAAAGTACAAGCTAGTTCTGTGCTGCCTTCCACTCTTGAAAATTTAATATATTGTGTAATTTGAACCACAGTTCAAAATTAAAACAAAATACAGAGAAGAGAATTAGTATCGTACAAATATGATACATGCCTGAAGTCCCATCACTTGAGAAACAGGCAGGAAGGACACTCAAAGTCAGATGGGATTAGCCATAGGGGGGCGGGGGAGAGGTGAGGGCGGAGAATTAGATGTTATATATTTGGCCTATTATATACCAAATAAATAGAAATAAAAATAAAATTGTTCATCATAATACCACAGGAAAATATGGAGTAAAATGAATGAAATGGAAAACGCTGAGTGTGAAACACAGATTACTAAATGAAATGATAGTCAATACATTTTTTTAGCACAAACCTCATAGAAAGGAATATTAAGAATGATATTTCAGGCAACTCCCCCCCCAAGTGTTTGGAAGGCAGCACAGGTGGGTGCTGAGAGAAAAAAGGGTGCTCAGTGGTGAACAGCAAGTAAGACGGGATTCAGTACAAGAGGATGCTCTGACCACCAGGTGGGGAGTCAGTCATTGTCTAGTGGACAATCCAGCTCACCTGGGACCTTCCCACAGCAATGACTGATGATCTATACAAACCCAGTGGAGAATCCCTGGGATGCTGAGGGACAGAACACGGATATAAGCATGTTATGCTTCACCACGCAGATTATTTTTCCAACCCTTGCTTTAAAGCACTCATATCTTTGACATATTTTTCTTTATGTTTAAATACTAGTTTAAGTAGGGATTACAATTCCACCAGAGAACTCCTCCAGCTGATAAACACCTTCAGCAAAGTGGCTGGATAAAAAAAATAACTAAAAAAATCAATAGCTTTCCTGCATATAAATGGCAATCATTCTGAGAAAGAAATTAGAGAAACTACACCCTTCACGATAGCCCCAGGCAAGATAAAGTATCTAGGAATAACTCTAACCAATCTCTGAAGAAAGAGATTGAAGATTACATCAGAAGATGGAAAGTTCTCACTTGTTCATGGATTGGGAGAATTACCATAGTAAAAATGGCCATCTTACCAAAAGTAATTTACAGATTCAACGCAATCCCTATCAAAATACCTACACAATTTTTAAAGACAATGAAAGATCAATTATCAATTTCATAAAAAAAAACCCAGAATAGCTAAAACAATCCTGTACAATAAAAGATCCTCCAGAGGAATCTCTATCCCTGATCTCAAGCAGTACTATAGAGCAACAGTAAATAAAACAGCATGGTACTGGCACAGCAACAAGCTGGTTGACCAAATGGAATCGAATTGAAGACCCAGAAATAAATCCACACACATATAGTCACTTGATTTTTGACAAAGAAGCCAAATCCATTCAACAGAAAAAGGAATAGCATCTTCAACAAATGGTGCTGGTCTGACTAGGTGTCTACATGTAGAAAGATACAAGTAGATCCATATTTATCACCATGCACAAAACTCAAGTCTAAGTGTATTATGGACCTCAACATAAAACCAGAGACACTAAGTCTGTTAGAAGAAAAAGTGGGGAAAAGCCTGGAACACATTGGCACAGGAGACAACTTCCTGAACAGAACACCAACAGCCCAGGCCTCAAGGTCAACAATTAACAAATGGGACCTCATGAAGCTGAGAAGCTTCTGTAAGGCAGAAGACACTGTCAACAGAACAAAGTGACAGCCTACAGAATTGGAAAAGATCTTCACCAACCTTACATCTGACAAAGGTCTAATATCCAAAATATATAAAGAACTCAAGAAATTAAACACCACCAAACCAAATAACCCAATTGAGAAATGGGGCTCAGAACTAAACAATGAATTCTCAACAGAGGAATATCAAATGGCTGAGAAACACTTAAAGAAATACTCAACATCCTTAGTCATCAGGGAAATGCAAATCAAAACAACTATGAGATTCCATCTTACACCCATCAGAATGGCTAAGATCAAAAACTCAAGTGACATCACATGCTGGTGAGGATGTGGAGAGAGAGGAACATTCCTTCATTGCTGGTGGGAATGCAAACTAGTACAGCCACTTTGGAAATCTATCTGGCGCTATCTCAGAAAACTGGGAATAAGGCTTCCTCAAGACCCAGCTATTCCACTCCTTAGAATATACCCAGAAGATGCTCCAGCACACAAGAAGAACATTTGCTCAACCATGTTCATAGCAGCCTTATTCATAATAGCCAGATCATGGAAACAGCCTAAGTGTCCCTCAGTAGAAGAATGGATAAAGAAACTGTGGTACATTTACACTATGGAATACTACTCAGCTATTAAAAACAAGGACCATTAAGGCTGGCGGATCTGGACTCAGGAAGGCCAGTTCCAACTACTGTACTAATCAAGGACAATGCATGCAGTAAACCTAGAACCCCTATCCAGATCTAGCCAATGGACACCACATTCTCCACAATTGTGTGGAGGGCAGGGACTGACTTGAACATGAACTCTGATGCCCCCTATTTGACCACTTCCCCTTGGTGGGGAGACCTGGTGACACTCAGAGGAAGAGTAAGCAGGCTGCCAGGAAGAGACCTGATAGGCTGTGATCTTATAGTAGGGGACAAGGTCCCCTTCTGTCACAGACCTAGGGGAGGGGAATAGGATGAAAGAGGGAGGGAGGAAGGGAGGGGGAGTGGGAAGATACAAGTGAGGGAATAACAATTGGGATGTAATCTGAATAAATTACTTACATAAAATTTTTTTAAAAGAAATGGGGATTACTACTGTTTTTATAAGGGGCTAATTAATTTGGGGACTTAGCGTAAGAGCCTACTAAGCTTCTCAATGGATCAGAAGTTTCGGTTGTGTCATCCCAGAAAGAACGAAAATTCTGACTCATTCAGTCTTGGTGCTACAAAGAGAACTAAGTTTTTAAAAGTCAAACCAGGAGTTCATATAGTAAGGGTCCCAGCCACACTGGGCTCTTTCCTGTGTCTTCCCTTTTATCTGGATTTGACTGTGTGTCACCGTTCATCAGTGTAATAGCATCAGCTGTCAGCTTGGCACAAACCTACAGCCTATGGGCATTTTCTGGATTGTTAGTTCATGTAAGAGGTCCAAGCCTAGTGTAGGGGGCGCCATTCCCTAAGCAGGTGAGTCCGGGCTGTAAAATGGGCTAGCTGACGTGAGTAGAGAACAAGCCGGTAGGCAGCATTGCTCATGCTTTCTGCTTTCAGGCTCCTTCGTTTAGTTATTGTCTTGGTTTCTCTCCGGGGAGGGGCTGTGTTACCTGTCAGGTGCAATACCTCCCTTCCTTCACAAGTTGCTTTTTGGTCACAGCGTTTATCAGAGCAACAGAAAGCAAAGTAGGATGCGTGGTGAGAGGACAAAGAACTGGCAGCAGCAGCAGCACTCCACAGTTCTATTTCTCAGTGCAAACACCAGTCTGTTTCAGTTAGGAGGGGCAGCCTGCTCAGGTAGTCATCAAGAGCCAAGACTATGACCGTATGGCAAAACAGAAGGCCAGGCTCTGTGCATGACAGACCAAGATGGCCACTTTCTTAGCCATGCTGCACCGCACTCCTTATCTGGAAGGTGGGAACCCGACTGTACTTGCTTTCAGGGTCTTTATGTGGATGAAATGAGATCTCGTTACAACAGAGTATGTAGTCAAAGCGTCTTGTTTCATGACAATGGAACGGAGCCCCCGGAAACCACCATTTCCAAAGGTAACAGGAACGAAGCTCCTGTTTTCTATCAGGAGAAGCTCATAATGGCTTACATAATGGCTGTGAAGTGCTTCCTGGTTTTGTTTTGTTTTTGTTTTTTGCTTTGTGGGGTTGGTATAAAGATTCAGTGTGAACGCTGGAGCTTGGAGACAGGCAGTATTTCCCAGGAAACAGCACACTGGGCAGTGGCTGGCTGGTCCCTCAGTGTTCCTGGAAAAAGAGTGAATACGAAGGGTGATATTTTTGCTTCCATTTCCTGGCAGAATGAACTTCCTAGGCTGCTCAAAGCCCAGTCGGCCACCCCGCTGTCTCCTAATTGCCGAGGACACTGAATTTAGACCATTTTTTTTTAATAATCTCTCCCTATCTCTTTCTTTCTCTATCTCCCTCCCTCCCTCCCTCTCTCCTCCTCTCCTTCCCTCCCACCTGCCACTCTGGAAAGGAATAAGTCATTGGGATTATTTGTTCTGGAAGGAAATAAAGCATGGAAAACAAGGGACAGATCACAGGGACATAGATAAATGCACTTAATTATAGGCTGAGCTATTAGCATGACATGAATTGCTGTTTTTTGAAAATGATCTGACAGGCAGAAAAAGCTACTGCTACCAGCCTAGTCTGTCTGTCAGCAAGAGGACCATGGCATGACTCCCAGTGGGCTGGGGGCTCCATCCCTTCTCTATCCACTTTGTTGATAAAAATGATCTGGGTATCTCAAGTGATTCCTCTTTTTCAGAGACCGAACAAAGATGTTGCCACTGCTAGCTTTTCTCAAGTGGCTTCAGCAGCTAAAGTCTCTTTAGACACTGGCAGATCTTGGCTCTATCCTGCATGGGGAGTTCACGAATCTTCTCTGCAGCATCTCCTACCATAGAGAGATCCTTTTGTATTATATATTTTAGCCCACAGGATCCATTTAGTCAGGGATCCATGAAGTCATACCTTTCTTTATGGCCACACTCCCCATAATAAAGAACAAAAACTAAATGAACACATATTTCACTTCTTCCCAAGTTTTGCTTTCCGGAGTTGGAATTTATGTTAAAAATTCTTCTGTCTGTTCACGAAGGACTTTTATTCTTGGTTGCCTGGGATCCTGGCGCATCTGGTTATTGTACATGGCTACAGGGTTTTAGACAACTGTAAAGTGGGTGCTCTGATGCCGGCTGAGTTTTTTTAGGAAACAAGCATGCCTGAAATAGTTAAGGACAGTTCTGGAAATAAACGTAGAGTACATAAAATGGAGTGGGAGTGGGAATCACATATGAACAGGAATCTTATTTTAATGTGATTGACGCCCCTTTTGCCCGATTGAGTTCCTTTTTTTTTTTTTTTTTTTTTTCCTGGACTCAACTGGCCTTACGTATCTGTATATATGCACGCATGAGGAAAGTTCAAGCAAAACTGCAGAAGATCACAAAGAGAAAGCGGAAAGATAATACTTAACTTCCTCCATGCAAATTAGGATTTTGCAACAGCACCCCTGTCCCAAAAGCTAGGTCACTGTAGTGGTGAGAACGGGTTAGATGACTCTAAAGCCTTTCTCCCGTGCACCTTTAGCATGTCAACAAGCATGTCCCAAAGAGCAGCACCTCCTTAGCAAGAAGATAAACCTGTGCTAATCGAGCCCTGGACGACTAGGCCAGAGGGTCAGGTGATGAAGCCCTAATTTAACTCTGCTCAGCACTGCCAGTGTCTGTGATCCATGGATGCTGGGCTGAGGGCTGGTGGATCTGTTGGTCTGGCTGCCACGGCAGGCAAGGAATCCCTGCAATGCCGAGAGGGTGCTGCCTCAGAGGTGTGCAGCTAGCTGAAGTTCAAGAAGAGTCTGCTTTGTCTGGGGCGTCCTTCCAAGTTGTATTACTCAGGGTTCTCTAGAGTAACAGAACTTATAGAACGAATCTCTGTATATGTAGAAAGGGGGAGGAGCTTTATTAGAATGGCTTCCGGCCTTCAGTCCAGCTAATCCAGCAATTCCTGCTCTAAATGGATAGTCCCAGAATCCAGAAGTTGCTCAGTCCAGGAGGCTGGATGTCTCCAATGGTCTTCAGTACACACTGGAATCCCAAAGAAGTTAGTTCTAATGCCAGTGAAGGACCGGACTTGCCAGCAAGGAGGAAGCAAGCAGGCAAAGGTCAAAAGCTTCCATCTTCCTTGTCCTTACATGGTGTGTGCAGGATTAGAGGTGGGTTTTCTCAGCTCAAGTGGTCAGGATTGAAGCTGTGTCCTCCTACCTCAAAGGTCCAGATTAGAAGTGGATCTTCCTACTTTGAATTAGGCAAAAAATCCCATAATTACAGGTGTGCCCTCCATTTTTGGCGTTTTAGTTAATTCCAGGTGTTAACAAAACAAAACAAAACAAAAAACCAATAGCCATCGCCTAGGCCTTGGCAAAGCCAACAAAAAGAAGCCCACCCATGAGGGACAATGGCATTGCTCTGAGCTGGAGGCATTAGCCTGCCCAGAGCCAAGGACTGACTCAGGCCAGGGGCCTTCTCTCCAGTTATGTGAAGTGATGATGCTCCTTCTTCCATACGACTGGACTCTATTCTAGGTGTGTGTGGGGAGCAGAAGGCAGAAGGCAGGAAAGATTAACAAAACTCAGTATTTTTTTTAAGTACCTGAACATTTGCTGAAGGGATGTACACCCACACTCTGAATCTGATTGCATTTAAACTGGTTGGACATTTAGTAAGCATGCTCTTGCTGACTAGTGAGTTGAGGCAGCCAAGAAAAAGCAGAGTTCTGTCAATATGTAGGGGAAAAACTCCAGATAAATATATAGCAACATTTCTATTCTCTCAGAACATCCAGACAGTCCCCTTTGCTAATGTCTTACTGAAAATATCTTGCTTTTTCATTTATTTCATTTACATCTTTACTTAGTATTAAATTTTTACCCTCTTTGAGGAATACAAGCTTGTGTTTTTCAAAATGTAAGCTGTGGGATAAAGGACCCAGACACTGTGCCAAATCAGACATGAGCATATAATCATTTGGCTGTCAATCACGTTTGCTCAGGAGAATCTTCTGGCTGTATTTATGCATGATAGATGCTCTTCTGAAATTTTCAGTGATGACTCTGTGAGTAAATATGGGATGCAGAACTGGTTACTCACTGACAGATCATCCAGAACCAGCCTGGTACCATGTGGTGAAAGCTGACACATGTTTTTCTGATGCACAGGGGAATAATCTTTGGGGTACTGGTTCTCTGATGCCCTGTCACTTAGAAAGAGTCAGTGGAACTGGGGTTTATTATCCCCCTTTTTACATGAACAGTAGACATAGGAACAAGCATCCTTCTGTTTTCTACTTGCTTACATGGATGCCTCCTCTCCTAGGCCACTCTCAGGGTCCCAAGCTTAGAGATCCAAGAAAATGACAGACTACTTCCTAGGTAACATAACACATGGGGAGAAGGGAGCTGGTACTTGCTGTGTATGTATGTATGTATGTATGTATGTATGTATGTATGTTGTATGTGACAGACAGTGGATAACTGTGCATGGCCCGGAGAGCTTCTCAGAAGATTTTCAGGTCCTCCTTCACATGAAAAGAAGCTCACTAGGGACTCAGATTTGGGGGAATGTCAAGATGCTAATCCAAGACATCTTTCTTTAGACTCAAAATCATTGGCTATATTGAAGAATCCTCACACTGAATTATGAAACAAGTTTAAGGCAATAAGCAGCATAAACCATTTGAAAACAGCACACGCGCGCACACACACACACACACACACACACACACACACACACACACACACACACGGCTATCTTCTGATCTTCAAAATGACCCGATGCGTTGCCTACTAATTTTCTTTCTATTTCATGAATCAGCAAAGATATTTTGGAACAAGAAGGTAATTTTTTCCAGGGTCAGTGGCTAGAGAGTCACAGGGGGAGACAGACAATAATAGATAGGTGATAGATAGATAGATAGATAGATAGATAGATAGATAGATAGATAGATAGATGACTAAATAATAGGGCTAGATTTAGGGGACAACATATCAATTTCTTGTGGCACTCACCCAGTGAACAACCTCAGGAAAGTTAAAAGAATGCGTCCTGTGTCATGTCTGTCTGAGCCTGTCTTGCCTCTTGTCTCCTGCTCTGCCTTACATGCAGAGGGACCCTGCTTTAAATCCTACTTCAATTTATATGTAGCAGAGGAAACAGATGACTTCTGTGGCTGCAGTCTGTCATGGCTACTAGTGAGCAAAGTCTTAACCTAAAGGTCCAAATGAGAAAAGATATCACAGAGAAGATGCAGACCAGGCTTGGGCAAGAGAGCTCGGTTGACGGCGTGCTCACCTTGAAACCATGAGGACCCGAGATCCATATCCTGAACTCGCATTTTAAAACGTAGTAAGCTAAGGCATGATGGTCCATGTTTGTAACCCCAGAGCTGGGGAGGTGGAAAGAAAGAGATTCATAGGGCTCACTAGTTAGCCAGCCCAGAGTAGTCCGGGGATTCTAAGAGGCCCTGTCTCAACACATAAAATGGCCACCACTTGAGGAAAGACACGGAGGTCGTTCTAGTCCACAAGCAGGTTCACAGTTGGGCACACACGGCTCCTACATATACACAAACACATACAAGCATGTGTAGAAAGGAACCTGAGCAGTTCACCTACAGGGAGAGGGAAAGAACTCTACAAAAATGTCAGTGAGCCACATACAGAAAAGTGACATCAAAAGGCCAGCTTCCTCATGTCATCTGGAGATGCCCACACATCTATGGTCATGGGCTTGAGAGAAGATTGTGTGGTCAGAGAGGAGGGAAGGGTATGAGAGAGCACCCATCTCCTCCTAAATCACTGCCGCATGTGCCTGGGCATCGCTTCACGGGCTAAGGGTATCTCGTAGTCTCGCCAGTTACTCGGGCGGTGAGGGTTTAGCCTGCAGCTCCCTTTTCTGCACAGCACCAGTGAAAGCAGTCAGTGTGTGAGCCCAGACTGTTTGCATTCGTGCTTCAAAGCAAGTGGTCTCCTAGGAGCTGCCTTGCTCGTTTGTTTTTATGTAAACTGTTTGTTGCCGGTAGAATTGGGAATAGCAAAAGGCACTAGCAGGAAAACTTGCAGCTACTTTTAAATGCTGGTACTTGTCCTTTGGCAGGGCTTGTCTGAGGTGACACGTGAGACCTTCTTTGGACATTTTGTTCATTCGCCTCTATAGGAGAACAATGATAGAACTAGCCAAGTGTTTTCCCATGATTCTTCTGGCATGCTTATGAACTCTAACAGGTCTTGGCCATACGTGACTTTAGGAAGGATGTCTGCACAGTTAACTACCAGTTTCCCACACATGGATCACCCAGATGGTGAGGACCGTCCCGTCCCATCCATCTGATGCCTTTCCCTTGGGGTCAGGGATGTGTGGCCCTTCTGCGTCATTCCTCAATCGTGCACCAGCTGGAGAGCTTAGCTTTGGTTCTCAGTTACTCAGAGCAGACTGCCTTAATCCAATGCTAGCGATGGCTACCACCTACACCTGTCACGCCAGATCAGCCACTGGTGGGAAAAAAAAAACCATGATGCTGTTCTTGATTCACTGGGACCCCAAGGGAACAGTGTAGATAGCACATCAATTCAGTTAAAGTGATGAACTGATTCTCTCCAGCTTCACTTGCTGATGCTGATGTGGACAGAGCTGGCTGCCAACCTGGGCTCAGTTCCCATTGCTGTTGGCTGGTGGAAGCGGCACTTTACCCCAGAGGTGCCTCCAGCTGTGGCTGACTATACTGCTTACTGTCATGGCAGTTCAGAGAGCAGGTGGCACCTCTCTTCAATTTTTCCATATCCTCCCATGTGGTCCATTTTTAATAACCTGTACCCCCAACTCCTGTGAACAGTAATCTTGATTGATGTTTAAAATGAATATATGCAAATGTATGTCATTATTATGTATCCTCTATTTACATGAGGTGTGTGTGTATGTGTGTGTGTGTGTTTGCATTCATGTGCATGTCTGTATAAATGACAAATATGCCAAGTAAATCCATGAACCACAATAGGAACTACAGTACTGTTATCCTAGATTAATTCCCAGCAAAGAAAGTACTTACTCTTCTTATCTTTGGTCGTTTGTTGTTAAGCATGCACACCTCTCCCCAGGAAACCAGAGAGATAGAGTCACAGAGTCACACTTGTGGGTGGTGAGATTTTTCTCAGAGCCTAGGTGGAGACGCCAACTTTCCCAGGAACTTATAGGAAAGTGGCTTTTAACTGATTTCAAAGCAGTACGAGTGAGCTTGTTTTGAGAAGAGGCCTCACTGTAGCTAAAAGCTCATTTAGAATGCGGTCATTTACTAATTCACTTAATGGGCATTTATGGATTTTTTACTCCTTACCGTGTCTGAGGATGCTGTCAAATCAACGGGAGACATTTCCCCAGTAGCTTGTGGTGTAAGTAGGGGATCCCTCTCGCATCACTTTAAATCACCTGCATGGTGCTTTTGAGATCACTTTTATATGGCTTCTGTTAATACCACTGAAGCGAGCAAAGCTGGCAGAGTGCAGAGGCCAAGGCTGCTGCTTGCCCCGTTGCCTGTTGGAGAAACTGAAGTTTTCGCAAGCTTGTGACTTGAAGCAGGTTACTTAACTGCTCTGGTTATCAGCTTTCTTATCAGTAGCAATAGGAATAAACACAATCTATGTGTTCAATAAAATGACTTTGACAACACACTAAGCGCTAGGCCTGGACACTCTAGGTCAGTGGTTCTCAACCATCCTCATGCCATAACCCTTTAAAACAGTTCCTCATGTTGTGGTGACTCCCTCAGCCATAAAATTATTTTCAACGCTACTTCATAACTGTCACTTTGCTACTCTTATGGATCATAATGTAAATGTGTGTTTTCTGATGGTCTTAACAACCCCTGTAAAAGGGTCACGACCCACAAGTTGAGAACTGCTGCTCTAGGTACTCCATAAATGGCAGTTATTAGATGTTGGAAAAGGCTCTTGGGAGGGGTTTCAAGTCTAAGATCAGGTCTTAGACATTTCTGCTGAGATGGAACCGGATGCCCCTTCTGATACTTTCTGAAGTAGTAGTTAGCTCACTTTCAGACCCTAGAGTCCTCAGCGTACTTTATCTGGCAGATGGTAACACTGACTTAATGGTTAACTTACCTACTTCTGCCTTTAATTCATCTACACGCACACACACACACACACACACACACACACACACACAGAGAGAGAGAGAGAGAGAGAGAGAGAGAGAGAGAGAGAGAGAGAGAGAGAGAGAACCAAGGCCCCCTCCAGCTTCCCCATCACAGTCCTTTCAGGCTGTGGTAGGAAGGGGTCAGGTGACTCCAAGGAGCCAGTGCCTGTGTAGTAGGTTGCTAGGCTACCATCCCCTGACACTGGCCTGAAGACATGGTAAATTCATGCTTATCTTCAGTAACCAGGAGAGTGTCTGTACTAAAACAGGTTGGTGGTGAGCCAGGGAGGGCTCACTCAAGCCAACTGTGGTCAATGGAGACCAGCAGAGGCAGGAGGATGGAGCTAAAGTTTCTATCTGCCTCTGCATCTGGCTTTTAAAGAAAAAGCTGGCAACCCGTGGGCTGTGTTTTATCGGAAGAGAATTTTCACAGTTTCTGAGTAGAAAGAAGGAACTGTGAAGTTGGCCAGGCTAGGACCAGGCCTTTGGGGATGTGTCACAAGCAGCCTTTGACTGCAACAGTAAGCTGCACATTTCAGCCACCATCTTTCCACTCCACCCTGATATTCCAGCAAAAAAGTCACTTTCACTTCGGTTCTGTCCAGAGAACATTTGCAAAGTATGTAGTGTTTGAAGCTAGGCATTTTGCCCAACGATGAGAAAAACATTCATAATTGCTTTCTTTATTCAGAAAGAAGCAAATTTGTTCAAATGCTCTCAGTGCATGGTGGGCCGAGGCTGGTCTTCTGTGATTTGGATCTTAAAAGACCAACAAAGGGTCAATTGGCAAGAACAAATTCTTGGTCATCTATCCGTGTGGCTGGTAAGGGGTGGAACTGTGAGAGAAAGGTCAGTTACTGGTGGCGTGCCCTTAAAGGGGACCTTAAGAGTGAGGCTCTTAGGCCTCAGCAGAAACTCACAACTAATCAAAATGCAGAGTGTTAAGTGTCAGTGGGGTGCTCAGCCACAAACGGGACATCCATATCACACCTCCAGGCTCAGGGACCATTGCAGAAGAGGGGCTGGAAAGACTGTGAGAGCGAGAGGCTGGGGCAGACTGAGGTGAAACAGGGTCTTTTGGACATGAACAGGATAGCTGACCCAGGACAGCTATGGTGGCTATGGTTGTCTGCACAAGATCAAGCCAGTCAACATTCCAACCTGGAGAGGGGAGGAGCCCATTGGCTTCTGGAGGAGGGAGAGTCAGTTTCCTTTAAGGCTGTGGCTGCAGGTAGGTGGACCACACTCTCATACCCAGAACTACATGGACATCACAAATTTGAGTTGATGGGTGATTTTCTCAAAGGACATGAAGTTGAGGAAGATAAGAGTGGATCTGGTAGGAGTTGGAAGGCATGAATATTATCGAAATATGTTGTATGCAATTCTCAAAAAAACCTATTAAAATATTGCATTAATTTTTTGTTGGAATATATACAAATCCATATGTCATTTTATTCAGCAAGTAGATTTCAAACTCAAGCTTTCTCTTTAGTTCCTGAGTACTGTGAAGATAAAGTGTCCACAGAGCCTAACATCAGCATAAAATCTCTCAAGCTGAGTCTGCCAGGAAACTTAATGGCGGAGTGTGGAAATCAGAGCTACTGCAGCCGGGGCCTGCTGGAAACAATGAACAGTGGCCCTCCCTTCCCACCGGAGGCTTGTCTCCTGGGCTACAGGGTTGAACATGCTGTCAAGAGTTTCCCTGGCTCAAGGACAGGCAGCCTTATTGGATCTGATGTGGAACAGTTGCCTGTCTGGGGCCTCAGAGGGTCATCCCATCCACCACATCCTAGTGAGTAAGATGGAAGAACCAGAGATTGATGAAATGACTTCTCAGAGGTCACTGAGTAGTGCAGGCACAGATGGTTGCCTTAAACCAGGTAACAAAGGAATATGTCCTGCTGCGGTTGAAACCGGAGCCTTCTACTATTTCATTTTTCTACTTATTCCTTTCCCATTCCCACCTGCAGTGTGCTCAGCATGCCCTCTTCCTTCACTCGCCTCCTCCTTGAGAACACAGACATCTTTTTTTCTCCCAGGCTGTTCATCCTGTGCAAAGCATGTGGGGTTCTGAGTACAGACTGTAGTTTCGGATTTCTCATACTGTTCCCAGTACATGCCTATGTGTGGCGCTTGGGCGCATGGTTAGTGTTATGAGACGTGGTTCTCCATTTAGAGAGGAGATAAGAGTACTATCTGGTTTTTTTTTGTTTTTTTTTAAATGTTGTTGGGTAGATTCACAGAAAAACACCTGTAAGATACTGGAAGTGCTTAGCACAGAATAAGCATGCATGGGGGTCAGACGTGATGTATAGATCGGGGTTTTAGATCATCATGTGAGCAGCTGTTCATAGACACACCTGTCGTGGTTTGACGGAAAGAACCGGAGAGCTGCAGGAGAGGGGTGTGGTCACCGCTGGGGGTGGGACTTAACACTTGCTTCCTAAGGATCCCACCTGGAAGCCCCAGGTTTGGAAAAGCTTCTAGGTGACACAGAATCTTTTATACACACACAGGCACGTATGCATGAATTTTTAATTACTTCTTCTAGACTTTGGTCAGCAGATTTTGATTATATCCTCCTCCTCTGCCCCAACTCTTTCTAGACCCACCCCTTCCTGGCCCACCCATCTTTTTTCCTTTCCCCTTTTTATTAATCATAGAGTCTTTTCTAAAACAATATAATCTAATTACAGTTCCCTTCCCTTTATTCTTCACAGTTCCCCCCACCCCCACCTCCTCTCTCACCCGGATCCACCCCCTTTCTGTCTCTCATTAGAAAAGAACAGGCTTCTAAGAGATAATAACAAAACATAACAAAATAAAATATGATAAGATGAGACAAAACCCACCATATTGTTGAACAAAACAAGCCAACAGAAAAATGAAAGAGCCCCAAGATGTTTACAAGAACCAGAGACCCACTCGTTCACTTATTTAGGAATCTCATAGAAGTAATAAAATGAAAGCTATGATATACATATATATATATATATATATATATATATATATATATATATATATATA
>OU015751.1:91572748-91612791 GCA_907169655.1 Acomys percivali | reverse complement strand
TATATATATATATATATATATATATATATATATATATATATATATATGCAGAGGATTTGTACTGACCCATGTAGGCCCTGTGTTTGATGCCTCAGACTCTGTGAGTTCATATGATCTTTGCTCAGTTGTTTTACAGAGCTTTGTTTTTCTGGACGACACAGAATCCTAAGGAAAAATTAAAAATTTTAAAGCCTTTATTTATTCTATTTTACTCACTTCACATCCTGGATGTTATCCCATCACTCTTATCTTCCTGTTCCCACCCTCCGTCTCTCTTCTGCCTTACTCCTCTCTCCTAGACCTCTGATGGAAGGGGACCTCCTCCCCCACCATCTGACCACAGCCTATCAGGTCTCATCTGGATAGCCTGCTTCCTCTTTCTCTATGTGCCTGCAAGGCCACCCCTCCAAAGGGCAGTGATCAAATCACAGGCACCAGAGTTGGCGTCAGAGGCAGTCCCCACTCTCCCACCCCATGTGGAGAATTAGCTGTTCATCCATTGACTACATCTGAACAAGGGGTCTAGGTTCTCTGCTTGCAGTGTCTTTGGTTGGTGCATTGGTTTGTGCAGGCCCCCCTGGGTCCAGATCTGCCAGGCTTGATGGTCTCCTTGTGGGGCTCCTGACCTCTCTGGTTCCTTCCATCCCCCCACTCTTCCATGCAACTCTCAGCACTCTGCTCAGAGTCCAGCTTGAGTCCCAGTATCTGTGCCAAACCCTGCTGGGTGGAGTCTCTCAGAGGACATCTATGTTGGGCTAATATCCACTTATAAGTGAGTATGTACCACATGCGTCTTTCTGGGTCTGAGTCACCTCACTCAGGATCATCTTTTCTGGTTCTGTCCATTTGCCTGCCAATTTAAAGATTTCTTTGTTTTTGATACCTGAATAGTATTCCATTGTGTAAATGTACCACAGTTTCTTTATGCATTCTTCAGTTGAGGGAAATCTTGTAAACCACCTTAACACTCAAAGTCAAAAGATATCTAAGTGACATACAAAAGTAGCTCTCAAAAAGTTTTGCTTTATTCACTATACAAATATGAAATATTGTTGAATAAGACTTGCTTTATTCTTAATTAAATGACCTTATTGTAGTGGGAGTTTGGTTTCTTTAAAAATTCACTTATGCTATGTAAACATGGTTTTGTTTTAATTCCAGGTGTGGGATATGAGGCTGCTTCAGATTGTCCACAGTAGCAGACTATTTGCCTTGTTCAGACTCTGAGGAAGGTGTGATTTTTGCCAGCGGCAGATATTTAATTCAGGGGACTCAGAGAAGGTATAAATGCCAAAGCCCCATGAAGGGTGGGCACTCCAAGGAAGAAGAAGGAGGCGGGTGCTCCCCTCTGCTGCTCCCTGTTGCTGTTGTTGTGGTTCGATGAGAAGAAATTGGAGTTACCCTGACAATGAAGATTGGACTTGCCCCCAAGGAAACCAATGACCCTACCAAGCAGGAAATAATCTAAGAGAACTACATCCCCTCTCCCCACTAACCTTCCTTTTCTCCTACCTGGTGTTGGAAGGGATTGGGATGGAGAAGGGAGGTAGAGGCATAAGAAACCCAAATAAAGTAGTTTAAAATTACATGCCAACACTTATGGGATGATTTGACTCAGCAGCATGGTTCCTCATTGGGATAGAAATGGTTATACTTAGGAGAGCTGTGTTTGCCAACAGAGCGCATGCTGCTCTGAGCCCAGAGGCATGCAAGTCCTAAAACAATAGGGAATGCACATTTTGCTGTCAACATAAAGCTAAGGGCTGGAGGTAAAATATCTTTGGGAAGTGTGTAGTAAGTAGCTGCGGAGCTGCACCAAATCCTCACGTCTTTGTTAACAGATCTCCTTACTAGTTGGATCTTCCTACAGATTTTTCCAAGAAAGGCTGGTTAAAGAAGCTAATTTCCCCTCATTGTTTTAAAACCTTAACATGTATTCGCTAATGGAAAATAAGTCAGGATTTTAATTTGCCCTTGAATCTACAGAATCCCATGCCCATCTGAATGAATTGATTTAAATCTCTTTGAAAGCTGATGAGTTTGATTTCTCGGGGATATGATGCTCTGATCAATAAACCTTTACCTTTAAAAAGTACCAGCGCTCAGATGAAACACACCAAAGTCATTTCATGAGACCTCAGGACGAAACCCTCTCAAATGACAAAGGGCTTAGACTTGGTTTTTGATTAGAAAAATCTTTACAGGAAAAGAAAACCAACTAAAAAGATCAAGTAAATAGAACTTAAAACATTTCCCCTTGGATTCTGTGTGGCTAACGAGGGGTGTGGCTATAATCCATGACTAGAAAGAGCTTTTGATCATAAAAAAATGATACTCCGTAAATATCTGTTCGTGTAGGGTTTGAAGGCCACTGGGGAATCTAGAAAAACTGACAATGTTTTATTTTAATTACGGTATACAACATGTCCTCAGGTTTTGAGAAGTCTGTACTGTGTAGTTTTTTTTTTCTTTGTAACAATTTAAATTTGATGCAACCTAAACTTGTATAACATCTCTTTTAATATTTACTCTGCTAGCATAAAGTTTTGTTTTCTTCATCTCCAAAACTGCTGTAGGTTTCATATCAATTTAGAAGCTTTTATTCTTAAAGTTTTCTGCAGGATAGAGCTGACTTAGAGGTATGGAGCTCTGTGCGTGCATCCCTCATAATACAAAACAGTTTTATCATACTAGAAATTCCCTTTGCTGCCCCTTAGAGGTCACCCTCTCTCTGCCCCCTGCCAATCACTAGAAAAGCTGATGTTTTCTGACACTGTAGTTCTGTCTTCTCCAGAATGTCAAATAAACAGAATTGTATAGTATAGAGCATATACCCTTTGGCATCTGGACTCTGTCATGTATCAAGATTCATTTAGAGTCACCCACATGGGCACATGTGTCAATATTTTTACATCTTAATATTTTAAGTAGTATTACATGATAGGCTCATACTACAAGTTGATTATCCCCTCCTCAATGATGGAAATTTGAGTTCTTTTTAGTTGACGTTCATGAGTAAGCTTACTGAGAACACTTATGTACCAACTATTATGTGAATATGTTTTTACTACCTTCAGGCAAACACCTATGGTGAGGGTTGTTGGGTCATTAACTAAGAGTTCGTGTAACTCTATGGGAAATAAGTGAACCAGTTCCAAGGTTTCTAGGCAGCTGTGCACTTCTATATCTCCTATCAATGGTCTGGATTGTGGCCACTCCTCCTCATTGCCTGGTGACTTTCAGAGAGGAGCTTGACTATAATGGAAGGTCCTGTCTCCCGCTTTCTGTGGTATCTAGGAGCAAGCTGTGTAGCATTCTATGCATTGTCTGAAGGTGAGGCGCCCTATGGTCAAATCAGTTGGGGAATGTTGTATACACAGTCCTTTCTCAGGGCACAAAGGCTTACTAAGTAAGGCTCTGGCTATGTGGTGGTTTGAATGAAAATGCCCCCCCATAGACTTTAGGGAGTGGCACTATTTGAAAAGATCAGAAGGTGTGGCCTTGGAGTAGGGGTGTCCTTGTTGGAGGAAGTGTGTCATTGAGGGTGAGCTTTGAGGTTTCAGAAGCCCAAGCCAGGCCCAGTAGCTCATGTTTCTCCTCCTATTCGCTTCCATTGCAGATGTAGAAATCTCAACTACCTCTCCAGTGCCATGTCGGTCTATGTTCTGACATGCTTCCCACCATGATAATATTGGACCAACCCTCTGAATGTAAGCCAGCCTCAACTAAATGTTTCCTTATAAGAGTTGCCATGGTCATGGTGTCTCTTCACAGCAATAGAACAGTGACTAAGACAGAGGGGGCAGGAAGGGGGCTTTTGTAGCTCAGACTACCACATTTATTTGCTTGAAGGATCAGTTTCACTGAAACCTTCTGTCTTGGTCACTGTTCTGTTGCTTTGAAGAAACACCATGATGAGGGCTGGAGAGATAGCTCAGTGGCTAAGAGCTCTATCTATTCTTAACAACTACAGGGTAGCTCACAACCATCTGTTATGTTATCTGATGCCATATTCTGTCATAGAAATGTACATGCAGATAGAGCACTCTCATAGATAGAAATAAATAAATATTGAAAAAGACAGAGAGACCATGATAAATGAAACTCTTACAAAAGGAAGCACTTAACTGGGGGCTTGCTTGCAGTTTCAGAAGGTTAGTTCATTACCATCGTGGTTGGGAACATGGTGGCATGCATGGTACGGAAAAGTAGCTGAGAACTTCCCGTCCTGATTTGCAGGCAGAGAAAGAGAGCCTAGCCCTAATAATAGACTTCCTCAGACAAGGTCACACCCCTCACCCCTCACCCTCCACCCCCCAAATTCTTCTGTCCTTTCAAACTGTTCCACTCCCTGGTAACTATGTATTCAAACATATGAGCCTACGGGGCCATTCTTATTCAAATCACTACATTTACTGACATAACCGACCACCTGGTAGGCTGTGCCCCACTGCAGAGGAGGATGGGAAGTGGTGATCCTACAGAACAACAGCATAAAGGCCGAGTGGGCTTAGCTCTCTAAGTTGTCAGGGAGAACAGATGTATAAACCTTACAATCACCAGGCTGTAAAACTCAGCTTCCCTTGTTTCCAGGATCCAAATGTACAACTGATCAGTTTCACTTAGTTTCATTAAAGGAAGACAAAAGATAAGGTCTTACAAAGCTGTTGCCAAGTGTATATACATAAGTCAATCCTACCCTTAGGTGTTTGTGAAGATACAAGAGTGTCATGGAAGTTTTGATCATCACCAAAGGAGCGATTTCTAATGATAAAAATGATCTGTTATGCTCAAATGGCAGGTGGAAAAGTAGCATGCTTTTCTTGGTTCTCACCTATAAAAATCTGTATAATCTACCCTTCTGAAGAGCCTTTGCCGCTTCTCCCTGCAAACTAGTCAGAAAGAAATGATCCTATCATGCAAGAAGCAACAGCAGAGGTATTGGCTCATGTCTTACCATCCTGCTGTCTGTCTGTCCAGTGCACTGCCCCCTCTTCTGGCACAGTTGCCTCCCTGTGGGTCCCTACACAGGGCCTCCTTCCAGCCTGTATCTTGGCTTCTTGCATCCTTCACATTGTATAGCCATCTGGAGCCTTCCTGGACATTGCCAGGAAGGACTGAAAACCTCTTTGCCAACGGGGCTCCTGCCAAGCTCGTTCAGAGCAATAGTCAGGCAGAGCAGTGCCCTGTACCCACTGCAGCTGTTTGATTACCTGCCAGGCCCTGTGCTGGGTGATGGATACAAGGTGCTGGGAACTGAAGGTCCCAAGGGGGAAAAAAGCTACACCCATGTTAATGATTCTACAAGGCTGATCAGAACTTTTGTGATTATGGGGACCTGGAATGTTGCAAGACAAATTATCCTAGGCTATCTTTAGCCCCCTAACATCCATTCATTGACCACTTATATGTTTGATATAACATCCTTGTTACTGCTGGGAAAATCCTTTTGGAATATACAAACAGAACCCCATCTTTCACCAACTCACACACCAGCTCTCCCACCACCACCAAATCTGAGGCCAATAGCCGAGATGCTCTTGCTTTGCTGTCACCTGCCTACCTGATGTTTCCACCAACATATTTTGAAAGTGCCTTGGTTTACACATTCTTTGTCTCTAGAATAACCTATATCATATTCCTTGGAGATGAGAGCTGTGTTTCTGGATTACCAGTGACTCAGATCCCGCACTCCCCTGGTGGGATTGATGCATCTGAGAAGTTGATCACACTAATCTTTTCAACTGTCTGACAAGTGCTGCTGCAGAGGTATGAACAACCGATCATGTGGGCTCAGCCTGTGAGCTGCAGGAAGACACCCTGAGTTAATGTTCTCTGTTAGAAACAACATAGCCAGACACCTAGCCTACAGATGGCTTTCATGAGAAAAGGAATTCCCCAAAGACCTACATGTGTCTGATTCAGACACCGCAGATCACATGACCATAAATAACAGTACTGTAGATAGTAGAATTATTTTACATTATTAATAACACCATTTTAGACTCAGAAATCTATATAAATGTAGGTTTTTAGATTTTTAAGACATGGTAAAATTTAACTATTGAAAGGAAATCTGTGTGGAACTCTTTGGTAAGGGACATGCGTCTCCCAGCAGAGAATACTGTCACAGTGAACATGTCGGCCTCAGAGGGAAACCCTGATGGCCTCTTCCCATTATGGCTCCATCCAAATGCAGGTGGATGCTAACTCAAGGACTTCTAATGGCCTAAGATCATTAATTCTACTCTGGAAAACTGTTTCACTCCCTATAAAGTGGTAACATCAAGTGATTATAAACTTTAAACGATGGCAGAATGGCTGGGCGTAAATTCCACAGAAAACTAACTTGTTACATTTATAAATTTTTATTTTACTTTATTTTTACCTAAACAATGCCTCTTAGTGTGATCATCCATCTTGTATTTGACCTTCACCCTTAAGAGATAGGGCTCATTCTGATACTTCCTGCTTTACTTTTATCTGAAATCTGGCTAAAGGCACTGATTTTTTTTTCTGTGTCCAAATGAGACTCAACCACGCAACTTTCTTTCTAATGAAACATGGATGGGTACGATGTTTGCCAGTCTTAATGCATATGAAGGTTCTAAGGAAGCGTGTTCTCCTATGCTATACACTCTGGTTAAGAATTACTCCCTCAGTACTGGTCCCCTCATGAAGATCTTCCTGGGAACCCAGGACATGGGCTGGAAGCAATCCTCTGCTGTGAGACAGAAATTAAGTGTTCTTTGTTTCTAATGCCTGTCCTGACCAGGGTCATGCCTAGAGGTTTCTACTGTTCACATCCAACCGAAAAGTCCTCTTTCATTATCTTCCTCTCTGTGTCACAACCCCCACTCCCAACCCATCCTGACCTCCTCTGTATTCCCTGGAAACTCCAAGCCTCTCTTTGTTGGGCCCGTTTACCTATGCTGCCTATTCTACTTGGAGATGGGTATCTTTGCTGAATCCCACCAGTCCACCTTCCATGTTCACATGACAAATGTCCCTTATTTCTCAAACTGTCTTTACCTTTACCAGAAAGAAATAATCAAACTCACAAACATGAAGACAGCTACCATAATGGCACACCATGTGTTCTAAGACAGACATGGAGATGGGCCCAGGGTAGAAATCACCCCAAAGCCAACATCTAGAAATGCAAACTACAGTGTCTAAGATGAGAAATGGACTGGATAACATCCGCAGCAGGTGCCTCACTTACACAGGAAGAGCTGACTGAAGAAGAGGGTGGGCAGTCAACAGGCTGAGAATGAAGGCAAGGACACTCACACTGATTTAATAATCTCTTTACAGACTGTTGGGTCCCGAACTAGCAGGCTATACTTTTTGTCCAAGTTTACACAGAAACAGACCACACTAAGGGTCATAAGAGCCAATGAGATTAGCATAATTTAAGCAACACAAAGTATATACCCTTACAGTATTAAAACTAAGACAGAAATCCAAACAGAAACACCCTGGGACCAGCTCACAACTCATTCTGTGGGGTCAGTATCAACCATTACCTCAAAACTCCTGAACACTCTGTTTCCCAACTGTGGATTCTAGGTTCTTTCATTGGAATTGTATCTAACTAGACTCCCTGAACTCTAACTAGTATTTGGCTGTGGGAGTGTGAGTTGCTCCCGTCCGTTGCTGGATGAAGTCTCTCTGGTGTCTCTGATGATGATTATACAGGCTCCCATCCCAGCACATCCTTCAGGCATGACAAACTGTAGGTCAGAGGTTTTGGGGGCTGGGTTGGTGTCCCAGTCCCTCTGCTAGAAGTCTTGCCTGGTTACAGAAGATGGCCAGTTCAGGCTCCGTATCTCCCATTACCTATTACTAGGAGTCTTCACTAGTGTCACCCTCGTAGGTTCCACAGAGTTTCTGCTGCACTAGGTTTTTGCCTCACCCCCAAATTGTCCCCTAATTCCAGTTGTCTCTCTGGGTATTTGTTTCCCTCAACCCTCACTTGATGCCTCCGGTTCCCGTCCCCACATTCCCCCAGTCCACCATGAAGTCTACTTCCCCTACCCAGGGAGATCCTTGTGTCCTCCTTAAGCCCTTCTTGCTACTTAGCCTCTCTGGGTCTGCGGATTGTAGCATGATTATTCTTTACTTAACAGCTAACATCCATTTATAAGTGAGTCCATGCCATGCTTGTCATTCCGAGTCTGGCTCACCTCACTCAGGATGATTCTTTTCTTGTTTCATCCATTTGTCAGCAAATTTCATCTTGTCATTTTTTTTTTAAACAGCTGAATAATACTCTATTGTGTAAATATACCACATTTTAAAATTTTCATTCTTTGGCTGAGGGGCATCTAAGTCATTGCCAGTTTTTGTCTATTATTAGTAAGGAAGCTATGAACACAGTTGAGTAAGTGTCCTTGTGATAGAATGGAGGTCCTCTGGGTATATGCCCAGGAGTGGTGTGCCTGGGTCTTGAAAGCAGATTGATTTCCAATTTTCTGAGAAAATGTCACATTGATTGTCATAGTGGTTGTACAAGTTTTCACTCTTACCAGCAATGGAGGCGTGTTCCCCTTGCTCCACATCCTCACCAGCATGAGCTGTCACTTGTCATTTTGATCTTAGCCGTCCTGACTGACAGGTGTAAGATGCATTTCCCAGATTGCTAAGGATGTTGAACATTTCTCTAAGTGTTTCTCAGCCATTTGAGAATTCTCTGTTGAAAATTCTCAGTTTAGATCTGTACCCTATTTTTTAATTGTGTTGTATGGTTTGTTTCATGTCTGGTTTCTTGAGTTTCTTATATGTATTAGCCCTCTGTCAGATGTGGAGTTGGCAAAAATACATTCCCTCTCTGTAGGCTGCCATTTTGTCCTTTCGATGGTGTCCTTTGCCTCCCAGAAGCCTTTTAGTTTCATGAGGTCTTGTTTATTAATTGTTGATTTTAGGATCTGATCTATTGGCATTTTGTTCAGAAAGTTGTCTGCTGTGCCGACAAGTCCAAGGCTGTTCCCCCACTTTCTCTTCTAGCAGATTCAATGTTTCTGGTTTTACATTGAGGTCTTTGATCCCCTTGGACTTGAGTTTTGTGCAGGGATAGAGACAGGTCATTTTCATTCTTCTACTTATCAGCATCCATTTAGACCAGCACCATTTGTTGAAGGTGTTTTCTTTTTCCACTGCATATTTTTGGTTTCTTTATTTAAAAAAATCAGGTATCCATAGGTGTGTGGGTTTGTGTCTGGGTCTTTGATTCCATTGATCAACATTTCTGTTTTTATGCCAGTACCATAAGGTTTTTGAGATTTTTTTAAAATTACTATTGTTACATCTGGATCCTCTGGAAGCATTTTCTCAATTGAGGTTTCCTCTTTTGAGATGACTCCAGCTTGTGTCACATTGACCTGAAACCAGCCAGGACAACTATGGTGTCTCTTTACAGCAACGGGACAACAACTAAGACACTGAAGTTATTCAAGTGATGTGAAAGAACATGTTCACACAAAGGTGTGTACACATCATTGTTGTGTATTCACAATTAGCAAACAACTAGAAATAACCCACATACCTTTCAACATATAGCACGCAAATAAAATACTCTTCAGAGAAAGGTGCTGTGAGCTTTTGATGTCTTTAAAAACTCAGTTATGCCATGTGAATATGTTTTTGTTTCAATCCCAGGGGTGGGATAAGAGGCTGCTTCACAGCAGGTGATTATGATTGCCTTGTGCACTAGCAGGGGTGTGACTTTTGCCAGCTGCAGATACTTTACATTTGGAATTCTGGGGACTCTTGATAGAGGTATAAATGTCAGAGGCTAGAGAGGATGGGACACTCAGAAGAAGAAGAAAAAGAAGGAGGGGGAACAGAAGGATCACGGGACATAACAAGGACCCATTTTTAAGGGGAGGGGAAGGAAGGAAAAGAGGGAAGAAGAAAGAGAGGAGGAAAGAAAGGAGGAAGGAGAGAGGGCAATCTATTCTGGTAATGGAACACAGTAAGTCGTTAAGTCCCATATTTGTAATCATCGAAACCATGCTAAATCATGTGTTTAAGGCATCCTTTGCCTAGTCTACACCCATCTCATGTTTGACAATAACTCTCCAAAGCTCAAAACATTCCATTTCCTAAATTAGAAAGTTCTGAGCGAACAGCCATTCGGATTAAATGCATTTCGTTTGTTTGATTGAATTCCAGTTCAGCAGAAGATGATACTACGAATCTGATTTCTAAAGCTCATACCAGAAGACATCCTCTGGCTTTATTTCCTGGAGTGTCTATCCCTTGGGTACTACTCGGTGCTCTTCCCTTCTCACCAGCAGTCACTTGCTGTCCCCAACGGTTCCCAAAAGTTGATGGCTCTGGGCTGGGGAGATAGCTCAGGGACACCATGCTTGCCTAGCATGCATGAGACCCTAGGCACGTTTTCTAGCATCCCTTCCCATAAATCCTGTACAGCTGCAGTGTGGGAGAGGAAAATCCCGTTCTGTCTGATGTGTGATCGCTCTCAAGTATGTCTTACTTCCCACTGGCCAGCACTATAATTTGCTGTTGTTGTGATCCCTATGATCTCTGCTCTGATTGCAGTAAGGAAGTAGTCAACAGATGTTTGGGAAATAGGATGGGATCTCTGAAGAGATAAAAAGTCAGAAACGGCCCCTGTCAGTCTTCTTTTTGTTTTTGTTTTTGTTTTTTGTTTTTCAAGACAGGGTTTCTCTGTGTAGCCTTGGCTGTCCTAGACTCACTTTGTAGGCCAGGCAGGCCTCGATCTCCCAGAGGTCAACCTGCCTCTGCCTCCCAGTGTGCTGTGATTATAGGCATGCAGCACTGTGCCTGGCTGCCAGTCCTGTGAAGCTGAACCTTCTCTGCTCTCAGCATGGCAAATGCTGCCACTTGAGTCTTTTATGTTTTGCTCACTGAAACTATGCCAGGGGCACATGTGGTGGGTTAGATGGACATGTCTTACAATTTACAGATAAATAACTTTTCTCATTTGTCATCACCAACAGCCACTCTACACACATAGTAGGGCCATCAAATTAACTAATCAAGTTAATTTCTCATATAGAGGCTTTGAGTCAAAATTCAAGATTGCTAATGTTCTTGGATTGCAGTCTCATCTTTTAGTTTGACATTTAAATAATAAGAGGGCCCATCAAGGGCTAAAACATTTTTTTTCAAATACCAAATTTGCATGGTGCAGCAGAGCAGGTCAAGTTTGTGAGGTAAAAGTTTAAACATGGCATCAAAACATCATTGTGTTTAAATCTGTGCCTATGAACTCACACGGAAGGGGAAATAGAATCTGTCCAATTTTCTCTGATGAGAGAGTACCCTCAGATGTAATAAGAACAGAAATAATAATAACAGACATAATTACATAAACTGAGCATCCCCCAAACTGTAAATACTCAAACCTAAAATGTGTCAAAATCTGAAACTCTGTGAAAGTTGACATGATACTACAGGATGAAAATTCTACAACTACTTCATGTTTTGGGTTGCATTCAAAACATAAGCACATTAAAAATATTGTGTACAACTAAATTCAGTCTTCAAGTACAAGATGTGTGTAGTGCTGTGTATGTTTATCTGTGAATGGAGCATTCATTCATGTGTGTGTGTCCATGTAGATATGTATATGTAGAAGTGGACACACTGAAGGTACACATGTGGAGACTGAATGTTGACATTGGTTCTCTTCTATCTTTCTTAAAATATTTCTTTTTAAAGTGTGTGTGTGTGTGTGTGTGTGTGTGTGTGTGTGTGTGTGTGTGTGTCCCTGTGGGTGCAGTACCTACAAAGGCCAGGAGAGGGCGTTGAATACCCTGGAACCACAGCTACAGGCTGTTGTGAGTGGCTCTGTAAGAGCCCACTCTTAGTCACCCAGCCATCTCTCCATTACCTCCACCTTATTTTTTTGAGGTAAAGTCAGTCATTGAACCTGGAACTTGAATTTCAGCTACATTAGCCAGACATGGATCTGCTCCCATTTCCACAGCGTTGGAGTCACAGGCTCATCCTGTGCCTGGCTTTCAGTGTGGGTGCTGAAGTTCCAAACTTGTATATGAGCACTTTATCCTCTGAACTATTCCTCGGCCTTGATATGGATGAAGTTTGTGCACACACATTCATCAGAATGGATACATCCTCACAGACACACCTTTGGGCGTGTCTGCTATGGTTTCTAGATCCAGTTCGGTCAAACTGACAATAAAGGTCACCATTACTTCTCCCAACGCATTCATCTGAGTGAAAACCAGTGAAAGGAAATGAGAAAGAATCTTACCATCAAAAGACCCAGGAAGTTTGTGTAAAGGTATTTTGAGGAGAACTCAAGTGACAGCCACAGTTGGAATGAGTGCCTAAGGCTACCCAGAAGAGGAAATGAAGTGCGCCTTTGTCTTTGGTCTGTTATACAGCTCAGGTCTCCATTTTATCTATTGTAAGTTGAAAATGATTATGATTCTTGTTGAGATTATGAAGTGGGATAAACACAGATGTGAATGGGTTCTCAGAATGGAGCAAACACTCTGGAAATACTATCCTCATCATTATCCAGTTATGAGAAGCCCAAAAAATCCTGAAATGAAAACTGACTGCAGATACATTCATGTTAGGTTCACATATTTTCTTTCATAGAGTAGGATGGCACTTTTCTGCCTTCCTGAATAAGTGTTAATCAAATATTAAAAGGGCAATTAGTTTTTAGAAGATACAAAATCTTTGCTCATTCTGGAACCAATGGTGGCTCAATACAACCCTTAAGTATACAGTATGATCCACTGAAATTCATATAAATAAGTTTTAAATACCTGATTTATGATGAAAATAATTTGCCAAGACAAAGCATGCTTCTCAACAATTTTCTATTTTAAATCAACATGACCTCCACCCTGGTAAGCCAGGCTACTGAGTCCTTCAGAGATAATCAAATCCCACAAAAGAGGGCTTTTGTTTTATTTTATTTTTGTAGAGACACCAATTTTTATTCCAACTTCATCTTGTTCAAGACAGAAAATAATCTTCTATGATCCAGGTAATTCAGGGCAACAAATATTCCTCTTTTCTTTTTCAAGGCAATGTTCATGAGATTGGATTAAAAAAGAAAAAGAAGACATTTCTGAAATCATGCCCAAGCATTCTCTAGAATGCTAGAGAAGGTTCATGGGCACTGAGAATTTTTACCTGAGGGAGCAGGGGATGTGCTGGCAGGACCCTTGTGATACTACCTGGCTGTGTGACATTACACTAATTGCAGCCTATGAATTTCAATAGTCCACCCATCAATGCTGGGTCATTATGACTTATATGCTCAGTATGAGGTTTAAGTAAAACAATGGACATGAAGGCGCTTCGAGGCTGCCACGCCCTTATGACGGTGAGCTGGAGAGAAGACAACTTTCTGTTCTTCCTCATGCTCTGATATCTACACGTACGCCCACACATACCAACATACCCCATGCGAACTGCATGTCAGAGCTATGCATATTCTCCACCATCAGCACCAGACTTGACCTCCTGCCAAGAAAGTCACAATGTCAAACCCCAGAGTGGGGACAAGAAAATGGGAGCTCATCCCAGTTATGTTGGTCTGAATTTACAGTACAAAAAGGAACCTAGCAGCAGGGTATGGGAGATGGCTCAGTGGCTAAGAGCACAGGATGCTCTTATAGAGGACTGGGGTTTGGCTCCCAGCACTCAAATGGAGGCTCACAACCAACTGTAACTCCAGTTCCAGGAGACCCAACATTGTCTGTTGGCTTCTGCATGTAAGCAGTGCACAGACACATGCGTGAAGATACTCATGTACATAAATAAATGCTATGAAGAGAAGCTTGCTTTTCACATATGACATTGGTTTGTGTCTTCTGACTGAAAAACAGTTGTGACGTGCTTGTTGCCAGGTCTTCCTTTCAAGAGTTCTGGCCGCTCGTGTACCAGCAGGGGAGCTGACAGGTGAGTCATAAGCAAAGCACAGGGCGATTCTCTGGACAACAGCAGAAGACAAGGCTTGAAAACTAAACTCCTTCTCAGGTTCCCTACTCCTCTCTGTGGCAAAAGAAAGATCTTGAATCTGGTGATGCTCTCATGATACATGTATATCATACATATGTCGTGTGTGTATATCACCGCTCCGAGGCAGTGATAGCCACCTTTGCTATGGGAAGACATTCATGGGAAGACATGCTATGGGATACATACACTCAGTGTCCATGTGGAGGCAAGGCGACATAGGAGAAGACTACTTTCCCATCAGGGAAATGTGCTGTGGGTTTTGTCCCACAAATGAATAGGAATGAGTTGTGACCAATGCTCTCTACTCTCATCTCTGACACTTTGGAGGGAAAGGATAGTGTATTCGTTTCTATTCTGTCACTGTGACTAAAAACACCATGACCAAAGCAACTTACTGACGGAAGGCTTTATTTGGTTTGCAGTTCCAGAGGGATGAGAGTTTTACATCGCAAAGCCCGCCCCCAGTGACATACTTCCTCCTGCAAGGCTGTACCTCCTAAGCCTTCCCAAACAGCACCGACAGCCTGAGACCAAGTATCCAAATGCCAGGGACCATGGAGGACATTTATTATTCACACCATCACAGGCAGTGGCAGAGCTGTTAGGCTGTGGCCATAAACAACAGCCTCGGGACAGAAAAGCTAGCAGGAGTTGTGTTTTGTTCATCTTCAACACAGGAAAAGAAAGGGTTTTATCTTTGAGGCCTCATACATTGGTTGCATTAGAAATAAAGATCTTTTTTTACATTTTTAATTCAAGTTTCAAATTCATTTCCTTTGCACAAAATGTGATGGATTAGTCAAGGTCTCTGCAAAGACACAACCAGTATCGTGTCAATGTTTCTTAATGAAACTGACTCACTCGGTGACTGTCGCTGACTGCCGGGTCCCAAGATCTGCATGGTAAGTCAGGAGGTTGGAGATCCATGTGGATTGATGTTATGATTCAAGCCCAAATGCAGAAGCCCTGAGACTCAGATCTAGCTCAGTTCCAAAGGCTGGAGACCTAGATCTCAAACCTAGGAAACACAGAAAAACTCTGATGTCCCAGCTTCAAGGCTGTCAGGGTGGAATTCTCCCTTACTCGGAAAGGCCACCCTGTAGTTCTATACAGACCTTTAACTGGTTGGCCCACCCCAAAAGGGAAGACAATGTGCTTCCTTCAATCAGCTAGTTTCATCCAGAAACAGCTCAGCTGAAAAAGCAGGAGAACAATGTTAAGTGACTATCTGGGCACCCCATGGCCGGACAAGTTGACACTTGAATTTGTTTCCCCTGCCCCCCAAATAATCTGTCATTAGTATATTTACAAAGCAAATGTTTCATCTTGGGAGGCACAGCACTCTGCTACATTGGAGTTACCAATAGCTTCCCACTTGCAGTTTTTCAAGAGTTGTTTTTTACGGCATTTAGAGGGAATAACCTGTTTACACACCTTTTAGGCCATTAAATGACTGGTGTTTCTTCCTATCTTTAATTACACAAGTATGGACATTGTGCTTCTTCAACTCTTTGCTCTGCTAAGCTTCTCACAGGAACTGATAACTGCCTGTTCACAGCTCTGGGCGATAGTCTGATGAAAGAATTAGCAAGTGCATCTTGTGCCTGCCCAAAAGCTTCATCAAAAATTCTGAATGCAACATTATTTTTGATGGGCTTTCAAGGATGATAATTAGCTTTCATTCAATATAACAAGTACCCATTCAAGCCAAACATGAAGGGCAGACTGGATTGTACTCCACACAGTTACAGGGCAAGAGTTCAGAGCAGCCTGGAACAGTAAGTGTTGTTCTAGGGCACTGCTGAGGACCTGTGGTTGACACAACAGAAGTACCGTTTTCATGCACCACATTTAAGGTCGAAGTAAAATTAGTAATTTGAAGGTGCAGGGACAGGCTTTGTTTTGAGCTTGGAGAAAGGGTAATTGAGATGTAGTTGGTATAAGGTTTGTAATTCAACTTTCGAAAGCACATTTTAGAAATTTAATCCATTAAAAAATTTAGACCGTCATCATTTGTTGTCAATATACTATAAGACCTTGTCAAATGTTGGTGAAGATGTGACAGAATTATACTCTCATAATTTGTGTGAAAGTAGAGGAAGTGGCTATATCTTAACGGTAGGGACTCACATCAAGCAAATGGTTAGTAACTTAAAAAACATTAAACTTTTTTGTCTTTTATATGTATGCACGTGCATGTATCTGTCTGAGTGTACGGCGTCTACAGAGGCCAGAGGAGGGCATCTTATCTTTCGGAGCAGAGTTACAGGTGGTAGTGAGCTGCCCAACATGGGCAGCTGCTGGGAACTAGAAGGCCCATGACTGAGCAGCCAGTGCTCCCAGCCACAGGGCCACGCTGCGGGCCCTTTAAGTAGTGTCTTCGGTGTATTAGCACTGAAGACTGTCCTCATGTGCAGCTCTTTCTTCTCAAGTTTTATTAGTTCTTTGAGAATTTCACACCGTGCACTTTGACCATATTCATCCCCACCTGCACACTTCCCAGATCTACCCTTTCCACATCCTCCTAACTTTCTTTTTTATGTTGTTTTCGCTAACCTCATCAAGTATGGCTGGTGCTATCTATGAAGTACAACCAACTCCCCTTCTCTGAGCAGCTATCAACTGCCAACAGCAACTCAGGTAGGGGTGGGACTTTCTGCCCACCTCCCCTCTCTGTGCTGGGATTTGGTGTGGGTTGAGGTCGGCCAGGGCTTATGCATTCTGTCATAACTGCTTTGAGCTGCTCTGGTGCAGCCAGAAGACTCTTCGCTTGTAGTCATCCATCATCCAGTGCCTCAGCTCTTACACTCATCCCACCGCCTCCTACGCACTGACCCCTGAATGGGCGAGATCAAGAAACTCATTTTAAAAACTCAACCCTTTACTTGCTGCCATATGCAGTGCTGAACAGCACAATTAACATTCATGATGCTTGCGGTGGGAAAGGTCACAAACACTTTGGAAGCCAACTCTGACTCTCTTACAAAACTAAATATTTACCAACCAGGTGATGCTTTTCAACATTTCTGTTCTTAAGTTTTCATCGATACATAGCTATACATATAAACATGGGTATTCAAAAGGGTTGCTTCACAAATGCTCCACACAGCAGCATTCTACTAGTATTAAGAAAAGCTCAAGATTAGAAACCATCTGTTCTAGCCTTCAAGAGCCAAGGTGATCAGTCATGGTACGGTCACAGCTGTATAGTCAGGCACTGCACTGTGGTATACCCAGCAAGACAGATGAACCTCAGGAAAATTACAAGTGAAGAGGTCACTTTTATATAATTGTGTTTATTCAAAATCCTTATCCAACAAACAAAAAACAATCTATAAAGACAGCAAGCAGGTTAGTGTTTGCCTGTGGCTATGGATATGGCTGTAGCCTGCAAACATATTGAAGCTCTTTAAGGCAGCCAATGAACATATTCTTGATGACTGTGGCCATTACACAGTAGATAGTTGTTCAACTCATCAAACTGTACACTTAACATGAGCAGATTTCTTAAATTGTGTGTGTGTGTGTGTATGTGTGTGTGTGTGTGTGTGTGTGTGTGTGTGTTGGTGCAGGGGTGCATGCAGAGACCACAACAGGAATGCCTTTGAGGAGAAGTCTCTCAGTGGCCTTGAGGCAGGAATACATAGGGGATAGTTTAGCTTGGGACCCCCATCTGGTTTCAGTTATGCACACAAACCTCTTGTAACAATGCACTTGGAAGCCTAGCTCCTTCAGTGGTGCATACCATGCACAGGCACAGCCCTCTAAACCATGTACCTAGCAACCACAGAACCCCTCCTCCCGCTACTTGCATTAGGCTGCAAGTGCTCCCATCCCTGAGCAGTACAAGTTTCCCTGTCCCAGGTGACAACCAAATTTAAAGGGGTTTTATTCAAATATATTCAGAATGTATCTAGGCACAAAGCCTGGAAGGGCTGGTCTAACCTGAACTTGTTCTGGATATGTGTTCATAATATAAAACAGTGCCCTCTGGTAACCTTTTTTTAAAAAAAAAAAAAAACCCTGTATATACCACCTTACACTTATGCATAATTGGGAGTTCGCATAATTAAAATCAAATGCATACGGGAAGGGACACCCACAGCGGGAAAAATGAATATATGACCTGATCAATCAAAACAAACTACACCCCTTGATCCCTGACTCCTGTGTCCTTAAACCTCATGAAGAGAGGCTTCAGGCAATGTTAGACTTTGCCTTCTGCTAGAGAGAGCTAAAACACCACTCACTGGTGACAGCCACCTGGAGACAAAACTGAAATAGTCAGTATTAGCACAAGATTCTTTCTTATTAAAGACACACAGGACACAAAACATACAAAGGTTAGCTTTTTTTTTTTTTTTTTTTTTTTTAAGTAAGATAAAGGCTTTTATTTCAAGTTCAGGTATAAAAGTCCTACTGTTATGGAGTAATGTTTGGATTCCAGGAACTCCTGGAATGACCGGCCTAATGTGACTTTTAAAAACTAAAACCATTTTGTTTGACTTACGTTCTTCCAGCACTCTTCTTTTATTTTATTTCCTTGATGGGTTTACAATATTTTCTTCAAGGTGACAGGCACCTTGCCTAGAAATAGCTAGCTTCTCTCTGGAGAGGTGAATGATCATTTTGTTAGCAAAGGCTGACAGATGTGAATAGCAATTTGAACCTACAGAAAGACCATGGGATTCAATCTTCTGCTTGTTAAATAGCTGACAGAGCCCAGGGAAGCAATGCAGATTGATTGGGAGAGAACTGATTTCTGCCGATCAAGCAAGAGCTCATGAATATTGATTCCGGACCTGATTTCTCCTTCCAGAGACGAGCAGACACAATGCCATTCATAATGCAGGGTAGAGCTCCAGACCAACTGCTCCACGATGCTAAAGTACGAACAGCTTATCAGACTGCAAGCCAGACGCATTTCTCCAAAGAAAAGAGCCATTTCACAAAATTGTTGATAGGCTGTGCTCTGGGGAATTCTAAGTTGGAACCCGAGAAAATAAGGGTGTGCTCATACTAAGAGCTCAACAGCAAACGCTTACCAGAAAACAATCATGAGGAGACCTCATGTGTAGTTCATTTTGTAGGCGTCATGGTGGGTGGGATGATCAGGGAGGAGCAACATGAGAAAGGACAAGGAAGAGTTATTGACCACAGATGAACACACTGGGAGAGCAACCTCGCTGCCCTCCCCCTTCCCTGCCGAGTTATCAGGGCTCTTCTGTGGAATGTGTAAATAGTTCCTAAAAGAAAAATTGCAGACCTCATTAATTAGAAGTTTTTGCTCTTGCCAGAAAGTGAGCAACCTAATTATGTGCTGGACGTCAGGGGCTGTGTTGGGCCTTTCTCTGAAAATGCCTGTCTGTTAAAGGCTTGGCGAGTGCACACAATAAGTGATTGCTCTACGCTACTGTTGGTCGCCATTAGCAACTTAGTGCATTGAGAGAAAATTCAGTTATTTATATATTGAAAAGGAAGAAACCTACATAGAGACATTTCACATAAAGGCAGATGTGCCCTGTGCTAATGATTTCAAATAGTTTTCATGGCCAGTTCTTTCCATAGTTCTCATGCCTGAGAAAAAGTTGACTTTTAATGGCTTCTCTAGTATGTACATTATAAAATAGCATGTGGAACACGGGTGAGATAGTCTCTGACTTTATGAACACAGATTAGCTTCCAGAAGGAATAGATGGCAGAAAGGAAATGCTAGGAGAAAAGGAAAAAGAAGTTTCTGTAGAGACAGCAAAGGAGAGCTGAGCTACTCTCTATGCCACAAAACAGTGGAATTTTTTAAAATGTTAATGTCCATTGGTGTATGCTCATTGTACACAGTGGTCAGTTCTATAAAGACATTTCCATAAAAGCATATCATGTACTTTGACCACATTCACTCACCCTGTCCTCATTTTCTCCATCCACTTCCTCTTATGAGTCCCAACTTCTACTTTCATATCATATACATAATTTTATATTTTCTGTAAAGTCTAGGATGCACAAATTGGAGGAAATCTGTGGTCTGCTTGAGTCTGACTTCTTCATTTTATCTGATGCTCTCCAGTTGCACACGTTTCCCCTGCAGATGATATGATTGAGTCTTAGTGGCGGAGTCAAACTCCAGTGTGGATATGAACCCCACTTTCTGTATCCATTCATCTGTTGATAGATATTATCTCAGTCAGTTGCTGTAATGCCAAAACCATGGCAACTCATATTAAAAAAACACACATTTAATTGGGGCTGTCTCAGAGGTTTAGTTCATTACCGTCATGGCGGGAAGCATGGCACATGCAGGCAGACATGGTGCTGGAGAAGCAGCTGAGAGTTCTACATTCATATCAGCAGGCAGCAGGAAGAGAGAAGGCACCACGCCTGGCTAGGGCTTCTGAAACCCCCAAACCCCACCCACCCCCTCTTCCTTCAACGCCATACCTCTTAAAGTGCCACACCCTAATGGGGACCATTTCTATTCAAACCACCACAGATATCGAGTTGCAAATAGTACAACAATAAACCTAGGTGTGCAAGTATCTCTGTGATGCGCTGATTAAGAGTCCCTCAAATGTCTACCCAGGTGTACGACAGCTGGGTCACACAGTAGTCCTTTTTGGTTCTCTGGGGGAACTTTTGTACTGATATTCATAGTAGCTACACCAGTTTAATTCCCACCAGCAATGGTTAAAATCCCCTTCCCTCTCCTAGCATTTGTTGATATTTATTTTCTGTTGATAGTTATTCTGCCCGGAGCAGGCTGAAGAGACAATCTTCAGAATGGGGTAATAGCTTTACGAGCTATACATCTGACATACTACTAATGCCTAAATATATAAAGAACTTCAGAGACTACCAAAAACCAAACAACCCAATCGATGAATGAGTGAGAGAAATGAACAGACCGTTGTCAAAAGAAGAGTACGCCATGAGGTCCCATTTATTAATTGCCCATCTTAGAGCCTGAGCTGTTGGTGTTCTGTGCAGGAAGTTGTCTCCCGTGCCAATGAAGGCTCTTGGTTTCCTCACCTGAAATTAGAGGCTGGACAAGATGGTCTTTCTCTGGGCTAGCCACTGGTGGGGCCCAGCTTTAGGGCTGTAACTCTTGCTCCTTTGTCTCTGTTCCTTTAATCAGCAGATAAACTCAGATGACCTCAGGAAAAGCCCTGTAACTTAATTGATCCTAAAGTCTAGCCAGAGTGTCACATGCCCAAGGCCAGCTAGACTTGTGAGCCCTGAAAAGGGGAGGGGGGGTGGAAGGTTGTTCTCAGCAGTGCTCATAGTGGGCATGTTTCTCCCTAACACAGAAGATCCTGGGTACCACCTTTTTTGTGGCAGGAAGGCCATAGCAGTTGCTTCAGAATAGATAATTTTAAAAAGAAGAAAGGGCCACCCACTATAAAGAATAATAAAGGATTGCCAAGAACACAGTTCATAAGTCAAAAATGACTGCCTTAAGAATTTTGAGACTGCTTCCATTAAATGCTTAAATTGTATAACAGATTTGTGCTTAAATCTTTAATTGGAAATAATAAAATTCTCTCACCACAAAAAAAGGAGAGTATGCCAGTAGGCATATAGGAAAACACTGAACATCATTAGCCGTCAGTAAGATGTAAACTAGACAAAAAGACATTCTTGACTCTGTTTTCTGTGCAGAAATCCTCTCTAGACCTTCGCCCTTAAGTGAGAGCCAGGCGTCCCTTTGAAAGCTAGCCCACGACTCCAGTGGATGACTCTGTCAGATAAATCTTCCCAAGAAACTGAAATCCTCCCATCCTGTGTTCTCCCATTTATTCTTCTTCATTCAACATTAAGCAAATCTCATCATTCTGGACAAGGTTTGGACATATTTTACACTGGAAACACCTGCTCCTTAAACGTCAGAAGGCAGCTGTTCACTGCATGACCTTTCAGACACATAGGGCCAACATCCCCTGGTTTCTCAGATCCACTTGAAGGCTGTGTCTCCTTGTCTGGGCCATCTCTTCCTGAAGGCTCTGAATTGGTCAGTAAATTATTTCAGCTACTGTACTGCATTATTTGTTTATGTTCTCGAGATTGTTTTTCATGTCAACCATCACCAAGCCACACTTCCTATCCCATACTCGGGGGTTTCGTATGTGAAGGTAAATATGACTGAGAACATTTGGTTTTGGTTTACCATTCCAACCTGTCAAGAACATTTTGAGTCTTGATTTTTATCATCAGTCATATTCACTTCCTCTTCCAACTTTCTGTCATCAGCAAACTCAACAAGCTCGTCTTCCCCCCATGTCTTTATCAAGTCCTTGATGGGTGGAAGTATCTAGTGGGGCAGCACTCCATAGCTTGGCTTGGAGATTGCCTTCCGGTTACAGCCGGCTTCCCGCCAGTTGTTTCTGATCGCCTTCTATCTCCCCCCAAAAAAGTATCATAAAAGACAAAAAGTGTAAAACTATTTAAGTTATGGTCTCAGGCTTTGGATAGTGATTTTGTTTCCTATGCCTTATACTGTCAGTAACACTATGGGAGTAAGAATGTTAAAACAACAGTCATTCTATGTGTAACATACTCAGGATGTACTCATCTCCAGAAAGCTCAAGAGACAACTACATTACAAAGAAGGCACTAAAGATAGTGTGGTTGGTCATCTTGATAAAACTGGATCAACTCATCTATGCATTGCTTTTATTTTCTTTCAGAAAGGACAACACATCCTGGATTTAAATTTTACTTTAGGAATCTATTAATATTGTGTGACACGGGTCATATGCTCATTTGTCAAAAAGTGAGTGTATGTTGGACTCAGAACGATGCTCATATAATAAGAATTATTCTAAGTGCTAAATTAAAAATGTGAAAATGACAACAAAAGTGGCTATCTTTCCTCTCAAAGTACAGATACCATGCAGTGGCCTCTTCGAGGATTTTTTTTCCTAGATCTCAAGCTTGTTAACATATAGTTCAAATTCTCCTACTTCATTTTTCTCAATGTAGGGAAATGTTTTTCATCTCCTGTGCTTACAGCCTCACTAGTCCCCAGTGTTCCCTATCAGATTTTTGGATGGCTTGGAACCTGCCTGTATCTTCTCTGGGATTCTGGGATGGCTTTGACCTTGTTCTATAAACAGTAAAACTGTTTTTGTAGGTGACCCCGGCCTTTTCTACAAGCCCTCAGTTCCATGCTAGGCTGGCACGTGTTCCTGTGCTGTCCTCCTAGTTTGAACTTTCTTCTTCTGTGCGAAGGCAGTGCAAACACAAACAGGCACAGAGCCACCCCACCTATCTTCCCAGATCCGCCAACCCAGATAAGTCATGCTAATTCTAAAAGCTAGTGGGTTTTCTAGCCTCTCTGACTCTAAAAGCTCATGAGTCTGTCAGCCTCGGGAACTCCAAAAGCTAGTGGATCTGTACTGCAGCCCTTTCTCAGAGAGTCACTCTCAGAGTTGGTGCCCTCAATGTTTCTTCAGATTTGAGTGGAGAGAAATAGTTGTGAGAGTGCCTAAAAGGTTCACAATTCATCCACGTGTCTCAGGCTCCCAAATTCCTTCCCTCTTCCCGACTCTTCCTAAGATTTATTTTTATCTTGCATTATTTTCCAGGCTAATCATGTTTATGCATTGTCCAGAAAGCATAATATGGGTATAGGAGTCATTCAGTAGTTAATCAATTCACTGCTCATCATTGGCCTGACCCCTGGGGGACTGCATTCCTGAGTCATTTGTTTTGAATCCTGTGGATTCCTGACCAAATTGTTTACCTTTTAAACAAATACTTATTCTTAAATTTTATATGTATGAGTATTTGCATGCATATATGTCTGTGCACCACATACGTGTGTGTGTGTGTGTGTGTGTGTGTGTGTGTGTGTGTGTATGTGCTTGTTTGTCCACAGAGGACAGAAGGGAATGTGGGGATCCCCAAGAACTGCCATATAGGTACTGAGAATTGGACCCAGGTCCTTTGAGAGAGCAGCCAGTGCTCTAACCACTGAGCTGCCTCTCCAGCCCAAGGAGTTGGTTTTCTAAGAGCCATGGGTGCTGGAGCTTTTTGTCTCTGAGAAACCCACTTCTTTCCTTTGGACATTGGCAGCATCTTCACTTGCCTGGAACCCTGTTGTCTTGATGTGAATGACTCCACCCTCTTCTCTGTGGAAACATATAAGGCCAAAGCCAGCAGAGTTCGCCTCGCAGGGTGGTTTTGACTTTTCTGTGTGTGCATTTTAGAATGCTTTGTTTATTTTCAAAGTTTAACTGATTAGTTCCAATTAATGTAACATGAGAACAGTCTGAGTCAAAACCTTCCACAACATAGTAATTTTTTAACCATCAAAATGTCATTTGTTCTTTGTATTCTGTCTCTCAATGCATCTTGTTGGGCTCTCCACATCGAGGGGGTCCTTGCCTTGGTGTCAGTGTGCGCTCCTGTTGTCCTCTGAACCTTATCTTCTTCCCATTTATTTTACTGTTTGAATTTTTATCTTAATTTTCTTAATAACCTTAAGCCTTTCCCTTGTCAAAAATTTATTCCAATTTTTTTTGTTCTTTTCCTTGTTGTTCTAATTTCATTTTAAATCATTTCACTTCTGTACTTCCCCTTAGTTTTAGAATCTCATTTAGTTTAATTTTCTTTTTTTGTTGTTGTTTTATTAAATAGTTCCAGTAAGTTATTCTATAATATAAGCAAGTATGTTTTGTTTCCTTCTGTTCCTTGATTTATGACTTTTTTCTAGATACACTGCTTCACTTTTGTAGTGTGTATAAGAATATATGTGTGCATATATTTGTGTATGCATATGTTTATGTATGTATATGTGTGTGAGTGTGTATGTATATGTGTGTGCACATGTGTGCTTGTGTGTGTGTATGTGTGTGTGTGTCTGTTTACTACATGCACTGACATACAAGTTCTGCTTCCTTGCTTTGCTGCCTTCCCTGTAGTCTCGTTTAGAGCTGCCAAGGCACTGTATTGCTTTGGTCTCTTTCCACTCAGTCCTGGTGGAGAACATTCTCTGCTTCCAACGTAGCTACACACTTACCCTACCATGTTCTGAGTCCTTTCCCACAGCCTGGGAAGATGGTAGGGAGCCATGCACCAGAGCTTGCTCTGTCAGCTGAGTTGCATCTGACCCCAAAGCAGAAGCCACAGGCTTTTCTCCTATGCAGCTTGGGCCTTTTTTTTAGCCACAGAAAAAGTCAAATCTTTGAACTTTCATTTCTCTTAGTTCTTCCACATTCTTGATTCAAAAGAAAGGAGGTTTCCTATGTAATTTGTGTGTTTTCTTTACCTATCAGCACGCTTTCTAGAAAAAAAAAAAAGGTGTATGCTAGGGACCTAACAGTGGTGCCTTGCTGTCTTTGCTCCTGGACATTTTATACTGTTCTGAAGCTACCAGATTTTAAAGTTTACTGTGTTAGGTTTTCCACGCTCTTCACTGAGGGTGTTACCAGAATCTTCAATAATTTCTATTTTTACACTTTGCACATTTTATTATGTAGCGAACGTGCAAGCTTCTGTCTACCTGGAAGCCTTAAACTCTGTCTCATTGAAGACACACAACAGAAGATTATCTCCTGCAGAAGATTATCTCCTGCCCTGGCTCAAGATCGCTGCACTTCCCAGCAAAGCACCTCCCCTCAGGGCACGGATTCCCGAACCCAGACCAAGTGAACTCATTGCTTTGGAGACTCAGTTCAGACCCATCTCGTGCAACACTGAGAAAGGTTAAGACACCAGTATCTGGGTGCTGCGTGTCTGGCTTCGCCTCATTTCTTACCCTTGTTTCCCTTTAGTTTTTCACTTTTAAGGGACTTGACTTTGCTGCATCTTTGTGAAATAGCCTGAGCTCCTCTTCAAAAGGCGAGACACCAACAGACCACAAACAGTGGTGTCAAACCTCGCCTTCTCTCCTCTTCCCGATGAGGACGGGTCTCTCTCTCGTTCTCTTAGCTTGGACAAGGCTCAAAAACACGCGCTGTGTTTTTAATCTTCATCCTGTGAGAGCTGTGGTTGCTTCAGCTCTCTTGACAGTGTTCTAAAGATTGATGCCAACATCATGCTTGTTTTGGTTGTGTTCCCTTCCTTCCATCTGCACTGCGATGGAACTTACTTCTGCTCTTCTTCAAGTGTTCTCATTGTCTTCTGATAACTTTAGGCACAGGGTGAATATGAGGCATGGGTGGGGATGAAAGTAAAAGCACATTCTGCACAAATTCCTTGAGACACAACTTCATTGGGAGAAAAAAGTTAGGTAAGTATTTTTGATGCCACCTGAGACTTTGGTTTGGTTTGGTTTTTCTGAGACAGGGTTTCCCTGTGTAGCCTTGAATGTCCTAGCCTCGCTTTGTAGACCAGACTGGCTTCGAACTCACAGTGATCTGCCAGCCTCTGCCTCCCAAGTGCTGGGATTAAAGGCGAGCGCCACCATACCCAGCCACCAGAGACTTTGATAACAAAAGAAACAGTAAAAAAAAATTTCTAAATTATAATATTTGCTTCAGCTAAAAAAACAAAAATCCAGAGATGAGACCACCAACTGGTTATCTAACCCTTAATAGCCATCCCTAAATACATGTGCATATGCGCAACACTAAATGGACTCAGAAGGTCAGAGTGTGTGTGTGTGTGTGTGTGTGTGTGTGTGTGTGTGTGTGTGTGTGTACTAATTAAGGAGATTGGGTCATGAAAAGGAAAGACCACAGAAGGAGATGGATGGAGAGAGAGAGAGAAGGTTGAAATGATGTAAGTACAATGCTCATAAGTATGAAATTCTAAATAATAATAATGATAATGATAATAAATTTAAAATCCAACTAAATAAAACTGTGGCAAAGATGAAAACCCCTTTGGCCCCATGACTGTGAACCCGGTCTTTACTCCTGACTCTCACCATCATCAATTTGTATTTGAGCCAAAGCTTAACAGTGATATTTCAATATTTAATGTTTTCACAAGTGACATCCAAACCCACACTTCCCCTTCTGTTGCTATGAGACATGATGGTCTGACGATGAGCCACTGTGATTGATCTAAGGCTGATCACTCTGAGCACGGGATCTGCCTATCATTGCTTCATCAGGGCTGTCATCCCAGCAATTACTGCCCTGGCATTCTTGAGTCATCAGACCTATCTTTCTGTACCGGATTGTTGGAGTTGTGATTTAGTTCATCCTGCATCACCACTACGACTGACTGTCCAAAGCTACGTAGTTTGTGGAGAAAAGTGGCTTACAGCTCTGGAGATAAGATTGGTTAAAAGGTGCCTCTCTCCATAGATGAGGTCACATGGCAGGAGGTCCCAGAGCTACATGTGCAGAAGGCACAGACAAGAGGTAACACAAAATGTCAGAGCAGGTGAAGGAAGTATGTTTGCTTCATAGCATTGGGCAGAGTGGCAGATGGGAAGAGCACACTCACATGAGACCTCTCTGTGTGATGTTCTCGGCACTTGCTTTATGTGTTTCTCTTAGGAGGTTATGAAGAGAATGGCTTTAGCATATTTGATTATGAATTAATGTCTTATTAGAGAAATCATTCTTAGCTCAAGTTTATTAACAGTTGGGCATGGGGAGGGACTTTAGCTCAGTAACAGAGCATTTGCCTGGCATGTATAATGCCCTTACTTAGACCTGCAGTGCTTCTAAAGATTTTTACATCTTTCGGAAATTACTAGTACTATATGACACGGGTATTTAGATGTATTTTATATGATCCTTGTGACAACAAATTAATTAGAATAATTGGTCATTGAATTAATTGTATGATTCATCTTTTTCCATTGAATCTTAATGTCACTTTTGTCAAATTCGGGTCTTCATGTATAATTGAGCTTGCTCCTGATTCTTCTGATGCCTATAGTGTGGATCTGGAATGTTCCCTAAAGGCCCATGTATTAAAAGCTTGATTCTCGGTTTGGTTCTATTGGAAGGTGCTAGGATCTTTAAGAGTTGCAGCTTGATGGGAAATCTAAGGTCATGGTGGAAGTGTACTCAAAGAGGATGGTGAGATACTGGACTCTTCTTTCTCCACTTGGCTTTGACATTACCCTGAGGTGAGGTGCTTGCTCCACACACACCACTTGATGTCTGCTCAGGAGCAATGGGGCCAACTGCCAGAGACCAAAACTTCAGAACCTTTTAAAGGTGAGCATCTCAGGTGTTTCATTACAGTAGTGCAAATCTGGCTGACACAGTGGTCACATGCTCGACTTGTTTCTATATCTGCATCACACTGTTATGATTATTATAATTATTTAAGAATTTTATATCTTGCTGAGTAAAATTCTACTTGCTCTTTTCCTTAATTTATCTTGATTGCATTTGTATATATACTATGTATATTTACATGGATTCATAGAATTAGATGTTAAATAAAATCCCGTACAATTTTTTTTGCCATAATATTGATTGAAATGAACAATTCATCTTGGGAGGGTTGAAATATTTATATAGGCATTTAAATCTATGAATAAATATGCCACTGTACATATTTAGATTTTAATTTTTTTCCTTAACCACATTAGGTTATACTATTTGAAACTTCCCAGTACTTGAAAATTTTGGAAACTTCAAATAGCTCAACCTACCATCTTCTATATTTTAATAATGCCTAAGCATTTTCCTTGAAGACTTATTTAACAAATGTAATGAAATTTTTTTATTGAATCACCTGACATGAGTGTAATTATATATGCAAAATTTTACTGGTCAAAGTTCTGATTTACTCTGGCTTTATGTAATTGTGAACTCAGCTTTTCTCCATTAGCATTTGATACATTTGAATGAATATTTTGTCTTTTCAAATATCTATCTTTTACTATTTTCACAAATTTGTTTTTATTAAACATGCACATGATCTTCCATTTGGAGGAAAAGGGTCTCATTTTGTGGCCCTGACTGCCCTGGAACTCACAGGAACCTTCTTGCCTTGTCCTTTAAGGTACTGGGGATTAAAGACAGGAACCACCACGCAGCCCTGTGATGTTAAGTTTTTTATTTTAGTATTAAACTTTAGCTGGACTTAATTCTTAATTTTATTTTCATTTTTAGTTGAGCAAAGATTCTTTTCAAGCCTCTTTGTTTTCTAATAAACACATCAATGTGCTATAAAATTTCTCATCTCGTTATTTCTCTATCTGCATACCAGAAATTATTAATGTATTTGCATTGGCTCCTAAATATTTCATATTTAATACATGAGTTAATTATTGGAGTTCTGAACATTACCTTTAGGGTAGATTTTTAATTTTACTGTATTATTATCAGAGGATATGGTGTGAGCAGTATTGAGTTTGCAGCTTGTTGGGACTTCCTCTGAGACAAAATTCTGATTAACTGTATTAACGTTTTATGTGTTCTTGAGAGACGGTGTGGTCATTCCTGAAGTCTGCCAGGCATCATTAGCTTGAGGACCTTTTGTGACACTAGAATTTTCTGATCTCAAGCCCTTTATTAAACTAGCCTTTTCTCTGCACACATCCACTCATATCCTCCATCTCTAATGACGGGGCACAACAATGTGAACGATCTGCCGATAGCTGTCAAGTTGCACCATTGAAGAACGAAAACTAGAAAACACGTCGAACATCCTGACTGCATCTTGTCCATCCAGCCTTCACATGAAGATGGGTTAAAACATCCAGCCATTCATACCCGTTTCACACACCGCTCTGTGTGGTGTTCTCGGCATTTGCTTTGTGTGTTTCATGGCCACATTGCCAGGATTACAATGTTGTTGAGTGCAGCACCACATTCTGAGGGCACTGTTTCAATCTGCTCCTTCCTGACCTCTGGCTCTTACAATATTTCTGTTCCCTCTTCCACGATGGTCCCTGAGCCCTGGGGGTTGGTGTAAATGTCCCCTCTGGAGGCTCATGGAGGAGGATGTGAGATAGATGTCCCCATTGGAAGCTCATCGAAGGGAATGTGAGATAGATGACCCCATGAGAGGTTGACTAAGGAGGATGTGAAATAGGTGTCCCCATTTGAGGGCGAGCAGAGAGTTTCTGAATTAAGCACTGTCTTCTGCACTAAGAAACTTTTCTAATTCAATACTGCTTTTTAATGACCAATGTCTATTTAGAATTTCAAAGAAGATAGCAATAAACATTTTAAATGGTCTTCTTATTCAGCCTCACATCTAGTGTGTGCTTCGTAGCAATTATTTAAATCAGGAGCCACTGTTACCTTTCTCGTGAGAAGGTTTTGGGAGACATGTCACTGACTCACTCTAAGCACAGACCCAACAGGTAAAGGCAAGATGTGCAAAGAATCAGGGAATGGCTTCCTTCTAGGTATTCTGCAAGCAATGAGCATCAGTTAGCAGCTTTAGCAGGAAAGAGCTTCCTGGGTATTAAAGAGCACATTTCCTGGCCTGTTCTGCTGCAGTGAGATGGCCTTTGCCATATTGTCACACTGCATCTCAAGGGTGGTTTGCATTTTTGTAAAAATTTAAAATCCTGATTTCTTTTTCAAAGACTTATTATTTCTATTGAATGTGTATGAGTGTTTGCCTGCTTGCCTCTATTGCACCACTAGTGTGCTGTCCCCACAGAGGCCAGAAGATGGTGCCAGCTCCCTTGAAATTGGAGTTACAGATGGTTGTGCACCACCATGTAGGTGTTGGGAGCCAAACCCCTGCAAGAGGAGACAGTGTTCTAATCACCATGTCATCTGGTCAGTCCCCCAATTCTCTTTTGTAAAAATACTTTTCTTTCTGAAAGTGATTAAAATAGTATCTCACAATTTTTCTCCATTTTCATTGCTGAGAATTCCAATGGTCATTTTCTTGTATTTTAAAAGTCGAGTTAGTATATTTTCCAGCCACTTCTTGCATAAGTGCCACATACCTTCCCTGGTAGAGAAGCTTGCCTTCACTCCCCTGCAGGACTGGGGACAGGCTTTTGTGTCTAGAACTCAGAATGGAACTCTGGTTGTTATGGGTATTTATAATTTTATTTCATTCTATTTAGATAGTTAATATAATTGTCATGCTATGTATTAATTTATAATTAATAATTATATATAATTAATAATGTATATTATTTTTATATATTACATATAATTAATATATAATTCATCATGCCAAACTTTACCCTTACATTATTTTTTAAGTTCTGAACTACTCAAGCAAACCTCAGGCCCCTGAGATGCTCCAGATTTCTTATCTCCCAACCTGTCATTATTCTATTGTTATGAATTTTTGTGAAGGAGAGGGAAAAATAGGTTAGAATTATCTCACATTTTTTTCTTTATGAACCTTAATTAGAAACATTTGATGGTAGTGCTTTCAGCTTACCTAATCAACTTCTTTCTTGTAAAACTTTAAATTTAGTTAGGCATGGCTTTCATCTGGCGCAAAAATGAAATAAAATCAAAATGCTTACTGAGTGATCAGCTACCTGATAGCATGAGAGCTTGAGTTTGAATCTCCAGGACCCACTCAAAACCTGAGCATGGTGGTGCATGCCTGTCACTCCAACACTTGTAGGACAGAGACAGTGGATGCCTGGAGCCAACTGGTCATCTCCAGACACAAGGAAAGACTCTGCCTCAAAGACTAAGAAGGAGCTATCAAGAAAGACATCCGAGGACAACCTCTGACCTCCACATGAGCACCCTCCAGTCTTGGATACATCACACACACACACACAGCACCCCCCCACTCTTGGATACATCACACACATACACACACACACACACACACACACACACACACACACACTTTTCTTTAAAGCATGCTATCATGGGTATTTGTCTTCTTCCTGTCCCTGAGATTCAGCTCCCTGTGGAATCTGTCCAGCATCAGCAGGGCATCAACACACCAGACCATAGAAAACTGATGGTCAGTTTTCACCATCCCATGCATTTCCGGGTTGGGCTGAAGTTGTTGAGCCTTTCCAACAGAACCTACAGCTGAGTGAGTGCAGAATTTACTCAGCTCTCTAGGTCACAGGACAGCAATAGAAAATGGAAGTTTTCTGTTTATTTAGGGAGCAGGATGGAAAGATCAGCTCTGGGCCAAAGACTCCAGGTACTCATGACAGCGCATGCACTCTAGAGAATGGGGAATGTAAAACAAATGGCTTAACTGAGAATCAGGAAACTACAACTCCACACAGTAGAAAGGAGATTTTTTTTTTCACATTCCCAATTCACCGTTTGTAAAACTGAGAGCAGCTACATTGATTTTCCTAACACCAGCATTAAAAGTGTTTCATGAGACACACAGAAATACAGAACCTTGGGAGTGCTATAAGAAAGTATATGAAAAATTGTCTTGAAGATGTAGGCACAAGCCAGAAATTTCTGGAAAGGACTCCAATATCACAGCAAATAGCCTCCAAGAATAGACAAATAGTATTGTGTAAATTTTACAAGCTTCTGCACAGCTAACTAGGATCATCTGGGAAGAAAGAACCTCACCTGAGAAAAGGCTTCCACCAGGACTGATGTGCAGGCATGCCTTGTGTGGCAGTTCCTTAATTGTTGGTTGATGTGGTAGGGCTCAGCCCACCGTGGTCAGTACCACCCCTGGCAGGTGGGTCTGGCTTCTATATGAAAGGTGCCTGAAGGAAAACAAGAAAAGAAGCCGATGAGCACTGCTCCTCCATGGTCTCTGCTTCAGTGCCTGCCTCCAGATTCCTGCCTTGGCTTCCATTAATAATGAACTGAAACTTGTAAGCCACATAACTCCTCCCCTCCCCTAGGCTGTTTCTGGTTATGGTATTTGTCACAGCAGCAGAAACCAAACTGGATTATCTGGAATCCAAATGGTCAAATTGACAGAAGCGGGGAGCAGATGGTAGTTGTTGGTCTACCAGAGCATGGTGGAGATGTTGGCCAGACAGCGCTGAGTTTCATTTAAATAAGAAGAGTCAGCTGAAGAGCTTGGCTGCACAGCACTTAAGAACAACCAATAAAAGCATACTGTATCCCCCCAGTCACTGGAGGTGGATATCAAATATTCTCACCTTCTCAACACAAGAGTTAAGCATGTAAGAAAAGGCTATCCAAAGAATTAATAATAAAATATGCAGGGTTAAAAATATAACCAATGGAATGAAAACTCAGATGGGCCTTTGAATAAAGCTTATTTTATATAACAATGTGATGATTATGCAGCAGCATATTTTCATTCTCACTCAGTCCTCAAAACTTTGCATATATTTTACAAAAAGAAAGAAAATACCCAGTGGATTCTGTCATTGATCAAAACATTGATAGTTTCTTTGGTCTCAGGTGCCCTCCTATCTCCATTAAACTAAATGTCAAGATCCATAAATGGCAATTTTCATATTGTAAGTCTGAGTCCACAAAAATCTTTTGTCTTTCTTTTCTACTATTCTCTGCCTATATTTTAGCGGCTTTATTCAAACCTTTGCTTTCCTCATGATCTATACACAGTGTCTAAGAAAAAAATCCACGAAACTCATTTTAATGATAGAGGTCATACTTTGGAGCTAAAACACCAATTCTGAACTGTATCATTTCCCTTAGCATGGCACATCTGCCCCTCAGGAGCTCAGACAGCTCTACCACATGATGGTGAACATAGCTTTCTCAGGATACAATGGGGCATCCTACCATAAGATCAAAATATGAGTTCAAAATGTTTTCTACATTTCTCTGTTTAATTTTTAAAGACTTAATTCTGGTGAAGGAATCTAACTTGAACTGAACACTTCAGAGAACAACATTTCGCGGGGCAAAATCTTTCGAGAGAAACCCTGGTTCACTGTTTTTGAGTTAATCACCTTTAATAATACTATGATCTAAATTTTCAAATTGGCCATATTTATTTGTCTTATTTTAAAACTGGAACTAGTTTAAGATTCTGCAGTTGAAAGCACCAAGGTTAGATTTCTTTTTCTAAATTTGAAAATTGAAATAGCCTATGATTTATTGTAAAGAAAAAAAAAAGAAATCTTGGACTACAATACACAAAAACACTAGTGTGGAATGTAGATTAAAATTCAGAGAAAATCAGTTATGATTAAAAAATACTTGGTTTGTACTCTACACTTTTAAAAAGTTCTACCTAATTAATTATTTGTAGACAGTCCTTAATTCATATTCAGAAGGCAAGAAAGGTGGTCCGTGAACACAGTAAAAAGAAAAAGAGAAAAACCAGGAGAAAAAAGAAAGCAGGAGAGGGGTCAAATAACTAGGGTTAACATTTGGGGTGAAAATGACACATTCGGTGTCCAGGACGATGGCCTGGCACTGTTAGTCATCACAGGCTCACTAGGGCAGTTAGAGGCCTGCCGCTAAGGCAGATCGCCAGGGTGTGTTGTAAAGGAGCCACACTATTCCAGCTCAAAGAGCAGATGCTCTATCAAGGCTCTCCACTGTCCCCAGCACCAAGTTGTGCAGGTGTCTAAAGGCCTTATGTAAATGTCTGGCCGCGGAGCTATTCTACAACAAAGTAGAGGTAGAAGAGCTGTTAATCTTGGGGAAATGCTTCGTGCCTGCACATATTTCAGTACCAAATTCACTTCTAGTTTTATGCCAGGATGGATTATATTTCAGTCACATCTATAAATTTCCTGAGAAGGCTGGGGATTACAGGGGCTTAGATTCCTTTAAAATTCCTAAGGGTAGAAATAGCCTAAAGGAAAAGGTAGAAGGTTGTAGAAAAGGGTGATTGGTTGTCACAGTTCCCCAGAGGAGAGGGTAGAGGTGGAAGTCCTCTTGTTTTCTTGTGTATCTGTCTTAGGTCTATGGAAGAAAGGCATCCTGGTCAAGGAGACTGTAGTCCATAGACACAACAGGAAGTCAGGAGTGACCCAAATACCTCTTAAAGCTAGACAAATGAATCCATCGGCTTGCCCCAGCATCTGAGTGCATTCAGGGTTCTCTGGAAAGGCAAACATCTGCTGTCCAGCTTGCTCTCTGGTCCTAAATCCTCTACAATAATCCACACAGCAATGTTTGTGCTTCTAAGGCTACCAGGATACTGGTAAGTTTGTTATGTTTCTGGACAAACATTTAGCCTTTGAAATTTTATTTAAAATCATCCATTAATCTCAAGGGACATACACTGGGCCTGGCCAGACCTCAGGTCAGCATTAGGGGAAGACAGTCACCCCACAGATTCTGGCACTAGAGGACCATGTCTTTCCATGTTCTGCAGTTATAAAAGATCTTAGATTCTCTCCTCTACTTCTAAAATAAGATTTGGTGATGTAAATTGAAAAGGTTAAATACTGACACGTGTCCAGTTCAAATCAGTAGGCATAGCTAAAATAGACAATAATTATGATTCTCATCATCGGTATTTTTCCAAATGTGACATTTTAAAACAATGGCGCGCATGTTTAAGGCTTGTTCTGTGGCTCTGGAGTAAGGGCAAATGAACGCTCCTCGGTGGAGCTATGAATTCTCTGAAATTATGCTTAGAAGTCTATGCACAATGACTGTGCAATTTTCATTAAAATCTCAAAGAGGTTTCTGGTCTCCAGAGGAATTACGAGCAACTACTCTGAGAGAACATTTGCTTCCCCGGATGAATAACAGTCCCATTTAATTCAATTCCATAAACAATAATTGGTAGTTATCTTTTTTGTCAGTATTCTGCTACTTAATGGAAATAATGATATGCATATGAAAAGAGAAAGAAGCTCATTCACTAAATTCCTACTCTGTGCTATTCCCAGCCACACAAATATTAGGTATTAAGTGTAATTATATGGAATTCATAGATATGGAAGTTACTTAGCAGTCACAAACCATTAAGAAATACAGTATCTGAAATTAAGTCTGAGTGGTCCATGCTTCCCAATTCAGTACTATATCTCTGATAACACATACAAAGCAGAATGACTAGACTAAGTGCTTATTGGATGTGCCCAACTTGAAGCTCTTGGACAACATGACTCCTGGGAATGCATCCCTAGGTGATAACAGCATAGTACAACGCCAAAAGCTTGGACAACACATTTTAAATACATGTGGGCAATATGTTACTTCCAAAAGATCCCTGTTCTCTCTTTCTACTTTGGATTTCACCACTGTAATCACAGAAAAAAAATAATAACAGGAAAAAATCTAGACAACATGTCCTGCCCACCCCCTGCTGCCAATTTATTAATCTTGTAGTAATAAACCCCAATGAGAATAATTTGGAAGGTCTTGCAGACAAAGAATTCAAAAGAATGGCTGTAATGGTGTTCAAATAACTCAGAAGACAGGAACGTATGCTTTCTTTATCAAACAGTCCCAGGCTGTCAGTCTTTATTGTTCAGTCTGAAATTCTGGAATCATCATCACTTTCTGAAAAGCCTTTCCCAGCATTCCAGTGTGCGCATTTCATGAAAATGCACTCCTGCTGATATTCTGGGATCACAAGACCTCAGAATACCAATTCTGAAGCCCCACAACTGTGTTTCTAATGCCCACAACCATCCTGAACATCTGTCAAACCTTCAGTGGGAAACCTTGACTAACCAAGGAACAATACAAGGCTTCAAAAGTTTTTGAAAACTGTATTGATCTAAAAAGATCAACAAGATAAAGTGCATGTTCTCATCATGACCAGGACATATAAAGAGTAGTTGCAATATAATTTAATAAGAAAACAAAATGTGTTATTTTCATGACTAGAGCATAGAAAGAGGATAGCTGAGGTATAATTTGATGAGTTACTCAAGGCATCTGGATGCCTCATACTCAGAACACCTCTCCACGGATGACAGTCTGGAAGAGAAATCCTTACCTACAGCAAAATCATGAAGTCAGAAAAATCCCAGAAAGTTTTGGGGATGATGGTCCACAGCATAATCCCAACACTTGGGAAGCTAAAACAAGAAGATTTCAAGTTTGCAACCAGCCTGGGATATATAATGAGACCTTGTCTCAAAATGATGATACATAGATAGATAGATAGATAGATAGATAGATAGATAGATAGATAGATAGATAGATAGAGCAGATAGAATAAAACTCCAGGGTAGGGCAAATGGCCAAATGCAGCAAAGAGCTTGCTTGAGTCCAGAAAGGAAGACAAGACTCAGCCTGCACAAGGGAAGCAGAGACAGACATACAGTGTAGACGTAGTTGATGAAGATTGCCTTTCAACTTGGCTGGGGCAGAAGAAGTGTGGCAGTGAAAAGGCAAAGCAGAGTCAAGAGTGAGCATTTGGGTTTGAGGAATTAAATGTTTTGTGCAGATTATCATGAAGAAATTTACATTGAGGAAGACACTGAAAATAACAGCTTCAGAAAGAGGACTGAACAACAGCATTAGGAGAGCAAGACAGCTCTTGCAATGTAATTAAGAATGCCTTTTCTTTTTCTAAACAGGAGAAAGAAGGAAAGACAGGTATAAGTATAATAGACAACTCTGTGGAAGTAGAGGGAAGGCTCTGAAGATTGGGGTACTGAAGATAGTACCAAGAGGCATGAGTGCATGGCTGGATGCTGAGGTTTTCAAGTCATAGTGATAATTTCCAACGTTCAGTAATTATTTTTTCCTAGTAGAAATTGATTGTCCAAGGATAGCAATTCAGACCATTTAGACAGTGTTACAGCTCAGAAGAAACAGTGGTATATGTTGGTAAGAAGTAGGCGGTGTTACCAACTACACTTAACATCATCACAATAGAGTGTCAAAAACAGGCCACACAGCAAACAAAGAAGGAAAAGAAGGGAGGGAGGGAGGAAAGGAGGGAGGGAGGGAGGAAGGAAGGAAGGAAGGAAGGAAGGAAGGAAGGAAGGAAGGAAGAAAGAAAGAAAGAAAAGAAACCCAGGAATATCGATCTCAGATGAGGTCATGACAAGGACCATTCAAAAAGAAAAACAAAAATGGGCAATAAAACACTTGGGAGGCAGAGGCAGGTGGATTACTGTGAGTTCGAGGCCAGCCTGGTCTACAAAGTGAGTCCAGGACAGCCAAGGCTACACAGAGAAACCCTGTCTTGAAAAAAAAAAATCCCACGGACTTTCCTGCACAGCCAGAATCTCAAGCCAATGCTGTTAAAGTAATCCTCCAATTAAGCCAATCAACAGGCTAGTTGGGGACCTGGAGTCTGGAAAGAACACAGATAAATCTGTAGACAGCCCATATCTCATTTTTGCTGATGCCTTCAGCCTTTTTATATGTTAACTAGGTGATAATGAGTGCCAAAATTGATGGTCTTGATTTTCTGTCCTTATTTTTATCACTCCAGATGAGACAAAGGTGCTAATTAACTGTGAAATTGCCCAAAAGAAAAGAAAAGGTGGAGGGGGCATAGATGGAAAGAAAGGAGAAGTGTTTGAATCCAGAATCTGGAACTTTGGGACCATGATAGTGGGCTTAATATTTGCAGGGTACCATGTGCCAGACCTCTGTCTATAAATTCTAGAAATAACCACCCCTCCTCACTCAGCCTCCTGTGGCTGGTTCTTCCTTACAGATGAGGAAACAGTAGCTCAGTGATCAGAATCATAAAGCCAACTGTGGCAGGGCTAACCAGCACCCAGGGCATGTGACCCCACGGTCCTTAACCACTCCATAGCCATCTTCAGGAAGCTTGTAAACTCATTTAGAAAATATACCATGAGGCTCTTTCAATCCCTAACATCAACACCAAAAATAGCTGTATATGAAAGAAGGCTCCGAAACCTCTCAGAAACATATATCCAAATTGTTCCTTCACGCATCATTTTCTTTTCTTTTTCAAAAAGATTTCTTAGTAAGAGGACTGCGGGATATCTCTAACATGGACTGCCTTGCCAGGCCACGCACTCAGAGAGGTGGGAGGGAGCTATGACCAGGATATAAAGAGAGTAATAAATTTTAAAAAATTTACAGAAAAAGAGTTCTTTTAATTTATGTCTATGAGTATTTTGCCTGCATGTATGTTTGTGTACCACATGCCTACCTGGTGGTACCTACAGAGGTCAAAGGGCATCAGATCCTCTGGAACTAGAGATCCAAGTGGTTATGAATTATGGTGTGGGTACTGGCAACTGAACCTGTGTCCTCTGCAAGAGCAACAAGAGCTCTTAACTGTTCAGCCATATCTCCTCTGCTTTCCATCTTGTATGCTGCAGAATCACAGCTCTGCACAGTTCCTGAGGTAAAGCTTTAAAGAGATGATATTTTAATACTTGATAGGTAATGGAATTTACCTTGAAACTCAATTTCGGAACCAAGTGATTGCTTCATAACTGTTAACATTCTAAAAACATCTTCTCTGATATACAAATTGCAGAACTCTCTTCCACATTCTGTTTTTCTCACTAGTAAAATTTCCATCTACCATCCTATTTGTATTCATTGCACCTATCACGTAAGGAAACCTTGATTCAATCAGAGTTTCATTAAACCCTCATCATGTGGTTAATTCCATATCACTTTTGAAATGCCATCATCGGCTGTCTCATGGTGAGAGCTGCCTCCAGTAAGCTCTGTGGTGTCCTACGTGTCCGTGGCATGCTTTGCGTTTCCATCATGTTAATTAAATTACTAGCTGTAGAAATCTTTGCAGAATGTCCCAGATGATGGAGATCAAGTGCACATCCGGATGCTCATTAATATTTCCTGTACACTCGCAGGTGGGAGGCAATCGCAGTTCGGCCTCTGATCTGCTCTCAGGACTGGGAGATCCTGGGGCCTCTCTGTGGTCACCTGGGGCCCACTGCAGGTTCTCTGACTTCCGTGCTCTGAGTGTTATCAGAGATGTGGGGCTCTTCAAAGATTGGCAAGTGAGTCTAGCTGTATTAATAGGTTCTCTAGAGGTACAGAACTTACAGCACACACACACACACACACACAGAGAGAGAGAGAGAGAGAGAGAGAGAGAGAGAGAGAGAGAGAGGAGAAGAAGAAGATTTATTATAATGGCTTACAGGCTGTGGTACACCTAGTCCAATAATGGCCATCTACCAATAGAAGGTCAAAGAATCCAGTAGCTGTTCAGTCCAAGAGGCTAAATGTCTCAGTTGTCTTCAGTATACACCAGAATCCTGAAGAATTAGGCTCTAATGCCAATGAAGGAATGGTAAAAGCTTTCCTCTTCTGTGTCATGACAGATAGATGGTAGATAGATAGATAGATAGATAGATAGATAGATAGATAGATAGATAG
>OU015751.1:91553097-91572738 GCA_907169655.1 Acomys percivali | reverse complement strand
TAGATAGATAGATAGATAGATAGATAGATAGATAGATAGATAGATAGATAGATGATAGATAGATAATAGATATACAGATACAGATACAGATAGATGCTGCCACCAGAAGGTGTGGTCCAGGTTAAAGATAGATCTTCTTACCCAAAAGACCTAGGTTTTTATCTTCCCACCACTCTGGTTTTTGTTAATTACAGATATTGTCAAGTTGACAATCAAGAATAGCATCACCCTGGCCTATGGCTTGTATTGGGAACCTGTTCCTTAGAAGGGAAGAGAACTTAGAAAAAAGCAACCGAGCCTATTGTTTCCACACTAACTCCAAGACTGTGCAGACTCGGAAGTGTGGCACGAGACTGTGGCCCCAGTGCTTGGGAGCAGAGGCAAGAGGATCTCGAGTTCAACGTCATCTTCGGCTACACTCGTAGAGCTCGTCTCAAATCAATCCATCAGTCTTGACCTGCCACAACTGGTCTAACTGTCAGAAGTGAGTTTAGTGTTATAATCTTTGCCTTTGGTTTGTGTGAGCTGCTTTGAGCAATCCTGTGAGCTTATTAAACTGTCTCCATCTTTTCCTCTGGTCTCTGAGATGTCATGGAAGCCAGTGACCCTTCAGAATGAACCTGAGCTTGCCTGAGCTTTTCCTTTAAAGTCTAATGGTCTAACGGTGACTAAAAGACACGTATCTTTCTTCTGTATTTCCCCCAACCCATCTTGAGAAAGGACAGCGACCTCAACCTGGGGGAATAGAAGTATCTACAGAAATACTTCCTGTCACTGAGCAAAAGGAGACCAATCCCTGACTGTGATGGTTAATTTTCACTATCAATCAACTGGACCTGACTTAGAATCCCCAGGAACGCACACCTCTGTGGTTCAGTGAGATTTAATCACAGCGAGATTTAAGAAAGGGTTCACCCTGAATGTAGGCTGGGTTTCGGGCACAAATAAACAGGAGAAACCCAGTGTAGTACCAGCATCCATTGCTCTCTGCTTCCTGGTTGTGGATACAATGTGACCAGCGGCCTCTTACTCTTGCCGCCTTGCCTTCTCTGCCTTGGTAGACTTTATTTCCAGGCTCTGAGCCCAAAGAGACCCTCCCTTCAGTAGGTCTGTCCTGTATTTTGTCATGGTAAGAAAAGTGATTGTTTCTCATCTAACAGGGTATACCTGTCAGCCAGTGAAGGAACCTGTTAGGGCCTTAATTGTCTACTCTGCAAAACCAGGGTGCTAGTGTCCCCTAGCTAGGGCCAATGTGGGCATTAAGTAAGTTCGTACAGGGAAAAGTCCCCAACACAGAACTGAACACACAGTAAGCGCCAGTCAGCACCAATTGACCTACTAAACTTTTTCAAGTTGCTAGGCAACTCAGTTCAGAATAGAGAAGGCAGAGCTCAAGCCCTGTCCTCACATTGATCCTGCACGGAGGACCATGCTTCTTTTGGTTTGCATACTGTGTGGGGTCCGATCACTACATCCTAGTGTGGCTGCCTCTGCCCAAGAGTCACCACATCCCAGCCTTTACAGATGGGTGTAGCTGGCCATGGTTGAGCCTGACCATGACCAAGTGAGCAGCATAACAGACAATTTTGAGAAATAAATTGATAGTAAGCCTTAGCCTCTAGATTTAGAACAAAGAAGAGTTATAGTTTTTTTTTTTAAACCTTGGATTGAGATATTAGCTATGTTGTTTCTCAAACTATAAGCCACAGAAAACCCATGTCTGCTTTCTCAAATCAACAGGATTTAGTCTGGAAAAGATGGTGAGTTTCTGGCCTTGTCAGCAGCTCAAGCATGAGGGTCAAAGTGCTATTCTGTGGGCGTTTGCTTCAGGCTTTTCACTCTAAGGTTGCAGAAAAACTCTAGCTTTCTCCTTGAGGAAGAAAAGGAGAGTGACTGTGTGTGAAAATATGGGCACCTGGTTCTTCTTTTTTTTTTTTCAACCAGAAAATCAAGTGCTTTTCTCAAAGGCTGACTCATTGTCTAGAATACCCACATGCACAAGAGACTTTTGGGTGTTTCTGCCCTGAATAAAATCTGGCTCTGGCAGCAAGGAGGAAGTTATTCAGCAGACATCTAAAAGTGACTCCCATTGTAAACCATCCTGTGTATGTTTTACATCTTGTTGTGTCAGATATGAAAATGAAGCCCATTAATACTCATTAAATATCAGAGGGCAGGCAATGCCAATCACTCTTACTTCTTTCATAAATGGGGCAAAAGGGTACAGACCCTGTAATTTCAGCCCCATTTCCATCCCAACTGCTACAGCCCATCTCTTATGGCAGCTATGAAAACAGACCCAAACAAAAGCATCTCAAATCTAGGTGAAAATGTGATCCTTTTTAGAACAACTGGTTTTCCTGAACCATAGATTGACAAGGCGTTTTGTCTAGTACCGATACTAACACAAACTTTCCTCCTGACATCAGCCCAACTATTTGTGAACTTGAGTTTGCATTTCATCTTCTGATTGCCAAGTGTGGGCAGAAGTGTGAGGATTAAACACTGAACCAGTGGAGATCTCATTATAATTAGATGCCAGTGAAGATGTCCTTGAGTAAGCCTTTCTGGTCAGTTACAAATGATGGAGCCTCACTTGGGTCACAGTTGCTATGGAGTAGGGAGGATCAGACGTCTCAGAGGGAGGCAGGAATGCCAAGTCCCAGCTGTGGCCCGAGATCTCAAATTCAGGGGAATACTCACCTTTTCTTGAGTCTTGTAAATTTTGGAGCAAAGTTCATCTTTCACCTTTATCTCCTCGCTCCTCTGCCACACTCCTTTTCTGGCCATAGTTGTCCCAGACCATCTGCAATGAAATTATCTATTATTCAATTAGCCTCCAGTATAGACTTCTCCTTATTTAACTTACATTCATGTAGCAATGGGGAAAGAAAACCATGATTTGTGGTGCATAAATAGATCCAGGTATGCCTCAAACACTCAGACAATATTTCAGATACTGAGTGATATCAAGTTTAATAAAATTGAATACATCATCGAATTAAAATTATATAAATATAATAGAAAACAATCCTGTGAACATAGTGAGAAGGTAGAATACTTGTGTTGCATAAATAACAACAAATGGGACTCGGTGAGTAAAAATGCCAGCTGTGCAAACACTCAGATATGAGTATGAATCCCCAGTACCCATGTTACACGCAAACACACACACACACACACACACACCAAACAATGAAAGACAAAAAAACAGGGCAAAGGCATGCCTGTTATCTCAATGCTAGAGGGCAGAGACAGTGAGATCTGCTAGCTCTCTAACTAGCCAGCCTATCAGAAAGGATCAAATTCAGGCTCATTGACAGACCCTCTTCCAAGGGAATATGGCAGATAATAATAGAGCAAGACGTCTGACAGGACCCTCTGGGCTCTACAGACACACACAGACACACACACACACACATACACACACACACACCCGGTTCATAGTTGTTGGTGGAATGGGTAGTGTGATGGTAAATAGGTTAAAGAGCACCCAGGAGAACAGTGCAGCTCTGGGGACAGCCAGCCATGATGTACATCCAGAGGTTAGTAACTAGATCATGCAGCCTGTCAGTCACTGAACTTTACATCTGGTTGTTGTTGTTGTTTACATCTGGTTGTTATTGTCTCAAACAATATCACATTTCCCTTCATCTATTATTTTCTATAAAATTTCTTGTGTCCCTGTTAGATGGCAAGCAAGCACTGTGTTAGACCCAAAGACGGGCACAGAGCAAAGAAGGGCTTTGTCCTGCCTAATACTAGTAGGAGGGAGTACACGTGGGGGGCGGGTGGAGAAGAACCATGCCCAGAAAGTGAGGAGGAGTGGCCTCCAGGGTTTGGGACTCTTTGTTGGCTAATAGATTTGGGTATCACCGAGTGGCAAGAAGAGCACTCAAGAATTTCTAGCAGACCAGCAAAATCCATTTTGTTTTAAATCACTACATGCAACACACAAGATACATTGAGATCAGAGTGGAAATGCTAGCCAATGAGCTGAGTTATTCTAATCCAAGAGAAGGAATAATGACCCTAATTAAGGCAGGGGAATGGCAGGTGGGAAAGGGAAGGAAGAGAGAGGAAAAGTCAGGAGGGTGCACCTGGGTAAGAATGGGCTGGAGAGGAAAAACCAAAACCAGCAATATAAGAAGGGTTTCTTTTTATTTTTTAATTATTAATTAGTTTATTTACTTTATACCCTAATTTTAGTGCTTCCTCTCCCTCCTCCCCTCCCCTCCCCTGCACCCTACCCCTGCTCTCTTTCTTCTCAGGAAAGGGGAGGCTTCTCATGGAGATCAACCAGCCTTGGCATATCAAGTCGCAGTAAGACTAGGCTCATCTTCTCTCCTCAAGGAGGCTAGATGTAGCATCCCAGTTAGGGGAAAGGGATTCAAAGATAGGAGAGAAAGTAGGGAAGTACCTTGAACTCATTGGCACAGGAGACAACTTCCTGAGCAGAACACCAACAGATCAGGCACTAAGAGCAACAATTAACAAACGGGGCCTCATGAAACTAAAAAGCTTCTGCAAGGCAAAGGACACTGCCAACTGAACAGAATGGCAGCCTACACCAACCCCAAAGATCTTCACCAACCCCACATCTAACAGAGATCTGATATCCAAGATGATAAGCACCAAAGAACCTCCTTATGGAGTTGGCTTTAAGGGTGGCAAACAAGCCACTGGGCAAAATGTCCTCATTTCTGCCACAGACAACATTCTGCCTGAAAATGGGCAAGCTTAGATGCAGGCAGAGTTGACAGCCAAACTCTGCCAAGAGAGGGTAAGCAAGTGTCCTCAATAGTTCCTACCTCACAAATATGTCTGTCAGATATATTGGGCTAGAAGGCTGAAGATGATGCTCCAATGTTATGGAGAATGGTGGATGACTGTTCAGGCAGTAAACTGTCTCAGTCATTTTTTTTCATTTTGGAAACTGCTAGCCTGCAATTCCAGTTCACTCAGATATTTATGTTTTACTCCATCTCAAGTCTCTGATGGGGTAGAACACCAGATAGTTTAGTCTTACAATTAAGTTTAGTCGGTTTGGGGTTAAGAGGTTTTTAGATCAAGATAGATGCTTTAAGTTAATAGAGATAAGATATAATAGATACTGATTTTCATTCAGAAATTTAGACCCAACAAGATAGATAAGATGTTTACTTCAGGTTTGCCAAATACAAATAACCAAATCACTATGAATGTAACATTTATATACTTCCTGATTGTCTCGTGGTTCTTCCTGCTGATGTAGTTTATTTTATTCATGTATAAAAATATAAGTGTATATGTTAAAAAAGAAACATAAAAAAATTAAAATCAGAAACTATGGTGTTGGGCATGGTGGCACATGCCTTTAATTCTAGCACTCGGGAGGCAGAGGCAGGGGGATGCTGTGAGTTTGAGGCCATTTTGGTCTACAAAGTGAGTCCAGGACAGCCAAGGTTACACAGAGAAACCCTGTCTCGAAAAACAAAATGAGAGGGGAGGGGGAATTCAAGAAATGAGGCATCAACAAACTCAATAACCCAATTTAAAAATGGGGTACAGAGATAAACAGAGAATTCTCAACATAGAAATCTTTAATGGTCGAGAAGCACTTAAAGAAATGTTTAACATCCTTAGTCATCAGGGAAATGCAAACTAAAACAACTCTGAGATTCCATCTTATACCTATCAGAATAACTAAGGTCAAGAAATTCCAGGCTTAATTAGAGTCCTGCGTGGCACAGTCTGAAATGCTGGACCAATTGGAAGCTTTCTTCGAAGGTGTCCTGGGAGCTGTCTTGTTCTGATGAGGAACAGCAACTGGAGCACTTGGTACTGGAACATTAAGGATACAGGATGTCAGTGTCCACCATGCTGAGAGGAATGAATCCTGTCAGGCCTGATCCAATGTTAATGTCCAGTTCTTTTGTTCTGAAAACATATAATTTCTCACAAGCATTATACAGTCCTAAGATTATAAATGTATAAGGTGTGCGCGATGCACAGAACAATTAAGGATGGTATGGGCAGAAAACAAAGACATGTGTAAATCTTCATCCGTGCCATACAAAGAATGGCATCTAATAATAATTCATAGTGATTCTGTAGCCAACAAGAAGCCTTGTCTATGCCTAGACATTCATTCTCAGCCAGTCTCAGAGCTATTCCATATAATGGGATTAGCAATATAAGTTACCTGCTTGTCCTGCAGTTTAAATTCCTCACATCCTGATTGTATGCCCATCCCTCATGCCCTCCCAATCTCCCCTCCCTCTCTCCCCTAGTCCTCAGAAAGGGGATCTCTCCTCCGCTAACATCTGACCTCAGCCTATCAAGTCTCATCTGTATTAGCTGTAACCTCTTCCTCTGTAGCCTGGCAAGGCTGCCCTGACAGGGGCAAGTGATCAATTTCAGTGGCCAGAATCCATGTCTGAAGTAGTCCCTATTCTCCACATTGTGGGACCCACAAGGAGACTGTGCTACTACATCTGAGCAGAGGGTCTAGGTCCACATCATACATGGCTCTTGGTTGATGTATCAGTCTCTTTATTGTAGTATAGTTGTCCTGTATTATGTGGCTAATATCCACTTATGAGTGAGTAGATATCATGTGTGTCTTTCTGGGTCTGGGTTACCTCACTCAGGATGGTCTTTTCCAATTCCATCCATTTGCGTTCAAATTTCAGGATTTCCTTGTTTTTAATAGCTGAGTAGTATTCCATTGTGTGAATGTGCCACAGTGTTTTTTATCCATTCTTCAGTTGACGAACATCGAGGTTGTTTCCAGATTCTGGCTATTACAAATAAAGATGCTTTGAACACAGATGAGCAAATGGCCTTGTTGTCCGGTGGAGCATCTTTTGAGTATATTCCCAGGAGTGGTATGGCTGGGTCTTGAGGTAGAATTATTCCCAATTTCCTGAAGAAGCACCAGATTGACTACCAAAGTGATTGTACAAGTTTGGACTCCCATCAGCAATGGAGTAGTCAGATTTATTGGGCCAGAAGGCTGAAGATGATGCTCCAATGTTATAGAGAATTTTGGGTGACTGCTCAGGTAGCAAACTGTCTCTGTCATCTTCTTATTTTGAATGCTGCTAACCTGAAACCCCTGTATACTCAGGTAATTAATTTTATTCCTTCTTAAGTCTCTGATGGGGTTGAAGACCAGATAGTTTAGTTTTACAATTAAACTTAGTTGTTTAGGGGTTAGGATATTTTTAGGTCTAGATAAATGTTTTAAGTTGATAACGACAAGATATGATAGATATTGATTTACATTCAGAATTTTAGATGTACCAAGATAGGAAAGTTGCTTTCTTCAAGGTTGCAAAATACAAATAGCCAAAACACTAAGAATGTAACATTTATATAATACCTGATGGTTTCACGGTTCTTGTTGCTGTAGGTAGTTTATTGTATATATGTGTAATAATATAAATGCATATTTAAAAAATAAAAAAATATTTAATAAAAAAAGAATAGCTAAGGTCAAAAACTCAAGTGGCAATACATGCTGGCAAGGATGTGGAGCAAAAAGAACACATATCCATTCCTGGTAGGAGTGCAAACTTGTACAACCACGTTGGAAATCAATTTGGCTGTTTCTCAGAAAACTGGAAACAGTGTTACCTCAAGACCCAACTAAAGATTTTCAAAAGCAGCACTTGCTGAGTTGATCTTGCATTAAAATTAGCAGACATGGCTGAGAAGAAAGAGCATGCCAGCTCTTGGTGCAGGGGGTCGTTTAACAAGTTACAACACTGTTTTTGTTCTTTTGTTTCAGTTTTCCAAGGTAAAGAAGGGCCTAAGCTTTAGTCTGTTGAAGCACCTGTAGACTTCACTCAACTTTGCAACTCAAGGCAGGATTTCATTTTCTTTCCCTCTGAGCAATGGAGGACAAAAGTAAAAGAATAACTTGAATGATTCAGTGTGGTAAGGAGGGTGTTCTCGTTAGCTTCTTTGTTGCTCTGATAAGCGCCATGGCCTCTTGGTGGGAGGTGGGAGAAAGACTGTTTTCTGTTACTGCTGTTGGGATTGCTGGTGTTTCTTTTGGGCATGTAGACAAGGGTCAGTCATGAAGGGAGGTCTTGGCAGGAGCTTAAGGCAGGAACCTGGAGATGGAAACTGCAGCAGAGACCATGCATACATATGTACTGGGTACTGGCTTGTCTCCATTGCTTTTTCTACTACCTTTCTTACACATCCCAGACCCACTTACTAAGGAATGGCACTGCCCACTATGGGCTGGAACCCTCCTACGTCAATTAGCTATCAAAAATGTCCCACATTTCTGAATGTCTCACAATCTGAAGGAGGCCATTCCTCAACTGGGTAAGACTATCTCTTACCTATATATTTGTGTTGGATTGAGAAACACTATTCATGGTTGAGGCAAGGTTAGAGGACAGCCAGCAGCCAGGACTGTGCTAAAGGTACCAATCTGTACCTCTTAGCAGAAGAGGACAGAAATGGTGCTTGCTTGCTTTCTCTTTATCCTTAAAAAATTTTTTTTGAGATAGGGTTTCACTGTGTAGCTCTGGCTATTCCAGAACTCACTATGGAGACTAGGCTGGCCTCGAACTCTCAGAGGTCTACCAGCATCTGCCTTCCTAATGCAGGGATTAAAGACCTGGGCCACCATGCCCCACCTAATAATGCTGAGAGAAAGGGCCTTACACAGGTTTAAGATAAATCACTTTTGAGAGGTGAGAGCCTAAACTGGTAATGTTCCATTCTACAGTAGCCACCAAGAGAAGTGTTTCCCCATGGGTCCAAGCAGACCAGACCACATCTCAAGCTTGCATCAGAACTCAGTAGTATTGCTTACATGGTACTTGTTTTGTAGCCATGAAAAATCAAGAGTGAGAGAGTTTTAGAGGCTTGCATCCAGGCCCCAGAAAGCCACTAAGCCCTGACAGTGTACAGCAAGGTTGCATTCTCTGGAAGCAGGCACTGAAGGCCATTGTACCAAGCTGGGAAAATGTGGCCTAAGATACAAGAGACTCCAGGCTGTTAGAGATTCCAGGACCACAGGAAATTCACCTAGGAAAGTTAGGAACGTGGAGTTGGATCCAGCCCAAGAGAAAGGCCGCAGTCGGGCTGAATGGAGAGAGGACGCTCAAGGCTGTTGGAAGCTGGGTGGTCCCACCACAAGCCCCAGATGCAGGCATACAGCTGCAGGATCTAGTCCTTGCCTTATGTTCTTCTAGTTCTTGTCCTGCTGTTTCTTTGCTGGTCCTGCATCCCTCCCTCTGAGCATGGGCATTCTAACTCCTGCCAGTATGTGCTCTCAGGACATAAATTATCTTCTTTACAGGGACTCACAGTTAAAAAGATTGCCTGAGACTCAGGAGGAACTGCACTTTCTCTTTCGAACAGTTTTGAAACTGTTAAAGCTTTCAGGACTTCTGGAGGATGAACCAATTTTGTGTTGAGATGAATAGTAGATTTTGGAGGATCAGAAATGGATAAGTTAGGGTTTGAAAGTTATTTGTTTGAATGTCAAGTTTCATGTGAGGGGAACTTGTGAGTCAAATCTTGGTCAGTTACTTGACGGGATTTGGCATTGCCTGGGATACAAACCTCTAAGCATATATGTGAAGGTGTTTCCACAGAGGTTTAACAGAAAAGGGAGGTCTGTCCTGAATGTGGGCAGCACCATTCCATGGACTAGGGTACCACATCAATCTAGGTATTTTTCCCATTGCTATGATAAACAGCACAACTAAAGCAACTTGGGGATAAAGAGGCTCATTAGGCTTAAGGGTAACAATACATCACTGAAGGAAGCCAGGCAGGGACTCAGGCCGGAAAGAACCTGGAAGCAGATACCATGGAGAGATGCTGCTTACTGTCTTACTATTTGTGCAGCTGCTTTCTTACACCCAGGACCACCTACTCAGGGGCAGCACCACCCACAGTGGGCAGGTCCTCCTACAACAATGAAGAAAATGTCCCCCATAGACTTGCTCATGGGCTAATCTGGTGGTGAAAATTCCTCAACTGTTGTTCCTCTTACTATATGACTCTAGTTTGTGAAGGGTTGACAAAAAGAAAGACAAACAGAATAGACACCGGAAGCAGTTGAAGAGAAGGAACAGGATGGGAGCCTACCAGAGAGGTCCTCTGAAAGACTCTACCCAGTAGGGGATCCAAGCAGATGCTGAGAGTCACAGCCAAACTTCAGATGGAGCACAAGCAGTTTTATGGAAGAGTTGGGGTATAGAGGGACTTGGAAGGGACAGGAGCTCCACAAGGAGACCAATGGAGCCAACAAATCCAAGCACAAGAAGGGGGTGCTGCAGAAATTGATGCACCAACCAAGGACCATGCATGGTGAGGACCTAGACCCTCTGCTCAGATGTAGTAGATAGGCAACACAGTCTCCTTGTGGGTCCCATAATATGAGGAATAGAGACTACTTCTGACATGGACTCTGGCCTCCACATGTTGATCAATTACCCCCGGCAGGGCAGCCTTATCAGACCATAAAGGAAGAAGATACAGACAGTCCAGATCAGACTTGGTAGGCTGAGGTCAGATGTTAGAGGTTGAGGGATCCCCCTTTCTGAGGACTAAGGGAGGGAGGGAGGGAGGGAAGGAGGGAGGGAGGGAGAGACAGGGCATGAAGAAGAGAGAGTGGGGCCGGGAGGTAATGAAGGAGGGGCCTACAATTGGGATGTAAAGTGAACAAATTAAAACAAAACAGGAAAGACTACAGAATGCAAGCTTTCTTCTCTGCTTCTGGACTGCATACGCAGCGTGCCCAGCTACCTGCCATGATGGGCTGCACTTGCACACGATAAATTCCTCTTTCTTTACCCTGGTTTCTTCATATATTACATCACAGCAACATGGAAACTAATACAGAGCTTTATCCCACTATATTAAAATATACATCATTAAGGAGCAAATGTAGAGGATCTTATGATCAGATCATAACGAAATCAAATTAGTGAATATTTATAATGCTTTTCTGCTGGATATGAGTAAATTAAAGGACTGAACGTTTTGTTCAAAAACGTGTTAAAATGTATTAATGCTATGCTAGTGATAAAGGCATACACCAAAAGCCACTTCCATCACTCCCATGTTGGGTTAGTTCACTTTGTGGAAACATTTAATCTAATATTTGTGGTATTTATACAAAAATAAGTTTTGTTCCATAAACTTTATGGAGTCCATTTTATCACCTTTGTATCTGGATTTGTGTATTTTGTAATTTATGGAAGTAACAGTACCAGAATAGAGGATTTTTCTAAATAACCTGGGAAGGTTATGGAATGAAATTCTTCCACGATTCTTAAGGGTCTTTAGCATTGTCTTAACTAAAATTATTTTTAATCTTAGGCTTCAGAGACTTAACATTCGGTAAGAAACAGACTGATGAGTATTTGCCCTCATTAGCATAAAAATCTGTTAACACAGTCAGTGTGACACCAAGGATAATGAATTACATCATATACATAAACCTTATGAAAATATTTCCTTTCAAATAGCCTATGGAGGCAGACCTCTTTTTGAAAAAATTTATGATCTGAGAATTAAGGTTGCAAAATCTATAGTATCTCCTTCTCATGACTATAATTTCCTTCCAGAGAAGATGACATTTGTGGCCTCTGAGACGTACCATACCTAGCAATGCTTAAATATAATTTTATATTATATTAAATATAACTTTAGAGGTTTTATAATGTCATTTAAAATATGACATAGTTTCATGAGAAGAAAGAATCAAAGTGTCTTTAGCACTTTAGCAAACCTCAGTCATAATTCAGGGTCATTTGAAAATAGCCAAGCTTTTTCTCCAACAAGGTTTGAGAGGTAGCCTTGTCTGGAACCCAGAGTTCTCCTAAGGTCAAGATGTGTATGCTGTGAAGATAATGACACACTCTTTGCCAGCCTGCCAGACTGTAGCATCCAGGAAACTCAGCCATGTTCCTTCAGGGGCATTTCTCTGTAGCCATTTCTAAGTCAATTGCCTGAAGAAGTTCTGAACTGGCCAACCTGACATAATTTATAAAGGTGAATTCATTCATTTTAAGTAAGATTATTGTAATGCTCTATTTGTCTTTAAAGAAACCTGAAATTGTGTAAGTTTCTATCTCAGGTCTCCCTCAGAAAGATTTCTTTGCAAAGCAAACTTGTGTTACAAACAAAATTTTCCAACTGAGTTCCATGAGCTTTAGCAAAGCCCCTCACTGTGGTTTGTATGGGCAAATGGTTTTCCGAAGTGATCATTGAGAGACTGAGCTAATGAAGTGAACACTAAGTCTTGGAGGCAAATGAGATCTCTAATTTAGACAGACCCCTGCAAACCCTCATAGCAACAAGTGCATTTTTGCACTAAGAATGACCAAGCAAGTGTGAATTCCAGCCTCGTTGCTAAGGAGACTCCCTCAAGGTCTGCATGATCTGCCCCCATGTCTCCCACTGAAATCCACGTTCAACATCCCTGAGAAAATTCAGCAGCCACCTACGCCATGATGACTAGCAAGCAAGTACATTAAAGTCTTGGATCCTCTGAGCACCATATCTCTGTGTCTCCTACAGGCACTACTTGCTGAGACACAGCAGATCAAACTTAGCCAAAGACCCAGAGCTGATCCACTGATGGTTCTCAATCATCCTGAAAGAAATGGGCTGAGAACTCATAAATGTTTCATGCAATTAGCAAAACACTGGTTTCACTTTTAGTCTCTGAACTCACTAGCTGACTGGAACAAAACTTTAATGAAAATGGTAAGGCAGACCTCCAATGTAATTAAGATGAAGTAGAATTTTTTTCTAATTGTGCATGTTAGGGGCTGAAGAGGATGGCTTGGCAATTAAGAGCACATCCTACTCTCATAGAGGACTCAAGTTCTGCCCCACCCCCGTGGCAGCTCACAGTTATCTGTAGCTCTAGTTCCAGGTGATCTTATGCCCTCTTCTGGTCTTCACAGGCACCTGCACACATGTGGTGCACATACTTGCATACAAGTCTTTTTAAAATTATGTATGTTAAAAATAACTTCCATCACTTACATGAAATATACTTTTGTTATTTGAAATTAATATATAAAAGACTCTCCACAGAACGTACTAGGTCAGAAGGTAATCTCTCCTTTAAAAGAATGAAAATCCTTTTATCTTTAATGAAATGCATGAACCTAGAGGACATCATGTTAAGTCAAAATAGCCAATCACAGAAGAAAATAAGCCACTTTAAGGAGGCATCTAAACTAGTCAACTCATAAAAACAAAGAATAAAATAGATTGAGAGTAGTTACTGGGAGGTGACGGGAGAGGATGGAAGAGTTGCCAATCGTGAGAATAAAACCTCAGTAGTAAAAGGTGATTCACCTCTGTGGATTCTGTGCACATTGTTGTACGGATAGGCAGCAGTGCTATATTCCATACTTTAAAGTGTGAAGATGGGAGATGGCATCCTATGTTAGCATGATAAAAAAGATAAAGTGAAGAAAGAAAAGGAGAGGGAGAGAGAAGAGGCAGAGAAAGTGGGAGGAGGAGGAGGGAGAAGATGTGGAAAGGGGGAAGAGAAAGTGGGGAAAGAGGAGGAGGGAGGATCACAGTAAAAAGATTTTCCTAAGACAATAAATTCCTCAGCCTACAGATGATGGCACTGATGGTGAGGAGCAGGGAGGTGAGGGTTGAGCGGTAAAGAGAATAAATAAATATCAGGATTTAGTTTGCAGGACACTGGCTCGCTTTCTTGGGAGAATCTTTAAGTGAGAGAGCCATGGGTGTGAGAGGCCCTCTTAGAATATTCTAAGGCTCAAAACTTTTGTTTTGATGTTGTTTGCTCTTTTTGTGGTGTCAGCATTTGCACTGGTGACAGATAAAGCTGCTGGAGACAAAGGGGACATCAGGATAGTGGCCATGAAGGACTGTCCTGGCACAGTGTCCATTGTTACTGGGCTGTCCTCACTGGTGGAGGTGAGGAAAGGACAGACATTCATTTTTAAATGCCCTTGATTAAGCAATGCAAATATTAATTTTATTAAGCAAATATCAGCCCCTGAGCAGACTTTTTAAATATTCTGCTTGATAAATTGGAACATGCAAAAAATTACTCCTAGTGCTTGCCAAGGTGTGATGGTTTTCCTGAAGGAAAAGCCATCGTAAGATTGAGGTAGAATCTGAACCAGTCACTTTTTTTTAAACCAATAACAGAACCTATATCCGAATCAGCAAAGATCCCTGTTCACTTAGATGTGTTAGCTGGCAGACACTTTCTGAACAAAGAACCAAGTGAGACATCACTTTATGGAAGAGACCAATAGCATTTACTCCCAATGCTAACACTCAAACTTGCCACAGGACTGAGGGTGTCGACAGGCACATCTGTCACCATAGGGTTCTTAAAGCCCAAAGGCTCTTCTGATGAAGTTAGCAGAAATAATAACAATTATTACAGCTTATTGCATAACAAAATATACCAATACATTGAAGATCTACACAATGCAGTGAGCTGACACTCATAGTTAAGACATCCATTCACAACAGAAGACAGGTCAGGAAATTCCAACATGACAGAATTCTGAAAAGTTCATTGATACAGTTTCAGATTCCAAACTGCATCTTACCTTCTAGAAAACACCTTTTTTTTTCTTATCTACTACTACAATTTGAAACTCTACTCTAAAAATAGGCACAATTTTCTGAAAAGGCTATTAAACCTTTTCTAACAACTTACCTGTAGGAAGTTGGCATTTCCTAATACTTGTCAATCAAAACAACATTTTGGTGGTGGGGTGGTGAGATGGCTCACTCAGTAAAGCACTTGCCAGGCAAACCCAATGACCTGAGTTCAAATTCCTGAACCCACAGAAAAGTGGGAGGAGGGAAGAGACTCCACAAAATTCTTCTTTGACCTCTACATGCACATAATCATCATCATTATTGTAAATAAAACGTAAAACAAAAACCTTTCTTTGTAGATTGATATGTCTTTCAAAATACATCAATGACTACTTGACAATGAGTTAGTAGAATCCTATCCTCTATCTTTTGTGTGCAATCCACATGACAATAATCTTGAATTGTAAACTGGCTAAGCAGGTAATGTTTATGTTGTATAATTCTACTTTTGTCATTGATTCTCACTTCTAGTGAATAATGATCAACTAGAGGTGAGTGCATGATGTGCAATACTTTATAAGAGACACTACATCTGTGTGTGTGTGTGTGTGTGTGTGTGTGTGTTGCTTTACACCAGCATGGAGTCACGATAGGCTAGTAGACAACTGAATTTAGCTAGAATTGAGTTGAAGAGTTGGTTGCCCCTGAAGCTTCCAATAACAGAAACAAGAACAAAGAAATGAAAAGTATTTGGGGAAAAAAGCAGTACCCATATTGGATGCTCGTCAGTTCCTGCTTGCACAGCCCCTAAAAACAGTTTCAGAAAAACATGTACCTCCTACACATGTTTACTGTAATACATAAATGCTTTGTTGTAAATTTAAATGTGGTAGACTTTTTGATATATAATGTACTTTCATCCATCACTTTTTAAAATTAACCCATAGATTTAAATACCATATAATTTTGGTACCCATCATCATCTGTTTAAAAATCATGGAAAAGAACTTCTTAAGTTGAATTTTTTCATCTTCTTTCTATCTGAGCTTGTACTTTCAGTCCACTCCCTTCACACCTACCCCCTTAACTGAATTTTATAATGTATTTCTGTACTCATAGAATTTTTATTTATCATTCTCACACATTTCTCTGTAACAAATATGTATCCAAACTAAAGTTTAATGTTTTTTTTTCTATTTTTATGAGCATAGAGTTCTAGATGGCAAAAAAAATTCTTTCAGGCTGAGATGTCAGTGCAACTATTATAAAGTGCCTATAATGCTTATATATGCAAACATGTTGACAAAACAAAATGCTAAATTTTTTAACAAGCTATTAAATATAAAAGCTTACACTGTTGGAAGCACTCTTACAAGGATGAGGACAGTTAGAGCCAGTGTCTTAATTACTTTTCTGTTGCTGTGGTAAGACACCATGACCAATGAAACTTAGGGAGGAGAAAATTCATGTCCGTGGTGGTGGATTGGAGGCATGGTGAGAAGGGTAGGAATAATGACAAAGTGACAAAGTTAGGTAGATGGCAAGCTAGAAACGGCAGAGGCTTTTCAGTCTCAAAGTTCACTCTTGGTAACATATTTCCTTCAATAGGGCAGCACCAACTAAGCCTCTGGAAACAGTACCACCAATGGGAAACAAGTTGTTCCAATGTGGAGACTGGGGGCAACATGTTAGTCAACCACAACAGTAAGTGAGGATACATTTTTATCATTATTTCACCAATGGTTAAATGCTACTTATTTCTGAGTTGTTACAAAAGATAAAACCTTATTAATATCCATATTTTACTTATAAGTGTATGTTCAGAAGTTTTATGATACTCATATACTAGAAATTGTATAACAATGACACTTGTTCTAACTTCATTTCTGTGCTGTGGCAAAAACCCTGATGAAAAGCAATTTATGGAGGAAAGTGTCTATATGCCTTACAGTTCCAAGTCACAGTCCATAATTTTGGAGAATTCAAGTCAGGGAGTCATGTGACCTCCTCAGTCAGGAGCCAAAAAGAAGAGGCAAATCCTTGCTTGCTGTCAGCCAGCTCTCTCCTCTCTTACGTCATTAAGAACTCGTGGCCTAGGGGATGATGCTGCCCACAATGTGCTGGGTCTTACGCCAATTAACAGCTAGACAACCTCTCCGCAGACATGCCTTCAGACCAACCTGATCTAAATGATTCGCCATTAAGACTCTCTACCTAGGTGATTCTAGGCTGTGTTGAGTTGAAAGTTAAAACTAAATAGCACAACAGTCAACTTTTTAAAATTCCTGCTGAATTAAAAGTCAAAATAAGTTATATAAGAAGCTATTATCAAGGGTGTCAGATATCAGCTGACAATTTATTAACAATAAAGAGTCTTCTAATTTGTAAAAGTATTGGTTGTTCAGCTATTAGAACCACTGATTTCCTGATGTCCTGGACATATGTCAAAAAAAAGCTTTCTAAGACTTGTCTGAACATAAATTATACTTGTTCTTTCCTTTAGAGGCACTTTGCTTAATCCATATTTTCATAACAAAAGATGGAAAATGGAAAGCAGAAGTGTCGATTTCATTAGACTTTTCTCTCTGGGTATGGTAGTTCCTACCTATAGTCCTATCTTGGGGAGGCAGAAGCAAAAGGATTGCCACAAGTTCAAGGCCAGTATGGTCTACATAGTAAGTTTCAGGCAGGGCTACAAAGAAAAGACCCCAACATCACAACATCTTTCTCAAAACAATATTTTCATGAAACTGTTTTAAAATTAAAATGGTTATTTTAAAGCAAATGTTGATTCATAAGTGCTTGTAATAAGCAACGCAGAAAGACTCTTATGTCCCTCATCTGGAGTCTTCTGGTCATGTGAATCTTATACATTTCAACAGACCTTTAAATTGATTACTCAATATTTGGAGAAACTTTCCATGCAATCCAACGAACAAAATTCATATCTAGCAAGTCAAGCAGTGAGATAATACTTCAATGTCTTTAAAAGAGGCTGATATCATTTTAAAATCGTCCTTTATGCAAGTTAATAATATTACTAAAATAATGAGGAATCACTGAAATATTTTGTGAAACTATTCATTTCTGAAGTCAGTATATACGTTCAATATAATGTCTTCTAGTCGGTTGTAATGAAAACCAGATAGTAATATCTTGTTTCCATGGAGATTTTCTCAAACTATGCAATGGTCAATTACAATGACAACTCTTTATAAAAGAAAAAAAATTGAGATGTGCATGGCTTCCTCTGTGTCTTATGTATATGCACCAAGCTTGTTTCCCATGTTTTTAGAAATAAGATTTCAAGAGTTAACATAAAATAAGAGCTCCAAGCCATTGCTGACAGCTTGTGTCCTGTGATCTGAGTGTCTGGGAACCCTCCTGGCCAGGATGGCTATGAAATAAAGGTCTATTCGCCCTAAAAAAAAAACCGCAAAGTAATAAAAATTGTAATTTTCCATTAATTTTGTTGGCTATAGAGGTTTTAATAATAAGTTCTGATAATAGTAAGTTCTAATAAAAAGTTCTACTGATCTTATAAAAGCTGAAAAACAACAACCTTTACTGTTGGAAACTTACTAGCCAGCAAGCAACTACAGTAGTATTTCTTGTTACTAAGACAAAAAATTAAATATTTTGTAACATAAGATTAATAGCAAAATTGGAATATATAGGGGAATTTGTGTTCTTAAACATTCTTATGAATTCATAGCACATAAACATTTTAGCTTATAATTTCTGAGTTGGGCAAAGTTGCTGCTGATAAATGCAGGCTGTGTGATGACAGTGGCTCTTTAGACCTGGGGTCTGTCTCCCCAAATCTATAGCCCATTAAATCATGAGGAAAACTGCAGGCAAATGCCAACAAAAGAACACTTGACAAAAGGCCTCACCAGTACTGCTCTAGTTTGGGAAGGTCATAAAACAAAAGAATTTTAAGGAAACATCACAGCCAAAAATAGACTAAGGGAATAGGGTGGCAAATGTAATGTGGCATTCTGGATGCCGTCCAGACAGATACCTATTAAAAGCTGAGAAAATCTGAATAAAACATGACCCATGACTAAGATGGGAACATGAATTGTTTTGTTAATTGCGATGAAGATGCCATCACAATATAAGATGGCACTAGCAGAGCTTCTAAAGTGGGGGCGGGCAAGAGAGAAATGAGAGCCCTCTGCCAATGTCTACTTTTTCCATAATTGTAATTGTTCAAAAAGTTTGAATTATATTTGTTAAACATCTCAAAGTGAAGTGTCTTGGATGGAGAAGGCAAACATTTCAAGTATATAAGAATGTGGCTTTGATTTTTTTTTTTTTTTTTTTTTTTTGGCATTTCTTGAAATCCTCTTTATTTAGCTTTCAGATCTAAACTTTTATTGAAAATTGGATGGAGCTAAAAGAGCCAAAGTCATTAAACAAAACTATTGTTTTTCCTTCTACAGTATTCTATTCAATGTCTGAATTTAGAACATCACATATGACAAAAATAGACTATTTCTCCTTATGCCAAATCTATAGGAAACAAGAAAATAAGTGAAGCCTCAAGACTTTAAGTTAGTTAGTTTTAAGAAAACCCTCTTCTAACTAATATGGTGATATAGTTTTCTGTGGCATGCTAAGGGTTTTACACCACCGTTGCAGGACTGAAACAGTAGGACTTGGAGTGAGGGATGTCTGCATCTTCCTCAGATGAAATTTTGGAAGGGTAATATAAATGCCCCTGAGTTCTCAGATACATCAACCCAAAAATAATTGACACAAAGCTGGAGAGCTTCCTTAGAAGTGTCTTTGCAATGCCCTCAGCTTTCAGGTCACCCTGTGCTGATGGGTACCTAGCTGCTGGAAGGCTACTGGGATGACAGACACTGGAGCCCAAGCTGAGGATGGAGGGAACTAGGGACCCAGGGGTGTTCAGGCAAGCAAAGCATCAGGACTGCTCACTAGATGCATTTGATGGTGTTGAAGGACCTGGAGAGAGAGGAAAGAAGAGAGAGAGAGAGAGAGAGAGACAGACAGACAGACAGACAGACAGACAGACAGACAGACAGACAGACAGACAGA
>OU015751.1:91512552-91546205 GCA_907169655.1 Acomys percivali | reverse complement strand
TCTCTCTCTCTCTCTCTCTCTCTCTCTCTCTCTCTCTCTCTCTCTCTCTCTCTCTCTCTCGACAATGCAAGGTAGAATTTACTGAATAGTTACTGAGTAGGAGGCTGTTCTGGTATGTTTCTCTGTTGCTGTGACGAACATTATAACCAAAGGCAGCTTGGGAAGAAAAGGGTTTATTTGGTCTTGCTCAGCCTGCCTTCTTTGACAACCAAGGACCACCTACTTGGGGGTGACACTGTCCACAGTGGGCTGAGTCCTCTCACATCACCAATTAATCAAAAAAAATGGCCCCATAGACAGATCTGATGGAGGTATTTTCTCAACAGAGGTTTCTCTTCTTAGGCTACTCTAGTTTGGGTCAAGATGACAAAGGAGCCAACCAGCACAGAGATAGATGTTGTGACTGAATTCATGCAAGCAGCAAAGGAACAAATGGTCATGATTTATCAGCCAGGCATGGTGGCACACACCAGTCAGCATGAGATGGAAGAATGATAATTTTGAGGTTGCCCTGGGCTACACAGTGGGTTTCAGACCAGCCTGGGTTATATAGTGAGACCTAGTCTCAAAAGCAAGCAAACAAACACAAAATAGGTGAGCTTTGGAGTGCAAATGTTGGAAGAGAGTCTTCTTCGAGCTTTCTCTCTTGACAATACAGCTCATTCAGTCCTCCTGCATCTCATGTATTTATTTTAAACGAGATTGAGTCTCATATAGACAAGACTGCCCCGGGACTGGCTAGGCAACTAAAGGGGACCTTGAACTCTCTTCACCTTTGGAGTGTTGTAATTACAAGCATGTACCACCAGGCTGAGTGGAATCCAGACTCTTCTGACGCTATGCGAGTACTCCACCGGCTGAGCCCGTGGACGGCCTGACTCATGAAGCCCACGCAGACCCATGTAGACTCACATGCCCTGGAGAAGAAAGAGAGACACACAGCGTAGCCTTTACTCACAATGGCACCTCAGAGTTAAGCCCCTGCCTGGAAAAGCAATGAATATAGGTAGAAGTAGTGTGACCCAGGAGCTGGGCACGAGAGAATAGCGGAGTGTGCACATGGCCATAGAGATTTCAGCAGCAGCCTGGTGATCTGTTGATTTGCTTTCCGGTAAAAGAAAAATGGATCTCCGGGTAAAAACCCATGGATTAAAAGTAACCAATACTTCCCAGAGTTCCGTGCTTCACACCGCATAGACCAAGGAATCAACTGGGTCCTTGAATGAGTGAAAAGAACCCAAGACACCAAAGGAACCAAGCTTCTCATCTCAGCTAAATATCTAAAGAAGCCCAGGCGCCCATTCCAGAATTCCTTTATGTGACTGTGACAGTTATCCGTGGAGAGTTTTATGATTACCTGTGTGACTAGCTGTCATAGAAACCGCCTATTCGTTCACTAGATGGTTTCTCAGAGGACTGAGAGGATGTTAAAGGGAAAGGCTGAATGAGGGAGGGGGGAATCTGAGGTGAAATTCATCATAGGAGGTGATGTCCGTTGCAGCTCGCCTTTTGGAGAGCGGGTGGTACACAGGACTCAAAAAGATGTAGAGAAACTTTGACAGGAAGAAGATACTTTCCCCTGTGCCTAAAAGAAACCTCATCCCTACCACATAGCCCTACAAAAGTTCACCCCATCACACCTGCCTTCTCCAGTTGGGGCTTCCAGAGCAAACGCCCCCACATCATTCAACCGTGAAGTAAGCTCCTCCCTCTTCAGAACCGATTGCTGTCCTAGAGCCCGAGCGCCTAGACTGCCTGGGCGGCAGGGAGTGGGCTCGGCTCTAAGCCATTGGTCGCTTGGCCCAGGAGGGCGGAGGGATGTCGCAGAGCCCGGGTACAGCCTGCTAGGTGCCCACTCCCACTGCGCCTGCCGCCGGTGCTCTCTGCTGGCTCTCCGCGCCCCCGCGCGGTGCATTCCCTGGGACAGCGGTGCGGGCGCACGTCGCCAAGACAAGGACCGCCGCCCCACCCCAACGCCAGAGTCCAGATCAGCAAGTCAGTGAGCCGGGGCACAGGAGTGGGGAACTGAGAGGAATCGGGCGCGGAGCAATGGCAGTGGACCGGTCCCCAGAGAGGGCCGCCGGACGGCCCGCCTAGGGCAGTAATGGGGTCCCTTAGCTTTGGGATTCTTTCAGATTCTCCAGGGACTACTTGTGATTTGGCTCTTTGCTATGGAATGCCTCTCGAATCTTTCCCTTTCTTAGCTGAACGCATCCTTGAGATCCCTAAGGGGGCCCGGAAGCCCATCTCTCAAGGGGTCTCAGGGCGATTTAGCCCGCTGTAGCTGGATCCACCAAGGGCCGGGCAGGCAATGTCCTTGGCTATGGGATGACCCGGCTGGTTCCCGAGGCCAGGGAGTCAGGAAAGTCTGGCCTCCAGTCCGCCACTGCAAAGCCTGGTTCCTCTGCTGACAGTTTGCACTTTGTAGTGCGTTTCTGATGCCCTTTGTGTGTGTTTTGCGGTGTGTGAGAGCTTTTCTTTATTTTTTAGGGTTCTTCCTGGGGAGTCGCCACGCCACGCTCACATTGGCGGCTGGCGTTGCTCTGGGCTGTTTCTTGCTGTGTTTCTTTGGGTCTTCTCGGCTGTCTTCGGGTGACTGCAAATTCGGATAAGTTTTTCCCGCTGAACACTTGGGTTCCTCAGCGGAGCTTTCTTTGCTCCCCTCAGAACCGGGTAAGTAATGTATCCTAAACCCTTCGCTTTCCCGTGAGACTGCCTTCAGTCCTGTGCCTTCCAGGGGGGAGGAGGGGGAGCACAGATTATGGGCAAATGTTTGAGTTCTCGTTAAGACGGAATAATAAGCAGTGTACCCTCCTCCTGAGAGCAGAGAGACACTTTCGTTCGCAGAAACGTCTCCTTGAAGCCCAGGTTTGTGGACTGTGCTGTGCCTGTGCGCTTTGAGCGACCAGATGTCTGATCCTGCCGGCTCGTTTGGATTTGGTATCAGGTTCCGGGGACTGGGTCTGTTTCTTAATGTTCCCCCATTTTCTCTGCTGGTTCACTTTCCTGGGGAGAATATTCTGCTGAAACACCTCAATTAGGTAGGTTTTGTCTAGCGGTCCGATGTTTAGATGAAGGTCAAAGCCATTGTATTAGATATGGCACCTCTTGCAGTTAGTTCCCCAGAGCAGGTGAATGGGCTGCCCGCCCTGCCCTGAAGTCCACCCAGGAATGACTCCTAAATATGATTGTTCTACAGTGATTTTTGCTTTCTACTCTTCCTATACATTGTACAGAGAACAGGAAAGAGGTAAGATTGTTGAGTCTTTTCTTAAAATACTTGCTTTTTATGCCCACCTACTGCCCAATACATCATCCTTAAAACTGTATTTTAAATTATATTTCATTGTCTTAGTTGGCCAACTAGATCATAAATAAGAGTACTTTGTGATCTATCTCACAGAAGGTCTTATATATTGGTCTGACTGGCTGGGCTTCGTTTCTGCTGGACATACACAGGAGAGGCAACCTTTAAGGAGAACAAGTTGAGACACTTGTTGGTGAAGTTGTCCAGTGGGACTACAACCCGATCACCTTGAAATGCTGGGCTAAGTGGAGATGGAGAAAGGCCTGCCCACTCCATCAATATTCTGGGGCCCACTGAACTCCATGAAGTGTATAGTGCTGTTTCCATGGCGTGTTTTGTTTTGTTTTTTTGTTTTTTGAGCTAGAAGGGGCAAGGTTTATTTCTCATCTTATTCCCCTGCCCCCCCCAAAAAAAGTTCTTTGAAAACCTGCTCAGAGCACACTCATGCTTATCACTGAAGAAACTTGGTGTAAGGTAAGCTGGACTCCTTCTCTTTTGCTCTTGGTCAATTCAGCTTACCAGATTTTTACTAGATGTTTATGAGGTCCATGAGTGACTTAAGAGAAAACAACTGTGCTATTGTACATGGCACTAGTGGATGCATCTGCAGGCTTTCTGGGTTCCTTTTCCTATCTTCCTTTATCTTACTTAACGAGGCAGATGAGTGATGATGGAGATGGTTGGTCACCATGATTAATTGTATGAGTGAGTCAGTCACAGGGTAACCTGGGAGTTATCATTCATTATAAAAGTCAAAGATGGGCTGATCCTAAGTAAAATTCTTCCATTCGGCCTCATTTCCAGCAGCAGCGATTTGGGGTTCACTTGATAATAGCTCTAGCCCCATTCCTCTCTCTAGCATTCCTGCTTTATATAGTGATTTTGTTTTTACATTTAACTTATTATCAGGAAGAAGTGAAAGGAGTGGATCGTATTTTATTATTGCACCATTGTATTAATATGAGGTATCACAGGCCCAATTTTTGCTAGCTTTTATCATTGTTCATAATGAAAGATAAAGGAAAAATAACAAAGCAAAAAAAAAAAAATCCAACAAAGATCCTCAAGCTGTAAGTGCATGAACAGGCAGGACTCCTTTCAGACAATATGTACATGGGAAACCCAGACAGGCGTAGTTCTGGGTGAGCATATACAGCTTATCCTTGATTTAAATTCAAGAAGTCTATCCGGGCATCCGCTGGCCATTCCAGATGAAGGGTGGCATGACGCAGAGCCAGAGTCTGTGCTCCTGAGCTCTGACTCTGATGTTTGACATGTGATTACTGGGTTAACATTCTGAGGCCAGCTGTCACCTGACACCAGAATTCCCTCTTCAGGAGTTCTCTGACCACGCTGGGGCTCACACTTTGAATCCAGTTTACCCAAATCCAGTTTACCCATTTAACCAGGCTTGGCAGTGAGAAGCGTGTGAGAGAGAGAGAGAGGCTGACTGATTCCTACCATCCAAGAAACCACATACACATTAACTGCATCCCTGGTTTGAAATGGCACAGTGCAGCCCAAAACAATGCAAGCACGGCAGAGTTCTGAATTCTTCTCAGGAATTGAACATGTCATCGACAGATCCAAGTTCTTAGCTGTTAAATTCCCATCTATTGTGTTATGTTAAGATAGAAAGTCAGTTTGGGTTAAAAGTATATATTGTGGGGCTGGTGGTTTGAGACTGATATTATTGTTGACAAACATGAAAGGCTCTGATAAATATCAGCCTGTAATAATTAGTAAAGGTATCACTTAAGGTAAACGACAGAATTTGACTTCTGATAGGAAACAGAGAGGTGGCTATAATCACCAACTCTGAAATCAGAAAGAAAGGCCGATGCCCACAGTAGAACATTAACTCCAATACTAACTCCAATTCACACTGTGAGAATCAAACCTTACAAGCATACCCTTCCATTTCTTCCTCAACTGTCTTTAATGGTTGACAAGATAAAGCCTCAGACTTGCTAGTCACTAACACACACACGCACACACACACACACAACACAACACACAACTGGTTGTAAAGATGTATGTGCAGCTCTTACTCTGTATCTCAAAACTTAATTTTATTTCTACAAATAAATTCTTTATAAAACGTAGGGGAAGTTCATGCATATTCTGAGCACTTGCCATTCTGAGTAACTATGATTTTATACAGGATTATTTATTCATTCAGTAGATATTCCTTAGCTTGTAAAAAATAGAATAGAGACTGCCTCTCCAAGAAGCTTCCAGTTTCTTTCTTATTTTATTCTTTCATTCATGCAACCGTGCAGCAAATACTCATCGATCATGTACAGGTGTGCTCTGTGCTGGTCTGTAAATAGCAAGGTAGGTCCTTTGATCTGGGGATTCACGGTCTGCCAAGGCATACAGATATGTAGATATAACTGCTATCCTGAAATGTGTAAGCGCTTATGGAGAAAATGCAGACCGTAGCTTGAGAATACAGAGCAGGGAGCCAGAAATTTGCATGGAAACAGTAGGTGGATATTATGAGATTAAGCATAAATGCTGAAAATGTAACTGAGAAGTTTAGAGTCGTTTGGTATGCCCGGAGCATCATTCTTAGATGTAATGAGCGGGGGGGGGGGGAGATTATGTAGGAAAAGTAGCCTATGACTAGATAGCAAAGAATATATAATATGTGGCAAATTATGCCTTTCTTGATTTTTAGTCAAGATGATGTATGAAACGTGTGCACAAGAAAGCGATCTTTTTCCTGACGCAGCAGGAAACTCATATGAACTCACAGACGCCATGACGGAATGCACAAGACCTGTATAAGCTCAAGCCAGACAAAATCCTAGCACAAAGGCAGGAAGTGAGCACAAAGCCTCACCCCACCTAAGAAGTATCTGCAAATGATAGCTGCTAGGAGAGGGAAACTCCGATTTCCTCAATGGAGTGACACTGGGTGGACCAACCACACTCAGGGCAGAGTATTTGGCTAACACAAAATGAACTCTATGGTTTTTGTTTTGGTTTTTTGTTTGTTTTTTTAGTGTCTTTTTTTTTTTCAAAGAGAAGGAACATAGTGTTGAATGAGTTGTGGGGGTGGATCTGGAAGGAGTTGAGGGATGAGAAAGAATATAATAAAAAATATACTGTGAGTTCACCCAGAAGCAAAAAGAGTCAAATGGTATATACTCACTTATATCGAGACACTAGGTCAAGGGGTACGCCCCCATGATAAACTTTACCTACCAAGAAAGTGGGTCAGAGGGGAGAAAATCCTATTGAGACTTTAGGGGTGAGAAGCCTGGAAGAATGAGGAAATAGAAGGATCCAGTGGGTCCTGGAAAAATACAGGCGGGTCTGGGCCCTCTAGTCCTCCTCAAACTATGGCACCAGCCAAGGAAAATATAGGCAGTAAACTTCGAACCCCTACCCAGTCTAGCCGATGGACAGGACATTCTCCACCGTTAAGTGGAGAAGGGGATCTGACTTTCACACAAACTCTGGTGCCCCATATCGGACCATGTCCCTTGGATGGGGAGGCCTGGTGGCACTCAGAGGAAAGATAATAAGTCACCAAGAAGAGACTTGATACCCTAGGAGCATATACAGGGGGAGGAGGTCCCCCTCAGTCACAGACATAGGGGAAGGGAGTAGAGGGGGAAACGGGAGGGAGGAAAGAAAGGAAGGATACAAGGGATGGGCTAACAATTGAGATGTAATATGAATAAATTAATAAATAAATTAATTTTTAAAAAAATACTGGATGAAATTCTCAAATAGTAAGTAAAAAAGGAGAATAAATGTGCATGATTGTATACACATGAGGATAGTATTTATCCTTTCCTGTGTGACTGTTTGTTGAATGAATACTGGAAAGTATTGCTTTTCAGAACCCAAAGCAATAGTTTTAATTTATATGGTGGTCTGGGTTTTCTTTTTTTTACTTTAGGCTATTTTTAATATCATTCTTGCCTGTCGCCTAGCCCCTAGAAGTCATTTGTCCCTGTTGATTTTTCTTCTCCTCTAACAGCTCCTCACATTTCAGTTCAAGAGGGATTGTACTTTTGGCAATATTTGCTAGTAGGATATTACATTAATTATTAATTTACAAAGTCTTAGTGAACACATCACACATATAACATATGGCTGCTATTCAGAAGCAGCCTTCTTTAAAGTCATGTTCTTGGAGGCCCATCCTAAAATCTGCTGTCACAGTAGAGTGAGGTGTTGTATTCATCATCAGAAATGAATTATGTGGCAAAAAGGAAGCTCACAATAAGTGTTTATGCACTGTTGATGTTCAATGCCAATGGCATTAGCAAGTGCTAACGGGATATGTTATGGTCATTCAGGGACTCTTGCCTAGTCACTGCCACAGAGAAAAGGGGTGTGGAGGCTCTTACTCTGGTCATGTTTCCTGTCATGACACATGTCACAATTTCAACATTTTATTTTAGACCCAAACAAGTGATATGGTGGCCACCCTAAATTCAGGCAGCGCGGGAACACTGCAATAAACATAGAGGGACAGATAACTGGAGCGTTTCCTCACTGGTGATTCCAGATCTCAAAGGACCCCTCTCCCTTTCTCAGCCTCCTGAAGAAAAGAAATATGATGACCATAGAACTTGAAGACATAGGGAGGTAGATATAGATTCCAACCCCACCTCTCAGTACATGGGTGACTTGTAACATCTTTTTATAAAAGGTATAAGTTAGTAGTGACTACCTCTAAGAGTCGCAAAGATGAAAAGACACACAAGAGCAATCTCCCTCTCTCCCTCTCACCCTGTACTTTTCCGTCTTCCCCTCCCTCTCTCCCAGAGTTAGTACATGTTGCTTACCAGCAAATCCATGTGCTGCTGTTTTCTCACTGGCTTGCCTAGCTCCACTTCCTCTTACAGAGTTCCCCCATCTTCCTCCCCCTTCCCCCCTTTCCCTCCCTCTTCCCCTCTATTCCCCCCTCTTCCCATCATGTGCTGGAAGCTGCCCTTCCACACATCCAGCCTCTTTCCTCTACTTCATAGCATTCTTCTGCATAATATGTCTTTACATGTCAGTTCATAGCATTGAAATAAAAAAGAAGAAAGAACAGGTAATTGTGGTTAAATGTATCTCTGGCCAAGATCTTTTTGTGTGTGTGATTAGGTAAGGCAATGAGCCTGTAGAAAAGGGTATTCATTATTTCCTCTCTTGAACCATATTTGTTTCTATTTTAGGAGAACATATAACTATTTTGCATAGGTCACCCATACAGTAGTCTGTTTTCTACAAATAATTCTCAGTTATTTTTCAATTTTGCCTTCTTAGATGTCAAAGGTAAAGTACATTCTTAGGAAAGTGAGCCAACACTTGTGTTTTACTTCCATATTGCATTTGGCAGAGTCTGGTCTTGAGTTATTATCTAAAATGACAACAAGCTGCTGGGGGCTTGAGTTCCTCCCACACTCTATAGACAGCCTGATGCATCATTTGGTTAAGTGTTACAAGGAATATGCTGATATTTTCTTTATAACCCAGATTTTGAATTCACTCTGGAGAGAGGGGAGAGAGAGAGAGACAGAGAGACAGAGACAGACAGAGAGACAGAGAGAGAGACAGAGACAGGGACAGAGAGACAGAGACAGAGAGACAGAGACAGAGGAAGGCAGAGAGACACACAGAGAGAATAGACTATAAATACAGGCAAGTTCTACCACTCTCTTTCACACAAAAGGTGAGCAGGACCTCAGAAGTCCCATGTGGGACACACCTCCCTAGTGAAGAACCCAGCATCCTTTAGTCCCTGCCTTTCTGGTCTACATAGAGATCCAGGCAAAAGAATATCCATCTCATTGAAGGGATGATGACATTTGTCATTGATATCTCAAATCCAACTTGTCTAGCCTTCATTTCAGAGTACTTTTCTGCACCTTTGTGTGACCAGTGATGACTAGGAGGCACCCTTCTCAAATCTATGCTCCCAAGTGTTATATTTACAGCTGCGTCTTGAGTTGACTAGATTTGGTTTATTAATCATTTTCTGGCCTCTGATTTCAACGAATTCTGATCCTGAACCATAGAGGACATTGTAGGGTGATGTTTGTCCTCTTACCAGATTGGAGAACTTGCCCAAACCTGGATGATCCAAGCAATGGGATTGTGAGATGCAGAAGTGATTGTTTCTTAAATAGGGGATCTAGTGTTTATTTTATTTAAGTAATTTATTCAGATTACATCTCAATTGTTATCCTCTCACTTGTGTCTTCCCATTCCCCCCTCCCTCCCTCTTTCACCCTATTCCCCTCCTAGGTCTGTGACAGAAGGGGCCCTCCTCCCCCACAGCCTATCAGGAGTGATTTGATTTGTAAAACTTGCTGTTTGCAGCCTGTGAGTTTTCTTCTGCTGCCTAGGTAACGGCTTGATTTCTGTCTAGCTTATCTACTACTGTTATTTCCCAGGTCTCTACTTTGAACCTAGACCTTAGTAGCTATTCTTCTTGGAGTCCACCTGCTCTGTAGGACTAGGATGCTTCCATGGTGCTGCCTTAGATTGGGTATTTAAGCTATAGAAGGGATATCTGTGGTTGCCTCTGAAGATGACAGACAATAACAGACACAGACCTGGACTCTCTGATCCAGAGGGGCCACAGGACATTCAATCAGTGGATAGTAATGGGAGTGAATTCATGAGTGAGGCTCACTGGTTTCTGGCTCTTTGACAGAATTCTCTTTACCAAAAACTGACCAGCAATTGCTTACTGCAGGTGCCTGTGAGGTAGGGGACAGCATGAGCTAATGTTAGTGCAAAGAGTTGAACTTTTTGATGCTCACTGAAACATTATGCTTCTATCCCTATATATCTTTAGACGTTCCTAACATTTGGGCTGAATTCCAGCTTATTATTCTAAGCATATTTTTTTAATCTTTCAAAAAAAAAAAGTCATGAAAACTTGCAAGAGTCCTAACAGTGAACACCCATATATCAGGTTAGAGAAGCCAATTTTTTAAAACCCATTGACACATTTAATCTATCATATTTTACGCATGTGAACATGTATGCACTTTTGTATTACTTGAAGATTACCTACTAATATAGCTATCTATTTCAACATAATATTCCTAAGAATACTTTCTTATATTACATTTGGAAATTTACCATTGATGTAATCTAATATAATATATAGTCTTTATTCAAATTCCCCAGTTTGAGCCATCTTATATGTTTAGTCCAGGTTAGCCTTGAACCTATAATGCCCCTGCCCAACTCTACATAGTGTGGGGATTACATATATCTTGGATCTTTAATGTCCTTTAAAACAAAGCTTTTTTTATTTTGATTTATCTAAGACCCATCAAGAATTCTGCATTACATTAAGAATGACTGAACTGTTCAGTGGCCATACATTCTGTATGATAAATGTTGAGATCTGGGTCTTTCTTTCCTCTCAGTAGTCAGATGGAATAAAGCATGCCACATGATCAAAACTGAATGCTTCCAAAAACTTAGCTGTTGCAAGCTGGCAATTAATAAGCATTATTCTTCTTAAAAGCCTCATCACACTTTGAGTGTCAGCCACAGAGAACTGGAAGAATGGGGGAGTTTATTTGGCCAAAACTATCTGAATACTTGGCTGATACCCAGATAACATGTGCAGTTTGTATAATATATAATCAACTAAGGTCTATTGTAGCTGCATTACAAGAGATGATAGTTCATTAATTCAAGTAAATGTTATATCTAAGTTTTAAATACACTTAAATCAAAGATTCTGTGAGCCCGAATCCCTATTACAGAGAAATGCAAGACACATACCATTTATACACCACTGTGATGCTTTAATACGTTGTCTGAGGCTCCGCTTTAAACAAATGCAGAGATGTATTTGCAAAGACTTGGGTATGAAAAGTGGTCTGGTTAATTATTTTGCTAATGCTGAAGCTCTCTCAAGGCAACCCGTGTCATCACCTGGTTTTCAATGTATCCTTATGTGTGGATTTTTATGGATCAATTATGGGTTTTAGCCTGTACTTATTGTTATGAGCCAAACTAGAAAAGTAGATATATTAGAGATAATTTGCATCCCTTTCTTCTCTGTGCCTCAATTATCAAGATACTTTATGTGGACATAAATTTGGAATCTTGGTTAGAACGACTGAACTGCTCAGTGGCCACACATTCTGTATACTGGGAACACATACACACACGCCCACGCCCACTCAGATAACAGTTACGAACATTTATGGGATTACATACAAACAGAAATGAATTCAATTAAATCTTAATTAAAACAAATATCTTAGCTGGGACACATATGGGAAATAGAGAGAAATGGAGTAAAGAATGGAAGGGAGAGAGGGCTGAGATCGCAGTAAGCCATGACCTGAAAAGCATGCCTGTGTGGAAGGAGGGAGTTAGTAATGGAGGCAGAGGGAGGGTTAGCGCGGGGAGGCATGAGTCCCTTGTGGGACACACCTCCCTAGCACTTCTTCTCAGCAGCCCGCAGCTGCCTCCTTCTGAGAGATCTGCTTAGGGTCAGGGTGGGCTAATCAGCAGCTGTAGAAACACTAATTTTCCAAGCTCTTCCCTGTCCCCCCTAGAGCCGTGTAGGGGGTCACACAAAGGCTTCCAAAACAGAAAGATATCTAGCATCGGTGTGTGGATAATTTAAGAAGTATTTCAATCTCAGAGATTTGTGGCAGTTACAAACTGTATAAGAACTTTTTTTCCTAGATATTACACTAGATAAGGAAATGTTCCGAGTGTACCTTCAAAGGAAAAACATATGTTGAAAAGAAATTATTTTACAGTTGTGGCTACCTGCTCAGGATTTGCACAGGGAGGGGAGGGGAGCTCTGGCCCTAACCCCTTCCTGAGGAGCTATTGGCAGCTAATAGATGCTGAGGGAGTGGGCAACCATTTTCCTTGGAGGATGTGGCCACTGGTGGGTTTCCCATGATGCAGTGGGTGGCCTCACACTCATGCACCTAGTAGACAAGTACTGATTGGATTTCATGGGTTATCAAAAGGAAAAGGAAGACATGAAGTTGAGAGGGGACACGTTGGTGGAGATACTGGGGAAGATGAGGAAGGATGAAGGCAGAAATGATAATATTTCATTGTATACATGTATGAAATTCCTAAAGAATAAAAGTTATTATAGAATTATTTTAACTGAAGTGGTAAAATGGTACACAATAAGAAAGAATAAAGCCTCCTTTCACCTCTTAGCACAGCATGGCTTAATGTGAATTCTTTTAAAAAATTCAGATTTTTGTAAAGGTGTGCAATATCTTCTATATGTTAATGCTGTGGTTTAAGCAATTTTAGCATCTTTAATTTTTGTGAACACACCTCTAAAAACCTGGAAGTGACCAGAGTTGGGTATAGAGAGGAAACAAAACAGAAACCCCTTATTAAAACTGTTATAACATCTTGAAAGGCAACCTTCGCTTTGACCACCTTTCTCCCTCAGATTTGTCACAGCTTTGCCATTTCTACTCCGCTTGCTTTTTTTTTTTTTTTTCTTCAAATGATCCCTGTTGCTGTGACCTTTCCTCCCACTCCCGGAAGTGACGTCCATCACTCACATACTTCTCAACCAGCTCATGCTTCATTTGACCTTGAAGTCACTGCTTTTCTCACTTGGATGTAGACCAGTCACTCTATGCAAGTTGGGCCCACTCACAAGCGTGGGAATTTTCCTTCTTCATCTTTTCTCAAACACACGAAATAATAAAAAATGTTATGCCTGTAGATCTCATTTTTTAAGATTTATTTATTATTTTTGTACAGTAAGTATTCTGCCCACATGTGTGCCTGCACACCAGAAGAGGGCACCAGATCTCATTCTATATGGTTGTGGGCCACCACGTGGTTGCTGGGAATTGAGCTCAGGACCTTTGAAAGAACAGACAGTGTTCTTAACCTCTAAGCCATCTCTCCAGCCCAGGACCTCATTTTTTAATCTAAGCAATTGATTACTTAAATTACCCATCCATCTTATCCTAGAGGTCTAGTATTTGGAAAGGATTAGTCTTGCCAAAGCAGTAATTTAGACATAAAATCTTTTCATGGAGCATAAATACACTAAAATCTTTTTAAGAGTAATAGTTTCATTTTCTCCCCCCCCAAACGCTGTTATATAAATGCAGAAGACTTATGCCTAAATGATTTTTGAGAATGCATAAGATAGAAAGTTAAATTATATTCCCTTGGTAATGCTTCCATGTTTTATAACACCTCTGAATCAATTCTTCTTTGGATATCAAAAGTACGTATTTTTATATTACAGCTTAAATGAACAATCAATTTCTAAAGTACCTAGGACAAGATCCATTGTCTAACAAAACAGTGTTGATCTTATTATTCATTTATTTATTTAATAACCATTTTTATTATTTGTGTGTGTGTGTGTGTGTGTGTGTGTGTGTGTGTGCTTACACAAGAGTACAGTATCTGGGGAGGCTAGAGGTGTTATTTTCCCCTGGAAGTGGAGACAGACAGTTGTGAGCCACCTGGCATGGGTGCTGGGATCCAAACTCAGATTCTCAGCCAGACTAGCACATGCTCTTAACCACTGAGCCACCTCTCCAGCCTCCACAGGTATTTTCTTGCTCACTCATTCATTTCTGAGTAATGTCAGAGTGATTCTGAAAAGACTTTGGGTAGATAAGAGATTCGCTGAAGATGGGTTGGATCCAGATCCCTAGGGCTGATTTGAAAAATAAGTCCCTGACACAGAGCTTTCCCTTTGATGTCACTAAAGTGCAATGAGGACGTTTTCCAATTATTCATTTGAATTGAGAAGGCACAGGACTGCGCGTTTTAAGTTTTCACTGTACTCTAACCAGTAGGGACCCATGAATTCCAGTGCAGTGTACAGAATTTCCAATCCCTTCTCGTAAGGTGTTCCTCTAGCTCAGCGGTCCTCAACCTTCTTAACGCTGTGCTGTCCCTTTACTACAGTTCCTCATGATGTGGTGAGCCCCAACCACAAATATTTTTGTTGCTACTTCATGGCTGATAGCTCGTTGGTGCAGTCTATTTCCTTAGCTGGGTTTTTATTTTTATTGGACAGATACAATGAATCACGATGAGAGTTACTGCAGAATTTCACACACACACTCTTCTGATAAGTGAGAACACTTCTCAAGTGGGGGAATATGTGGATAGCGGAGTCAGCTTTCAGTAAGCGTAGCTCATCGCATAGTAAACTTTACTTGGATGCCTGCAGGCCGAGGTCCATGTTTGCCATTAAATGAGAGTAAGGGTTTTCACTGAGGGAGAGTGATGGGGAGAATTATGGTCAGGACCAATCCCCACTCCCATCTCACACAACCTAAAGGCCAAGGCAAAGAAAAAGCATCAGAGAGAAGCTAAGTACAAAAGGAGTGAAGGAATGGCTGGAAGGCAAGGTCTTATATAATGCATCCTTTTTTTTTTTTTCCCTAATAAGCCAAAGACAGCATTAGCCAGATGGAGTAAATTCTCCTCCAGACTCTGGTTGCTCCTAATGTCCTACAGAGAAAGGTCACTGACACATCACCTGAAACCAACTCTGCTACAGTATTTAATTTTACATCTGCTCAGGAGTATGTCACTCACAGGAGATCCTTATCACACAACCTTAGATTTCTAATGCCTTGGGAGGATCACCTTTTGGTATGACACAGCAGGACCCGATACTGATGGGATGCTGACATAACTCTGTTGATCATAATAGCTAAGTGAGGTTTTAAGGAATAACTACAATGACACAATGTAGCTTGTCCCTGTTTTCTACAAGAACAAAACTTTAAACACTTATTATCCACATAGAAATTTGAATGGCAGCCTCAGAGCCCCAACACTCCTGTACCATGGTGGAGGTTGACAGGCAGGCTGCATTTCATAGATCTCTGTGTTAGAATTCAGGGCCACGTCAAGCCTCTGTGCATGTGCCACCTTTCCTCCACGGATCTCACAGTGTGTGGTGCGAGAGAACTCTGAGATGCGGATCTGGCCAAGTCTTCTTTTCAGAAAGGATACAGGGATGAAGAGGCACACTACAGCTCAGTTCTTCAAAACCATCTCCATCCCATGGGCATGGAGGTGTATGCCATCTCTCAGGAGCTAAGGCAGGGGAATTGTAAATTCAAAGTTAGCCTGGGAAGTACAGTGAGACTCCGTATCTATAGATAAAGAAAAAAATTAAACTTACAATCTTTATAACCACTTCATGGGAATAAAAGCATGCACTGTCTGTGAGAGGCTGGGCATAGTGTCAAGTGAGTAAACAAATTTTGTCTTGTCTGTGCTGTCCTGCCTCCACCTCCATACCACTGGGCTTGTGGAGAGAGACGGCCTGCCCCACCTTGCTCACTTTAGTAGGTCACTGCCTTTGGTATGTTTCTTCCCAGGACAAGTTTTTAGTCCAAGAAAAAAAGAAAGAATTGGCTGACCATGGACTATCTTATTTTCTTTCTTTAAAAAAAAATCTGCTGTCTGAGAATGGCTTTGAAAAAAAAAATCAAAATCTGTGTGACTCTAAGTATGACTTGAGGTAAGAGGCTGCTGTTGCTGCCCCAAGACAGGTCAAAGCTATGCATTTGAGATGAAGTCATCTTCTTCTTTGCCTTAGCCTCATCTGTTGGAGAGAGCCAGGAAGTGTCATCCTAAAACACTCTCCTGTGACTTCTTTTCCACAGTGCCAGCTGTCATGACATTCAACAAGGGCGGGTTTGGTTATCGTCAGCTTTACACATTTACCACTGGGTAAAACATTTGCCAGAGAGAAAAAGGATCCTTCAGTCTTTCAAAACTCCAATAGGGAAATGAGAATTGATGTTACCAAATTAAAATCATCTCCAACAATGCATATACTCAATTGTTTCAGAATAGAACAATGAAATCAAATTTGGGGTGCTGTCATTTTACATTAAGAAACAATCTAGAAATGACACTCAGTTGAAAGGTGGCTTTCAAAGCAGAAGATTTTTCACTGTAAAACTGAATAAAGGCATAGACTTTTCTGCTTTATTTTTCACCACTATCCTAAAGCCACATAGGAGGTCAGGTGTTTTACATGCAGCTTCTTAGCATTGTCTGTGAACTGTTTCAGAGACAGCTGCAGCTTCCAGGGAAGAACGTGACCTCCAGAAGGTAAAAATGTCCTCTCAGGACAGTTACCCTAAAAAGAGAGACCTTTGTTACAACAGCATCTGTAGACAATTATCAGCCTTTCCACTGGCAGCCTGGGACCGTGGTAACATTGGCTGTGCTTCCAGCCACTGCATTAGAAAATGATCCTAATTTGAGTGTCAGAAAAGGCAGCTTGAGGAAAACCAGCCAATTCTGGCTAAACCTGTGACTTTTATGTCAGACTTGTGACATTGGCAGAGACTGGAAAAGCACCACTGTCTAGGCCTGTCAAAGAGACTTCCCACTTACTGGGTAGGTCTGTGTTTTTATTTGTTTGTTTCCCCTGGGATGATTATGAGAAGGGAACCAACTTAACACAGGCCTACTAGGAGTGGTAGGAAGATGATCACTGTGGCACAAGTAGGAAACTCATCTGTCAAGACTAGCTGTGAGCCAGGTATATTGGCACAGTTCTTTCATCCCAGCACTCATGACGCTGAGGCGGAAGGATGGAAAGTTTGAGGCCAGCCCAACACACACAAGACCCCGGCTCAAAACAAAACAACCACGAGCTGAAGGCTTGCCCAGAGCGGGTGGTAGCTAAGAACTAATTAGTCGAGTCTTGACATTTGTGTTTTCTGTCCACTATTGAGGAAACTAAGAATACAGATCAAGCATGAGTCTGGGTGCTTCTCTCTCATGATAGCTACACAATAGTAAACTTTAGTGTCTTTGCACACCAGTTTCTCATCTGTAAAGTGGGTGCCATCCTTACCCTACCAACCCTGGAAAGCACTTTGAGGAATAGAGGGTACCCAGTCCTTACCTTCTTTTGCTCATTCTAGAAAAGGAGTGTCGTACAGGCCTTCCTGAGAGAACAACAGAAGAATGAAGAGCAGGTGCTAGGAGGTGGGGCTTCCCAGAAGCCTGAAGCTAGGCCTTCCCTTCTACCTAGGACTCTTGCTCTTGTCAAATCAGCTAGCACCTACGCATGTCCTGTTTGCTCAGCTGGACTTTGCTTGTGCCAGGACATCTAGGGTACTTTTCCGCTGTAGTCTATCAGTATTCTATCCTAAGTTTATATTCTTGTATCCCGCTGCCCCGAGACCCTTCCTGATCTGACCGGAAGTGAATGGCTGGAACACGTAAGTGCTGTGGAAAGGCTGGGTGTTGCCAAAAATTGGTGTGACACATTTTGTACTCCCACTGCAATTCCTATTATTGTTTCTGGTTTTTCTTTTTCTTTTCTTTTTTTTTTCAAAGATTGTTAGGTGCCTGGAGCAGCTGAATAGAATTAAAAATCACCTGGCAAAGCAGAATGAGAGGTGGAAGTCTAATTCTTGTAGGAACTAGTAAAGCATTGCTCCTAGCCCACTGTGAGATGTTCACCAAGACTCTGGGTAAAGCCAGACAGGGACAAGGCCTGCATGAGGTGACTCCCACCCAGGAATCTCCAACCCTCGCCACAGCAGCAAGTGCCACCGACTCAAAGCTTCAACCACTTAACTAAATTTGGAGAAGGGAAGAAAGGGGGTATTCTCAGGTAAAATGCTGGGCAGTGTTTAGAAGGGAGAGCCAGGGCAGAAAGATGTAGAAACTTACAGGAAAATGGCTTCATGCCAGAAGGAGCTAGGCAGAAACTCTTTAATGGACCTGAAGAAAGTTCTGGAATTTTCTACCTGGAGGGATATTCTTTCTTTATACCAGAGTAACAGGAAAGCACTCAATTTCCATACTCCTTAGAAAGCACACAAACAAGCGCACGGGCACGCAAATGCACAAGCAGACACGCACATCACTGGACCCATTTAGTGCTTCTCTTATGCACATATGTTTAGGGTTGAACATCTAGAATTGGTTAACTCAGTTCTCAACCGTGGAGAGGACTTACTTCCCTCAGCAGTCATGGATTGCCTGTATCTCTTCATCTAGGCCTCCTGAACTTTCCCCATCCGCATCAGCAAGTCATGTGGTGCTGTCGCTGTGCAGGTTTTGTTGATGGTTCATGTGTGCAGCTTTCCTGTCATCTATAAAAGACAATGCCTCACAACAGACGGCCTTGTCCTCTGCCTCCACTTCCATCCTGTGATGTTCCTGGACCTTCGGTTCAAGGGTTTCACTGTAGAAGTAGCAACTCTGACTGCGCAGCCTTGGCCACTTATTCTTTGACTTTTTCCCAGTTTGTGGATCTCTGTGGTAGCCGCCAACAGAAACGTTCTTAAGAAAACCCCATGACTGTTTCCTTGCAGTCTAACAAAGCTAGCATGCTCCTTGTCTATATTATGTATTAGTTCACGTTAGGAATTTTGATCCCCTTCTGACTTTTAGTCACTGATAGTAACCTAAGCGTGATGCTGAAAATTTCTTTTTTTCTGAAAGTTAGGGTTCAAGTGGAAACGTAAGGAATGCTGGGAAATTTGAGTCTCCGACTAAGGCTCTTGCCAGCAAACCCTGTGTCTTCTCCATCATTCGGAGGGAATCCAGCCTCTTCTAAGTTACGTAAAGTCTTTTTATTCAACCTGCAAAGTATAAAAAACAAATTGCCCTTAAAGAAGAGAAACACATTAGAATGGTCCCCAGTCACATGGCAGTAGAATTTTGTCAATAAATCAAAACAGACACAGAGCACACAGGGGGTCCTGTGTTGGTCAGATGTGGACGCTGCCTACGTGGGGTTGATTTTTGTGGAGGAGAGACTGACTTTTGGATCTGAGCTTCGTGTTCTCATCTCAGAGAATCCACCTGGAGTATTTGCTAGAGTCACAGTGGGATACATCAGATGTATATTTTTCTTTTTACTTTCTCGTTAGTTCCTCGGAGAAACCTAGCACCTCGGATACTGTGAAGGGAGACTCAAAGCTCATTTTTATAGCTCATTTATAATAAAAAGACAAATATTTCTCATCCCTTGAGAAATTGTTTCATTGTTCTCCCTCCCTGGTGGGTTTCATAATTAAGCCTCACTTAAAGGAAAGGTAAAAATTAGATTACAGATGTGTTGTTTCCTGACACGCACACTGAGCTCCGCCTTTGTTGTTTCTGCAGGCTCTGTGGAGGACTGATCCCTGCCTCTGCCTTTGTTTGAAAACCAAGACATTTTGTTGTGCTGATGTTCCAGCCTGTGACAGCTGTGGCTGCTGTCATGAAGAGGCCATGCCAATTTCATCACTCCTAAGCGCCGCGTGAAACTCCAGCTTCTGCGTGCGTCTGCTTGCCCTCCCCTCTTCGCAGAGATGTCTGAGGCTGACTCTTCATCTGGGTTTGCTGGAAGTGTGGAGAATGGGACTTTCCTGGAGCTGTTTCCCACGTCGCTCTCCACATCGGTGGACCCATCCTCGGGCCACCTGTCCAATGTCTACATCTATGTGTCCATATTCCTCAGCCTCCTGGCTTTCCTGCTTCTGCTGTTAATCATTGCTCTCCAAAGGCTGAAAAACATCATCTCCTCCAGTTCCTCCTACCCGGAGTATCCAAGTGATGCTGGGAGTTCGTTCACCAATTTAGAAGTATGCAGCATCTCCTCTCAGAGGTCTACTTTTTCAAACCTCTCATCATGAAGAAAATGGAAGGGCATTTTAAGCGAGAGTAGCTTTGGTTTCTCTATATTGAAAGTGTTGCTTCATGAAAAAAATGACTATTTGGGTAGATCAAGGTTTCTCCATGGTTTTTCTTTTCTTTTTTCTGCTCAGGATGTTTTCCATTTGTGAGAACAGGAGCCAGTGCTGGCTGAAATGCATGTAAACTCTGAGGTGTGGGATTCCACAGAAAGTTCTTGGCCTACCTGGAGGCTGCTCGGCACTGTGTTGGAAGCCACAGACTCAACTGAGAGGACTGCAAGGGATGCTGGGAAAAGAGTCTTCGTCTCTGACTCTCTTACAAAGACCTGGAACTAACTGAGCCCATAGAAACTGGAAAAACCAAGTGTAGACTATTTAGAAGATATTTTCTGTATTTAAAAGATAAAGCAGAGACAGGAGAGAGGGTGGGAGATCCAACTCCAACTTAGACTTAACATTTCCAAAAGGAGGTGAAAATAGGCTAAATGTTTTTACTTAATTTCCCCTCAGCAAATGTCACACATGATGAGCAAAAGTCATTTGGGAACTGGCCGGGGGAGTTGAAAGCGTCAGTGGCACACGAAAGGGTGTCGTGATGCGAGTTGCACCGCGTCTCTACTCCCGGATTTTCTCTTGGCTCATGTCACAGTGATGATGCTCTCTGGCTGTGGTATCCTCTGTGACAGTCGCTGCTGCTATTACTAGATGACGCACAGAGGAGGCACAATTCATTTTATTTCCTCACTATCATTTCCATCCAATAGGAATTAAATAGAAATTAAGTAGTTCAGTTGTATTTTATACAGTAATACCCTTCGCAGTTGTGGGCTTCTTCACTGACTTTGTCCCTAAGGGGTCAGGTGTTTGCTCATGTGACTTTGCAAACCTTAGGGACCATGTTGCTGATATTTGTGTCCTCTTCCATGACTGTGATCTGTCTCTGATCATTTGTTGATGTCGACATAATACTCTGCACTGGGTTTCCACGCTGTGAGACTATACTAAGAGTTGCAGACATTGGTAGCTGCAGACACTCAGTGCTTCTGGGAGCTGCTAAACTGAAGCCAACCCTGTGTGTCCATGAGATGAGGCACAGATGTGAGCACAAGCATGGGCCATGCAGGGTTTTGAGCAAAGCCAACTACAGCTTCTTGTGGATAAGAATTGAAACTCGGTTTTTAAAATCAATAGTCTACAGACTGAACACTGAGCCGAGTGCCACTGTGCCAGCATACAAGTCTTTCTTAGGCAAACTAGTTATCCCCTGCTTAAACATTTAATAATCTTAAATACTGGAGCTGTACTACATCCTTTGATGGATTGTGCCATCAGAACTCCCCAGGACCAGGAATGGGAAAGAAGGATGCCCTGCCTGACATCCTAGGTATGCTGAGGGTTGAGAACTGGTAAGGGGGATCAAAAGCTGCTTCCTTCTTTTTACTCCCCAATCAAAGCAGGATACACTTAGCTACTCACACACCCAAAGTATCTACAGCCGCCATCAGACCAGTACAAATGCTGCCCTAAAACATAGTGAAAAATCTAGCCTCTGCTTGTCCTTTAAAGTGTGACAATACACAGTGAAATCATGGACCAAAGAAGTTTTGCAATTTGAGTGGTTATTGCCACTCTCTGATTATCTGTGGACACATGTAGACATGTAAATATGTACACACCACACATACACGGGCACACGTATGCATGCAGATGTTTCCAGGAAGTTGTGTGACAGCTATCGGGAACTCAGAAGCATCTGTAATGTCACGTCTCCTCTCTTGATTATTCTTGTGCTGTTTTGGTTCTGAGGTTACTGGGTAAAGAGATTTTAACAAATAAAAGCACAAACATCCCGAATGACAGGACAACCTAACCAGGTCCTGTCCTGGGGAGCTAACTTTATATCCCTTTTCTCCCAGAATAGATTTAAAGACTTAGACAGCAAACCTACTGAAGTCAGACTTGCTTGCCTCTGCAGGTGTGCTCTCCCAGCCACATGATTCCTGCTTCTCCTGATAAGTGGAGTGATTAGTAGCAAGACTCAAAGGTGGAAATCGGGAGTCCCCACTTAAAAATGTACAACTAGAGATGGATCTGTCTTGTTGGAAAAGCTCAGAGAGCCTGGAATACAGGTATATGAATAAAAAAAGTAGAGTCTGTTGAAAACCCAGCCTTTTGTTTTGTTCAGCAATTTAGTCTCCTAGAGAAGACACTTTGCCTAAGAGTTCTAAGTATATCTATAGAATCTACATCTGCATAACATCCATACATTAAATGCCTATGGGGGCTGGAGAGATGGCTCAGCGGATAAGAGAGCTTGCTGCATTTCCAGAGGACCAGATTTCACATCCCGACACCAATGCTGGAATCAGAACCACCTGCAACTCCAGCTCCAGGGGATGTGACGCCCTTTTCTGACCTCCTCAGGCACTCACACACTCATGGCACACATGTGCATATACATGTACGTCCTATATAGTGTATCTGTGGAATCTGGCGGCGGGGGTGGGAGGTGGGGAGGGGGTTAATATGCCTATCTCCCCTCCCTTTCCCTAAGGAAGAATCAACAGTGTGCAACCCAATGCTATTCTCTCTTCATCAGTGCAGTGCTCACTCCCTCTTGGAATCAAGAGAGTTTCAAGTTGGCCTAATGAGAAGAATCACATTACTTGGAAATTTTACAAGTTCCTACAAAATCAAGGATCTAAAAAAGTCACAGAGGGTACTAAGGAGGAGAGGGAGGAGGTTGGGGAGGAGGGGGAGGAAAGGGAAGCTTCCTTCTCTATAAGCCCCAGGAGTAAGGCTTGAGAAGAGAACTTTCCTCTAAGTCACTACCAGTCTAACGCAGCTTTTCCAATTTGAGCATGTGCTCACCCGCCACCCACTCATGGACCTGCTGCAACCTCCTCCCTGCTGGAGTATAGATCCCAAGCCACCTTCCCAAACATGAGGAAAATGTTGCTATTGTGATGGGTTTGGAGGAAAAGACAGGAGAGCAACGTCCCGTCTCTCTCATTGCATCTCTTTATTCCTACAGCTCTACTTTCACAAGGGAGAGCATGGTGTAGCAGACTAGAGGGTTGAAGGATTGACATGAGACCAAAAAAAAAAATTGTCTACTAATACACCCCTGCAGCCAAAAGAAGAATCACAAAATGATCAGACTGTCGAACCTTCAAAGTCCAAGACAAACATCAGTTTTGGTTGGTGCCCTGCCTTGACCTCAGCCTCCTGCTTGTCACCAGTACCAGGTCTTACCTTCCTGTTCCCCATTTCAAAGTTCCCTGGGGTCCATCTCCATCTGTCCAGTGAACAGAGCCTTAGCCTTTAGAAAGCCCGAGTATCCAAGAGAGTCTGAGACACCACCTCCATTCTTAGTCCTCTCGCCACAAGTTAACCAAGCTTTCAATGGCAGATGGAATGTGTTATTTCCCCTTCACATATCATTCCATTTCTAAACCATGCCCAAGCCACTAACACTTTATGAGACACTTGCTGTTGATACTACTATTTTTTCCTGACTCCGACCATTCTTCTGACTGCAGAGACCTCATCAAACCATCCCAGATGTAGCTTTTCTTTTTCTTAGCTGGAGTCTATACTGTGTCAGAGGTATGCCATCCAGAACAGTATAGGAAACAGTAAGCACTTATTAAATAGATGAATGCATCCTTTGGTGCTGGATAGAGCAAACAGATATAGTTCCTGCTCTCCTGAAACTGATAATCTCATGAAGGAGGCACTCAGAGGAACATGAAAAAGAAACATCCACAATTGCAGTGTCTGTGAGTGCAACTGAAATAAAGCAGTCGTGAAGTGACAGACCCTAAGGGGAATTTACTTGGGGAAATACTTGAATGGCTTCAAGAAGAGTATTCTCTGAAAAGAGAAGAGAATACACAAAACCTCTGCAGTAGAAAGAGGCTTGGCTCTTGCGAGCAGAATAGCTAGTGCTGGGGCCTGAGATGTGGGGTTGGGAGTCGGGCAAGACAGGTCAATCAGGGGCTTAGGAGTTACATAACTGAATTTATGTTTAAGAAAGATTACTCCAATTTCTTCTGGAAAAGTGACCAAAGATGGGCAAAGAGTCCTATTCAGATGCATTCTGGGTGGGATACAGGAGTGGGAGGAGAGTTGTTCTGCCTGCTACAAATATCTGTTCATCTTCTAGCCATGGAGACAGCCTTAGCTAAGACTGAGTTTATCACACAACCCACCCCTCCTCCACTACTTGTTTCCAATTATACCAACACACACACACACACACACACACACACACACACACACCACACACCTTCTTAGACTCCCTTCCCTCCTCTCCTGACTTGTCCCCATTTGTCCCTTATTTAAAGTCTTTCGATCATTTTCAGTCTACAGTGCCACTCTTACTCCAGTATTTTTAACACGTTGTATGACTAATGCTCCAACAAAACTCTAATGCCACAGTAAAGTTGAAGAATGTAAAAGAATTTAAAATCTTGCTCTTTTCGAAAATCCCATTTCTAAACAAGCTACAGTTCTTTATAGCCTAGAAAGCCCACCACTTATGAATCCAGCTCCCTGTAGCTAGGTAATAATGGAGATGATTTCTCTTTGGTTATCTGACTGCCCTGTTAATTAATTCTAACATTGGTATAACGTGGGATCAATCTAGACAGGCATTTATTTAAATACCTGAGCTCCAGGTATTCCCTCTGTGACCTCAGACAACAGGTCCTGAGGTCCCAGGTCTTGACCAAATGAAGAGGTAATGACATCTTTAAATGCTGTGCAGATTCAGTGAGAGCCATATGTGAACTAACACCTCACTGTTTAGTACATGGTAATATATGCATGTGTCAAGCCAACATCAGTTAGAACATTTGGCTTCGGGGGTTCAAATCTTCCCACTGTTTCTTCCTATCACCCACTCTCTCTGTTTTTCTGTACCTAATTCCTCTCCTCTTCTTCCCTCCTTGGCACACCTAACCTAACCTTTCATATGCTTAGTCTTCTGCTCTGTTGTCTTCTTCTGGCTTTAGCCTATCACTAGTCTCCAGCATAGATATATGGAAATATATGGAGGGCTTCCTGCAGCCCTTTTCCCCAAGGGGTCTATCCACTTATTCAGCCTACTTCCTACTCATGGACCATGGGTAGTCTTCATGTCTCACGTGCAAGCAGAATTGATGAGGCAAGCACCCAAGCAGTACCCTGCAGTTCAGAAAGCATCACTAATGTGCTGAGGAGAGTGGGGGTTACAATGAAACTGGCGCTGACCCAAGGCAAGTCAGGTGGAATAAGGTGCTATGTTCTGTTTGCTTCTGTTTGCGGTGAGCAGGGGTTAGTGCATACTCAGAACTCAAAGTGCTCAGAATAAATGATTTGATGCTTAGCGCTAACTGGAGCATCTGTATCAGTCCCCTTCTGAGGCCGAGGGAACACTGTGGAGGAGAAGGCATGAAGAATGTAAGAGACATGGAGTGGGGAGGAGAGCTGTGAAATGCCATCCACACGATATGGCCACTGCACTCAGGAACCAATAGAGGTTGTGGTTGCCTGATGAAACCAATCAAAACTCCAGCATGAATGGCGGAGGAACTCACAAGACCCCACACCTGCCCGAGGAGCTATTTAATGGCTGCTCACAGTAGGAGAATCATTCTACCTTAGGGGTATGGACCCCGGTAGGCTGTCATTCTCCATTTGAACTTTCCATGTGGAGAGTTCTAGGAGGTAGAAGAGGGATATACATACATTCATATATAAACATGAACATTTCAAATAGTAAATAGAGTGCTACTTTTAAGTTGGTAGGTGAATAATGATAAATTGGACATTAAATTTTATTATAGGTCTAAGACTGGTATCTGGATATGCTTGCTTTAAAATGTTAGGCTAGTGCTTTCTTACCTAAACATGGCTACAGATCCTATGGGCCTCCTTACTCAGTGGCGTGCTTAAGGCAGAGCCATGCAACACTTCTACAATGTGGACACAAATCCATCTCAGCTTCATGGGCAATCCAGGGAACATGCCAGCACACGCATAAAAGACACGCTTTAGTGTTCCCTTCCTGGAGAAGATTGATACTTTCATGAAATGATAAGCCATTACTCAGTTGGCAAATATCTATTCAATGCCTGCGGTGTGTCAGCCATATTTTTTGTTCTTGGGATGTGGCAGTAAATGAAACACACAAAAGCCCTTAAAGAATTTCGCATCTGGTAGGGTTTACACAATAACAAACAAATAAGTAAACACACAGTATATTTTACTTACTTGTAGTGTATTTGATAATCATTGGCAAAAAATAAAATAAATAAAACTTATAGCAAAGAAATGAGATAGTTTAATTGAAAGTATTCTTTCTGAGGAGAGGGTATTTGAGTGGTGAAATGAATCTTTTTGCTCTTCTCCCAAAATTATTACACAAAGGGCAATCTTCCAGGAGACTACAGAGTGAAAGCCAGTAGTGAGTGTTTCAGTCTCTTAGACTCAACCAACAGGAGACCACACAGGAAGTATTCCATAGATTCCCTTCGATGGTTTGTTTTGTTTTGTTTTGTTTTGTTTTGTTTTAAAGAATACAAATAGCCTCCATCACTAAAAGTTAACCTCTCATTGCTCAGTCTTCTGCGTGCTGATGTGAAACTATGGAGCCAGTTGTGAGCTCAAAGGATTTGATGGACCAAATGAATGCTCATGTTAGTATCCTGTCAACCCTCCCTCAGCCAAATTAGTTCTTGTTAGCACTAACACTGCTCTACTGGGAGGAAGCATTGGGTATTGCACACACAGGGTGGGAGAACTCTGTGCCCAAGTTGAGAAAGCTTGAGTCAACTGCTGGCCACACTTCTGCTACTGAGAGAGGCAGTCTGAGAGAATACCAGGTTCTCTTAGAAAGGCGAGACAGGCAGAGAAGATGCAGCCTATGCATCTGTTGTTAGCCACAGCCAATACAGGTCAGTAAAATGCCCCCACTTTTGATAGCTGGTGCAACATCTAACTCCTACTGCCTCTGACTCCTTAATGCTGGTCACTAGACACCCACCTAGCACAATGAGAGTGTGAGGACCTTCGTTCAAGACTGAGGACAAGTAGCTCTGTGCTGATGGCTTAGCCATCTCACCCCATCAATGGGCCTCTGCCTCTGAGAATCTAAGAATATGCTCCCTGCTGAGGATCTTCAGAATGAACTATAGTTAGTAAGCACTCTTCCAAAGAATAGTGGAGAGAATGGGTTCAGTCAGTGAGGACTTCAAAGAGCAGGCCCCCATGCTGCAACAGATCTGGGTGTTACCTTGTAACTAAGGGAGCAGCTCAGACTTCACATGCAGTGGAAGCAATGATATGTAAGGAAGTGTTCTGTAAACGTTAACATTTTGGGGTCCCCTCTTCTTGGTGCATAGGATGGCTTAGTACCATTCATAGAATGAATGAGGGAGTAAAAGACCAGCCAAGTGGACTGGGCAGACACACAGTCCCTCCCCTCCCAGAAGGGCGGCTGCTCTTAAACCATGAGGTGACCTGAATCACACTGATTTTGCTGGCACCTTTTTGGAGCTCTTCTCTGTTGCACTGAGATAGCTTCAGAGACTATTCTGCTTGGACAGGGGGTGGAAAGAAGCCATCTAGATGACATGACACATCTGGGTCACTGGCTTTAGGAGATTTGGCTGCTTCTCTGATAAAGCAGGGCATGGTACGTATCCTGAGACTGTCCCCAAAGCCACAGGGACATCAAGAATAAACTCTAAGAGCAAGAAGCATTGCTGAAGAGGGAAGAAGACACCATCCTCTGAGCTGTGAATCCAAACTAAATGAAAAGGAGAAAAGAAAAAAAAATCCAGATGAGCATTGCTTCCTGGTTCAGCCAGACGTGAGCGAGACCCTACCACCATAGCTGCAAGGAACTCCATCCACCATGCCTTCACCACCAAGCATACAATGAACTGCTTCTCCCAAAGTCATGAGCCAAAATAAGCCCGTTTCCCCAAAGCCCTCTTCCTGTCAGGTTATTTGGTTGCAGCAACAAGTAGAGTAAGTGACATGGCTACAGGATATCTGTACTCTAATGTATAAGTGTCTCTACTCAATTTGCTTTTCAATTGCATTGCCAGGAGGAGGTAGTAAGGCAGAGTGTGAAATGATGAACACCTTGTAATCCTTTGGAGTAGAACTGACCATAGACTTATCTAACCTACATTTTTATCAAACCAATATTTTCAGAAAACACTTAAATGATCATATGTTCTTTGGTGGCAATGCTGTTTAGTATTACCCTTTTTTCTAGAATCTAAATAAACTGTGTAGTGATAATTCATTGTACTCTCTGGTGAACTAACTTTCTCCCTCCATGAATGCTACCTTTGCGATCTCAAAATGTGTGCATGTGCATGCATGTGTGTGGGAGGGTGTATGTGTGCCTGTGGTGCTTGGGCTGAAACTCTTGTCTTCTTCATATATGTAAACTAAGTACTTAGCCACTCATGTCCATACTGAATCCTGGTATCTCAAATATGACATAATTTGATCAAAATTTTTCTTATTAAGATTACTACTCATATGCTCATCATACTTGGATGCCATTGTCCTAAAAAGTGTTCTAAAAGTGTCCACAAGTTTTACCTCTGTTGTGATAAAAAAAAAAAAACCCACTCTGGAGTTCATTCAGCTTACAATTCCAGGTTAGAGCCCACCATTGCAGAAAAACTGAGGCGAGAATTGTAGAAGTTAATCGTATCATATAGACAGTAAAGAGCTGACAGAGCATGGTTGCTGGTGCTAGCTGACTCTCAGCATGATCATTCATTCAGTCCAGGCCCAGCCCAGAAAACAGTGGTGTCCAGAGTAGACTGGGTCTTCCTATGTCAATCAAAATGATGATGATGATAATGATGATGACGATGGTGATGGTGATGATGATGATGATGATGGTGATGATGGTGGTGGTGGTGGTGATGATGATGATGGTGATGATGGTGGTGGTGGTGGTGATGATGATGATGATGATGATGGTGATGATGGTGGTGGTGGTGATGATGATGATGATGATGGTGATGATGGTGGTGGTGGTGGTGATGATGATGATGATGATGATGAAGATAACCCATGGACATGCCCACAGGCCAAACTAATCTAGACAATCCCACATTGCAAGGTCATTCTGGGTTGTGTAGTATTGACAATTAAAGCTGACCATTGTACCTATTCCCCAAGGTACTAAGTTAAGATGGAAGAGAGCAAGTGGGCAGGAGGTCAGGACCTTGTGTACATGGCCTAGAACTTTGGGGTCACCAAGAACAAACAGGGAAATCACAGGGGAAACCTGTCAGGACTATAAATCTGGCTTCAAAAGGTACTGGAGCAAGTCAGTGCCAAAACCTAAAGCAGCAATGGAGGTTTAAGACAGCCAGTGACTGCCTCAGCCTTGCCCTGTCTGAACTCTGTAGCATCTGACACTGATGCTTGTTTGCACCCACCCCTTGGCCCAAATTCATCCCACTATGAGACCCCACATCCATATGCTCTTCATAAGGCCATTTCTTTCCAATTACTCTGCATCATCCTTCTCAACTTTTCTTTTAAGCATAGTGTGTTTGCATTGCAGGAATTGGCACCACCATTGTTTTCCCAGCACACACAGCCACAGTCTCTGACCCAGCCTCACTGTTGTCTATGTGTGGCTCTCTTCCAGCCAACCCACAATCAAACCCTCGCCCCTGGACTCAGTACCTCCAAAAAAAAGAATCCCCCAACTTCTCATCTGCCAGAAAGACAGATTTCTCACCCACGGTCCTCACTGGCTGAGCCCTGTGACATCTACCGCCTCACCTACCTTCCAACGATCATGAAAGTTCTGGACTTGCAGAGTTCAGTGCATTCTGAAATGCACCCAAAGCTCCAGGAAAACATTCTTAATAAGGTCAGTTACTGGTCTTCCAGCTTCTACTCTTGGTCCATGCCAATCTTTTATCTAATCCACAGCCAAAATAATCTTTGCAACATGAAACTCTGACCTACCATTTAACAACCCTTGTTGGCTTCCCAGTAAAATTTCTCCAGTAGTTATAAAGCCTTCATTCTTTTCTCTTACCAAGGTCCCAACTTTCTCTGCCCCCATCTTTTCACATACCTCTCCTTTTATTCGCACTCACAATTCTTGTCTCTTCTCCACATGAAACATTCTGTTTCTTACCTACCTGACAGTGCATCTGTGTTGTTGTCTATCACTGTTCTAAGGCCATGTCTCCTGTGGGCATGGCCATGTCTCCTGTGGGCATCATACCATCCCCTATTGATACACCCCCACTGAGTTGATGCATCGATCTCCCCTCACACAGGATTGCCTGAGCATGCACAGCAAGGTGTGAACTCCCACAACAAAGCTGGCTGCACAGAGAAACTTCAAGAAGAGCCCACAAATTAATGAATGATGGGCCAAGAATGCAGACCTATATGTTCTTCCTGTGATTCAGTATTTTCGTACAAAATCCATTTAGAGTAGCAAAACACATGGGATTCACTTGTAAACATTTGCTTATATGCTACGTAATAACTCACAAAACAAGTGAGGACAGAAAAGCAAATCTTAATTCGAAGGCTTTTTCTAAGTATCTCAAATGAAGAAAGCTCAGTGCCGCCCTTTTCAGAATGTGCTCCCAACAGGCTGCTTGAAGCTCTGGTCACATCCCTCTTTGTGGAGCTAAAAGGCTGATGGTAGACATTCATTCCCTGAGGCTGCAGTGGGCTGTACTCTATCCTCTTTCTCTTTGCGAAGGGAATCTCTGTGACTTAGCAACATGTGACCTCTTGGCCAAAAGTAGACTGAGCAGCTGCCAGCTGCCTGACTCAAGGCACTTAAGTTATAGACACACTAAACAGAGCAGGTACCTTCACAATCCAAAGGCTCCCACTGGGAAACACCAAGGAGCTGGAATCATTATTTTTTACCAAGAAGAGATCCTCATCCATCTATGTTCTGTTGTCATGGTGAATGCTGAACTATACCGAAGAAGGGACAGTGTCAGTACTCAGTGCTTCACTTCCAAAGACATAACGTAGGCATTGGCACTGGATACAATGCCAATTTACTGAGAAGGTAAGACTAAATTAAGTCATAACATCTTTTGGTTCAATGATGTGCACATTGAAATTTTTACTAGATTTTAGAAATGTGTTTTTCAGACTGTTCAGATTTTGGGGGAGGTCTTTATTTCTTGGTGGGAGGTTGTTTGTTTGGGGGTTGGAGAATGAGTTTTGCTTGTCACCCAAGCTGGCCTCAAACTTGTAGCCAAGTGTGCCCCCTCCAGTCCTCAATTTCAGATTGTGTTCTAAATGCAGGACACAGGCTGTATAGATGATCCATTCCTAACACCTGTGAAGACACATCTATTTAAAACTTTAAATGACTACCTGCTGTGACACCATCACTGGGGATAGACTTAGTCTAGTGAGGGAAAGAAGGGAAGGAAAAAAGAAGAAGCAAATGTGTGTGCCGACTGCCAGCCATCACAGATAATTCCATTTAGGCTTTACAGTAACCACACATGGGTGGGTGGGATCATCAACTGTGTCTATAGGGGAAAGTCAGGTTCAGAGGTTTCCCCACCATTGCATAACTATAAATCACAGCCAAGCAATATGATGAGAGCTTCAGTGTTCAGAAAAGAGGCGAAGCCCACAGAACTGAGAGGGAAGGTTGGAAGAGCCTCCCTTTTGGGACATAATGTGAATGGGTTCACTTCAGAGATTCTCGTAAGTCACTCCTGAGCAGAGGTCAATTAGCTGAATATATGGTCTAGGGGTCAGAAGAGACCCAGGGCTGAAGGCGTGCTTGAGATATCTTGTTATCATTTCAAACCCAGAAGAGAAGTTGATGACGGAATTTTTTTAATTAAAAAAAAAAATCAGTATATAAGACACACATCAAAAAAAGGAATGATTTGCCAAAGAGAAGATGGAGAAGGAGAACATGGTGTCATGGTATAAAAGACGCAAAGCCACAAAACTGAGCAAGTACTAAAGGAGGGGGGAGCTGATGGAGGAGAGTGCACCAGGGTGAGGCTGAGGACCAATGGAAGGAGAAGGACCAGAAGGGCCAGTCTCCGACCTGAAGGTAAAGATAAACTTGTCTCTTCACACTTTAGCTCCGGGTCTAGCAGAGCACTGGATGTAGTGTCAGAAATATGTGTTGACTCACTCAGTAAACTTAACCGAAAAAGAAAATTAGATGCTGTGAGCCTGGAACTGGGGCTTAGGCTCCATCTTTGCCTCTAGGTTCAGCGATGCTGTAGCACAGGGCTCAGATCGCAGAAGACAGGAGTAGGTCTGTGGACGAGATGGATTCTGTTGAAGCCATTGTCAAAATGTAACTCACTGTGTTTCTTAATTCCACAGTTAGAACATTTTATTTATAAAAAGAAGAAGAAGAAGAAGAAGAAGAAGAAGAAGAAGAAGAAGAAGAAGAAGAAGAAGAAGAAGAAGAAGAAGAAGAAGAGCCCAGGACTGGGACAGAGTGCAAGGAAGATGCAGGATTGTGTGCTAAGATCTCCAAGGAGTAAACTGAGGGGAGCTGGGTAACAGCTGCAATAGTGTATGATTGAAAATCTCTTCTTTGAGACATAAAATAAGGAAGTATGCAGAACAGAGGAGGAAGGCTAGAGTCCATAATGGAGGAATTAGCATAGGCTGGGCCAGCTCTCTCATCCCAGTAGGAGAGAATGCAACAGCAGACAGCTGAGCCAATCTTAAGACAGAGATCAGAAGCCTGGTGTGGTGGCGCATGCCTTTAATGCCAGCACTTGGGAGGCAGAGGCAGGCGGATGCTGTGAGTTTGAGGCCAGCCTGGTCTACATAGTGAGTCCAGGACAGCCAAGGCTACACAGAGAAACCCTGTCTCAAAACAAAACAAAACAAAGACAGAGATCAGAAATTCTGCACAATACTTTCAGTAACATACACTTTTAGAGCAGAAAGAAGAGAGAAGGGAGGTAGCAGCTGTATCTAGGAGGACAAGGGCGATGCAGTCAGAGACAGTCCCTGCCTGGCTTCAGGAGTCCCACATGAAGCCCCAGCTGCACAACTGTTACACATGTGCAGACGCCCTCGGGCCTTCCCATGCATGCTCTCTGGTCAGCAGTTAAGTCTCTATGAGCCATTGTGGGACCAGGTTAGTTGATTCTGTAGGGTTATGTTTTGTTTTGTTTTTGTTGTGTCCTTGACACCTTTGCCTCCTTCAATCCCTCCTTCCCCTTTTCCACAGGATTCTCTTTGGGTCTGTTTCTTAACAAATGGACTTTATTATACAACCCAACTATCCTATACAGGAGGGGGGAAAGGTTAAAGAGAAACAAGAATAAACCTTCAGGGTATCAGCTCCATGAAATGGATCTCTAGGTGTCTCCGGGCCTGTATGCTGGTCCTCTCCCCATCTGATCCACACCCTTGTGGTCCAAATCTCCTCTCTGCCTCTCTCTCTCTCTCTCTCTCTCTCTCTGTGTCTTTCTCTGTCTCTCTCTGTGTCTTTCTCTGTCTCTGTCTCTCTCTGTGTCTTTCTCTGTCTCTGTCTCTTTCTGCGTCTCTGTTTCCCTCTCTCTGTCTCTCTATGTCTCTGTCACTCTCTGTCTCTGTCTCTCTCTCTGTCTCTCTCTGTCCCTCTCTGTCTCTGTCTCTCTGTCTCTGTCTCTGTCTCTGTCTCTCTCTCTCTCTCTCTCTCTCTCTCTCTCTCTCTCTCTCTCTCT
>OU015751.1:91471796-91512542 GCA_907169655.1 Acomys percivali | reverse complement strand
TCTCTCTCTCTCTCTCTCTCTCTCTCTCTCTCTCTCTCTCTCTCTCTCCGACACAATGGCTGGTCTCTCCTCTGGTTCCCTCCTCCCATTGATGTTCGATTAGGAACACAATACACAACACACAACAATAGTCCCCAGTCTGTTTCCTGAATTCCCGGCCCAGGATGGCTCCTCTCAGTCTATCCCAATGTCAATCTCAGTAAGGTATGCATGGTGTTTCCAAGGGGCAAAGCCTGGGGCAAAGTCCACCAAGACTGCTTTCACCTGAGACAAAGCCTGCAGTCCTTCCACAATTCCCCAAGCTCCACTTAACATCTGGCTGTGGGTCTCTGCATATGTTTCCATCAGTTACTGGGTGAAGCTTCTCTGGTCACAGTTTTGAAAAAAGAAAAAGAAAAAGACCTTATCTAACTATTTTATCTTATCTTTCTATAGAATCATATCAATTTGTTACACCTAGGATGTATATTCTTATGATTAAAAATAGACTAGTAATTGATATGACCATGATTTGATCAACTAACAATTAACTTGTATAACTTACTTATCCTAAACAGCCTGCAATAGCACTTTCAAAGGATTGGAAGTAATCCTTGAATTATAATTGAGTGGTATGGGTACAATACCACATACTACAGTAGAAATATATATGTGTATATATATACATATATAGTGTGTGTGTGAAGAATACTCTTAAATTTGAATTCTATAACAATGTATATAAAAGTAAACTTATTTTGCATCTATATACAAAATAAAGTCTTCAAAAACCTCAGAGACATACAGAATACGGCATTTAAAGATGTTTCATTATTTTAAGGTTCATTTACAGTGAGAAAGATTAACTCCTGGCAACATCAAGCCTACCTCAAAGAAGATGCTAAGCATCAAAGAACCTCCTTATGGAGATGGCTTCAAAGGTAGCCATCCAGCCACTGGGCAAAATGTCCTTGTTTCTACCACAGACAGAATTCTGACTAAAAAAGGGCAAGTTTGGATGCAGGCAGAGTTGATGGCCAAACTCTGCCAAGACAAGGTAAGCAAGTCCTCAATAGTTCCTGTATCACAAATATGTCTGACAGGTATATTGGGCCAGAAGGCTGAAGATGATGCTCCACTGTTAGAGTTTTGGGTGACTGTTCAGGCAGCAAACTATCTCTGTCATCTTCTCATTTGGGAAGCTGCTAACCTGCACTTCCTATATACTCAGGTAATTACTTTTATTCCTTCTCAAGTCTCTGATGGAGTTGAAGACCAGATAGTTTAATTTTACAATTACAAGTTGTCTAGTGGTTAAGAGATATGATAGATATTGATTTACATTCAGAGTTTTAGATGCACCAAGATAGGAAAGATGTTTTCTCCAAGGCTGCCAAACACAAATAACCAAAACACTATGAATGTAACATTTATATAATTCCTGATTGTTTCATGGTTCTTCTTGTTGTAGGTAGTTTGTTGTATATATGTGTAATAATATAAATGTGTACGTAAAAACATATTTAATAATAAAAAAATAAAAAGAAAAAAGTTGAATTCAATGGAAAGATAGAAATTGTATGAAGGCAAACTGAAATGCTGGAAATGAAAACTTCAGGAATAGGGAGATGGCCCATTAAGTAAGAGTAGTTGCTGTTCAAGCATAAGGACCTGAGTTCAAATCCCAGGAATGACATAAAAAGCTGGGCATGGTTCAGTGAGAGGCCCAGTCTCAAAGAAACAAATAGACAAATAAGAAAATTTGAACAGAATATAGAAGATCGATGGTACACTATGTAAAGAGAAAAATTTCAAATCCCAAGCATGTAAAAATAGGAATATATTAGAACAAGGAACAATGGTCATTGCAGAAACTGGCTCTTTTAGATGTGTGACAAGATGTTAATGCTACTGTAATGTAAAGTGTATTTACAGGTAAATAAAAGATAAAATGCAGAAATAAGCATGAAATGTGGGAATTTGTCCTAATTTGGTGTCGATCCTATGAGAGAGGAGAAGACAGCATGGAGAGTAAGCAGAAAATGTGAAAAAAGATCTTGATCATAGCATCCTTCAGTGCTACAACTATGACGGAAACACACACACACACACACACACACACACACACACACACACACACACACACCTCAACTGTGTAGATTTGAGAGGCGCCACAGCAGAGTCTGTCTATTCCGTGAGTGTTTTCCATGCAACCCCAAAGGCAGCGCTGTGATCTTAGCGCCACATAGATGTTGCCACTGGGGAGACATGGTCCTGGAACCATGGATAAGGATAGCAAGGGAAAGATGAAAAGGCATACAGAAAAGGCCCTCAAAATGGTAGATACTGAATATTCTTAGAAACTCTTCTGGCCACGACTATAAGGATAAACTGCATGTGGGGAAAGCAGTTGGAGCAAACAGTGGCCTTCCAGACTGTCCCAGTCACTTGATTCTAGTTGGCACAGAGGGACAATGGGAGTGGAGGGAAGAGGAAATTGTTTTACTGTCATTAATTATCCAAATGGCATTCCTTGAGGGGGAAAAAAAACCACTGGACAAGAGGGACTCTAGAGAAAATTGGTGTCTGGTTAGAAATAAAGGAAAACAGCTGAGCAAGTTTATCCAATGGGGGTGGGAGTGCCTTCCCTAAGGCAGCCCCATCCTTTGAAAGCAGGTAGGTGTAAATTCCTGTAGGTGAAGGGCTGGACAGGTAACAAGGTGATCCACCCTTCAGGCCTTCCTCATCTGAGAGGAAAGCACAAATCCAGAGGAAAGCAAGATGGTCAGCATTTCTGTGGACTCTGCCTTCATATGCAAGGAGCGTTAAAACCCCTGAGTGAGTGTATTTTGATATAGGTACAGCAGAACTTCAAGACCAATTGGCTGATGGGAAATTGGCAAAGCCATGTGGCCCAGGCTCTAGAGAAATGGCAAAGCTTTTCTAAGGACTCTAAGTATGTGTGTTTATGAAGTAACCTTGATCGCTGTGATTAAAGACTAACAAGTGCAGCTTCCTGCCCCTGTCTGTTACAGCCTGAGACTCCCGCCTACAAAGACCTCCTCCAGGGACTGGCCAATCCACCTCGTGTGGTGCCTAACCAACTTGCTGAAATCCATCTTGTGTTAGTAGCCAATATTGATCCTTTCAGATGGTGTTCCCAGATATCAGCTTACAGGACCCTATCTCCCACCCCTCCCCCACTCTTAGCCCCATTCTCTGGCACATTTGGACCTTTAGGAGCCTTCTCCATCCAACAGCAGCTAGTTAGTGAGTTCCCCCTTAAACTCCCTGCTTGCCAACGCTTCTGATAAGGTGTGGTTGGCAAGTTTTCTTTTCACTTTTGGTGGTTGTGCTGCTGGAATCCAGAGCCCTTCCCCCAAGTCTCAGATGGCAATCTCTCCATCCCAGAGATCTCTGTTCTTAGCCTCTCAAGAGATATAAGGTGGTGTCTCTTGACTTTGGCCTACTGGCCCCCACTGATGGTAAAAATGCTTTCTCCACCAGAAAAAAAAGTTCCTATTAACAGTGCACTTTAGCACCCAACAATAACTTTGGCGCCTAAATGTGTCTGCTTTCTCCTCTGTCGGCTCTAAGCCCTCTGTGTGACTTTTTTAAAAAGTAATTTATTCACATTACATCTTGATTGTAGCTCCCCCTCTCCTCCCATTCCCACTTTCCCTCCTTCTTCCTTCCTATCCCCTAGTCCTCTGAGAGGGGGAAACTTCCTCCCCTACCGTCTGACCCGACCCTATTAGGTCTCATTAGGACTGCCTGCATCCTCTTCCTCTGTGGCTCAGCAAGGCTGCCCCACCCCTCCCCCACCAGGGAGAAGTGACCAAATAGCAGGTATCAGAGTCCTTGTCAGAGATATGGTAAGGGACCCTCATGGAGACTGAGTTGCCCATCTGCTACACTCTGGGTGACTCTTCCACTCTCTGAACTCTTCCACTCACTAGCTTTGTAAGCCTTTGCACCATTTCATGTCTTATTTAACCCTGCATGTGCTGCAGGACTACTGCCCTGGCAGGCAGCTCTGTCCCCCTGTGAGGCCTGCTGGCCACTCCTCACCTTCAGCCTTGGTACTGGTGTCACAGGCCACACCTCTCAGCCCGAGCTGCTGCTGCTTGCCCTCCCCACTGCCCACAGCTACTCCAGTCCCACAGGCCTACAAACTGCAGCTTCCACAGCCACTGTGACCACTTTTCTTTAAGTCTTTCTGGGCCTTTGATATCCCTCCAGTCCCTCAACTTCCTCCTGAAAGTCCTGCTGGTTCCTTAGGCCTGTGTCTGGGCTACTGCGACCCTTGACCTTTCCCTCCCCACCTCAACACCCCCTTGTTCCAGCTCCAAAGAGCCCCTTCCTTTCAGCACAAAGCCACCTCCCCTCTATCCTAAAATCAAATTCCCTGACCTTTGTCCCTCTCCTTTGTGCTGAGAACTTGGTCTGCGGTGTCCTTTTGGTCTCCACCCCACTGTTTGCCCTGATCCCACCTCCCTTCCAATGGCAATGCCTGCATTTCTTTTCAAGTCCTCCTAAGAGCTCCATCCTATGGAGGCAAATTAAGCTTCTCTTTTCAGGGAAATCTCCAACTCTCTCAGCCTCTGACAGGCTCTTCCTGCTCATTGACCGTCAAAGTTAGATGATAAAATAAATCGATAAGTTACTGTCCTATGAATACTGGATCTAAATAGAGGTGTTTGAATGCTCCCAAAACACAGAAAATATAAATGATTGAAGAGATGAACATGCTATTTGCTCTAGTTTTATTACCCATTTTACACATGTATTAAATCCTCACGTTATATGCCCCATTAATATGTACAAAGTATCAATTATAATAAAGGTCAGTTAGATAACTTGGGGGTTGAGGTTATATAATTTTATTGTTCTTTGTTAAGTCTATCTTGGAAAAGTGTCTTATGTTTATGTCAATATTCCCCACATGATAGCAGAGGGGAGTCCTCAACGGCTAGGGAGTGGCACCTGAAGTCTCAGTGATTCTCTGGATGACCATCCGCTCAAAGCCACATTCACATTCTTTCCCCAAACCCAATTCTCACATCACACCCTTGGCAAATGCAAATCTATGTTGTTGATTCACAGAAAGGCTTCTTTAAATTCATTCAGTGTTACCCAGAATTTATTATTTGCCTCTGGCAGGTTTTCACTGCTTTCTCAGAAATATGCAATTGGTTTGTGATCCATGCCCTATTTAAAGTATGATAAGCTAAAGAGAACTGATTGGAGTGTGTGAGTTGGGGGTGCTTATGGCTATAGAAGCTTTGAGATTTGGTCATTCCCAAATCCTTTACATCAGTGGGTAGCTTGAACTAAATCCATGTGCTTACCTGGCCTGAAAGCACTTCTGTGGCATCAAAGGACACCACCGCAGAACTATGGGCTTTACTGTACATATTAATACTCAGTTCATTGAGGAGAGGCATGGCTGAGGTAAACAGAAATGACACTTGGGGTTCTAGCGTTAACTCTTGAGGCCCCACTCCTCAAAGGCTTGGAGAAAGTTCAGGCTTTTCTTGGATGCGCTGAAGTTTTCCTTCAATCATTTCCAACATTAGAATTAGCTTCTCTCTTGAGTTTTATTCTAAATGTTAATTATACATTAACAGAGGAACCAGAAATAAGCAGCATTTTTATTTTTGGTTTTCTGTGATTATTTAGGTCTCTGTCTTCAGAATGAAATCATTTCCTTCCTGCCTCATCAGAATATGGCTGTGGACCTAAGTGAGATCTCAAAAGAGGAGCACCACTTCACAGCTGACTCTGTGCATCACTGTTGCTTTTACTTACGCTTCCTAGTGGAGCACATTTCCTCTGGTTCTTGGAAACATGTGTCCACCCTTTAAAACCAAGTTCAACGATCTTTCACTCTGTTGAGCCTTCCCCAGAATTCCCACTTTGGTGCCTCTTCTTGACCCAACAACAAAGAACTTGCTTGGTTCCTTGAAGTCACAAGTATTGAACATCTCCTTTCCATGATAACTCCATGCCTTGACATGTCATAGCATGCGAACATTGTTTGCTGGTCTTTAACCTCCTATCTTTCTCGATTTCAATGTGTCCCCTGTCTATCACAGAGCAGAGACCCAGCAGGATGACTGACACCATCAGCCACAGGAGGTTTGCATTTGCTCAGCATCTGATTGAGGGGCAGACTGATTCTTTGGGCCTGTGGTTTTAAGGTGAAAATTTAAGCTTCTAGCCCCTGGCAATTAGAAGAATAGGAAGATGGGTTAGTGGTTCTGAGTCCAATCCTTCAACTGAAAGAAGGCACACAGTTCCTGACTGGCTTCTAGTCCTTTTCTGTTGACACCGACTCTATCTTGTGATCCACATTTCTTCCTGATAGCCTCTCAGTTCTTCTTCCCAGTCTAATCTGTCTTTAACATGTCCCCAGCTTGATCTTTCTCTGTGCTTAAAAAGCTTTCAATTCATATACAGGGGGAGGAGGTCCCCCGCAGTCACAGACATAGGGAAGGGGAGTAGGGGAGAAGCGGGAGAGAGGGAGGAATGGGAGGATACAAAGGATGGGATAATGATTGAGATGTAATATGAATAAATTAATAAAATAAAATTTTTAAAGCTTTCAATTCTCTCTCTCTCTCTCTCTCTCTCTCTCTCTCTCTCTCTCTCTCACACACACACACACACATACACACACACACACACACACACACACACACACACACACCACTGTGAAATCCAGAGCCCCTCATGACCTAGCGTTTTCTTTCCTGCCACTGTCACCCTCTGCCCAGCTGTACCCACTCCTGAAGCTCCCTAAATGCTCCACTCCACCAGAACACTGTGTCTTGGTGTAAGGTATTCCTTTTACCTGCTACAAACGTGTTCATCCCTTTGTCTTTGTGTTAGTCAGCTTTCCATGGCTACTGAAATAAAGCATTGTGTTAATTACTTTACTTATTGCTATAACCAAGACACCTGACAAGAAGTGACTTTTTTGGGCTCAGCGCTTTAAACCAGAGTCCGTGCAGTCCCCCATGCCAGGGGAGATACACCAGCAATGGTGTGGGAAGCAGAGAGATGAATGCTGGTGCTCAGCTGAATGTCTCCTTTTTACTCAGCCCTGGTCCCAGCCCATAGGCAGAGCTACCCAAATTCAGGGAGGGTTGTCGCTCTTCAGTTAGAGCTTTTGGCAAACACATCTGAATTTCCTGATATTATAAACCTGATTGATACACTTCCTGATATTAATGTATTTAATATCAGAATCTAATCAATGTTACAGTGTAAGTTGTCCATCCTGTTCACTTGGCTTTGAATATTTTAATCCCCTGGCTGCTTGGCTCCATTGTTCTTATGCTGTGGTGAGATGGTTCGGGGTTAAGGGAGCACATGGCAGGGTACTACTTACCTAATAGTAGTATTTGGGAGGCAGAAGAGACGGAAAAAGGATGGAATAAAAGTTCCAATGTCCCTTTGAAGGCCACCAAGAAAAATCCCTTCTCAGTCTGCCAGGACAGTGGCTCCCTCAAAACAATGTAATTGTAAGAGAGGTTCATATCACCTTGTTATAAAGCACAACCTAACTGAGGAGGTGACATCCACCAACTTGTCCAGACTCCATTGGATATAACTCACTGTAGGAGGGGATCACTGTAGGGCAAGCTGGGATTAGCATACGGAGCATTCAGTGGCAGCCAAGGCTGAAGCCACAGCTCTAGTGCATTCTGTTAATTTCCCACTGGAAATAAGACATACTTGAAAATTTGATATTTACTTTTTCTCCTTTCCACTCAATTTTGAATGCCGTTGAAGATAAATAGAAAGGAAAAAATACTGCCCTTTTCTAGTGATAAAATTGTCAGTATCCAACTATTATTGGCCTATAAGAATACTAGTTTTGTAGAATTTAACCTGAAACATCCTTCAGTGATAAGCCATGTGGCTAGAGGTGCATCACATACCCCAGCCTATTGCCGACTAATGGCCTCTTGTGGTGACCGCACCTAGGAAACAGAATGAAAATGACCTTCAGCAAACCCGAAAGAACAGACATCCTATTGTGACTCTATCTCTGCTGCAGATGCAACAGGTAAACGATTTCCAGCTTAAGGTGTGGCCAGAGCTACGAGTTAACGGCTACTTGAGCAGAAATTAGAATAATTGGTGAAAAGTTTCCTTGTGGTTGGAACAGGAAATTAGACAAAGCATTTTCATTATTGAGGTATTAGACCATAGCATATTAGTATTAGACCATGGGGGGAGAGGAGTTCTCCAGGGTAGGTCAGCTTTCTTATCCCAGACATGCCCTGGGTCTGAGCACCGGAAGTCACCCTTGGGGGAGCTAAATTGGAAAAGTATGGCTCTTATTTACATGGCAATGTGCCTGGAGATTTCTATTTAAAGTGATCTCCCGGACTCTCCTCCAGGAGAAATAAAACCAGCTAATTTGATGTTCTTTGGCCTGATTGGAAACTTAGAATCAATGGGGTTGTTATGAGTTCAATTGGAGGGAGGAGAGGCCCAATTTTGAAAATGTGAATATTTTAGGGTACCGTAATGGATAGTCACAGATGTTTCCCTTGCCTGTTAAAATGAGTAACTTCCTACTAAACGATTATAGACTAGGCTACGATGTTCTCACAGAAAAACCTGGCCTTTGAGCACTTATGTCACCCATGTGGCAGGAACTGTCTGCAGTATTAAAAGGTGTAGTTCTCTCTGGAAAGGGTCTCACTCCTTAGGATACCCTGCAGGTTTGTCGTATCCACAAGTTCTCTGTCACACTACTCCCTACTCCCTAAGCATCAGTACCCTGATATATCATCCTAAGGACCCAAAATGGAGCTAGTATGCATTGAGATGGGCCAGAAATGTAAAATACACCACAGATTATAAATCTCCAAAGTAGAGTGTTTCAATAGTAGTTTTTGTATCAGTTGCATGTTTTATGATAATAGTCTCTGTTTGATGATATATTTGAGTTAAACAACATCAAAGGCTAAAGTTACTTCATCTATTTTTCTTTAGCATGGTCCCCGGGAAATGTAGAAATACACACGCCCCCTGGTCTAGGTCTGCTAGACAGTGCTCCTCCAAGCCCCCAGAAGCCTACCTCTCTTCCCAACCAGCATGGATACCAGCTTTGAAAGCGTAGGCTAGCACCTGGAATTCTGGGTGCAGAGATGAAGGGCCACACAGCAAAACATAGAATTTCCCTGGGTGAGCCATGAGAGAGTCTCTAGAACACATGTCAGTGGGAAGGGAGCTGAGGTCCTCCCAAGTCACTAGCCATACCTCAGAGGAACTTGTATTAGGCATGGTGATCCTCAGAGCCCACCCTCTACCTGAAGAATCAGAAACCCAGGAGATGGGGCACACCTGGTGAGCCCTTTCTAGTGGGTCTCGGAGGATTCCCACTGCTGCCCAAATTTCAGAACTACAGGCATTCCTCCTGTCCTGTGGGTGAAGAGCTGTCACCCTCCTCTCAGGTGTGCTAATCAGTTTTCCATCACTATGTCAAAATGCATGAGGGATTTATGAAGGGAAACAGCTTACTGGGCTCAACGCTTTAGAGAATCCCATCTGTGAATGAGTGGCACTACTGCTTTTAGACCTGTGGAGAGAGAGATCACGCGTATGGATGGTGGGAAGCCCGTGACCAAGGTAAACTATGCCCACTCTAGAGGCAGTGGGACCTGGAAAAATGGCTCCAGTAAATGAGGTGGACTAAAGTTTCCTGCGGTAGCCAACTTTATTCAGAGCGTGAGGCAATTTGTACTCTGAGGGCTGAGGAGAGTCATGTGAATAAAGTGTGTAGTCACAAGGGCAAGCTGTGCCAGACAAGCTGCATGTGGCAAAATTTTTTTTTTTCTATAGAGGCATATAAACATACAGTGAATATCTGAAGTAAACTCACTCCTATCTGCTACAGCTGGAAGGGGCACAAAAACACATTCCAAGAACAATTTCGTGTTTTTGAAGAAACTGGAGTCACAAGACTCTTGTCTTGGTTTCTTGGAGTTTTCTCACAAGCACTCAGAATTCTCCTCACATGACCCCATTCTTGGACCGTGTTCTGACAGTAGACCATCACTTTACAGCTGGGAAGCAAAGAGAAAAAGAAAAGAGGCCAGGGTCCAACTCTCCCATTCAAGGGCAAGCCCCCAACAACTTAAATGATTTCTTCTTAGGCCCTACCTCCCAAAGGACTCCCAGCAGCACAGTGCTAAGGTCAACCCTTTAACATGTACACCTTTGTGAGAACAAACCTTAACCACACCACAAAGAAACCAAGATAAAGAAGTTAACAGTCCAGGAGCTAAAGAGATGACCAGAGGAGCCAAGTTTGGTTCCCAGCATCCACTTGGCAGCCCACAACCATCTGTAACTCCAATTCCAGGAGGTCTCTTGCCGTCTTCTGTTCTCCACATATGCATATACCCACACACAGATTGTACACATGATTTCAAATAATATAAATAAATTATTTAAAGCAAATAAATTAAGAAATTTGCCCCAGCTACACAGCTATTAGTAATACAAATAAAAGGATGATAGATAGATAGATAGATAGATAGATAGATAGATAGATAGATGAATCAAGCTTTTAGCCCTTTGTTTCTAACCTATGTGATACTCCATATTAAATGCTTAATCAGTGAGGAAAACAAAAGTTAAACTTAGAGAGAAAACAATCTTTAAATCAGTAGCTTTTAAGATTTTGGACCAAAGACTCTAATCAAACTGAGAGTCTCCTCCACAAAAACGAAGCCTGCATACTACTGAGCCCTGCTTACATACAATTTATAGCACTGCTCTGGTGCCACAAGCTAGATGACACGCCATTGTTTGCAGTAACTAGTACCCCACACAGGAATATGTTCTGCACAGGCAGTGTTGCCTACTGTACACTGACGGGGAAATTGTGGTCTTAGATGCTGGAGAGTGTCATCGCTTATGCAGGAGAAAGCAATTCCCCACAGTTTTAGAGGCTGGACATCTGAAGCTAGCATGCCAGCATGCTCAGGTTCTCGTAGGGCTCTTTGCCTGTTGCAGACAGGCAACTTCTTACTGTGCCCTTGTGTGGTAGAGCAAGCCCTGCCACTTCTCTCTTCCTCTGGTAAGGACTCAGGTACCATCCAGAAAGCCCCATTCTAATGACCTCATCTGAACCTAATTATTTCCCCCATGCCCCAGCTCCAGATTTATTGGAGGTTGGAGTTTATGGCAGTTAGGAAGGGCAGATTTCAATTCATAGCAAGTGAATAAGAACTGTGTTTATGCTATTTGCTTTTCAGGGACCAGCATACTTGTCAGTAGCTAATAATTCAATGGCTGCTTACTAAAGGGAGTGGTGAGCACCAAACGGACTCTGAAATCTGAAGGTTGAGGTCTCATGGGAGAAGAAGGGCCACAACCATGGGGCACATTGCTACAAGGCAAGTGAAGGAGCTTCGTCTCTGCCTTTTCCATTTGAAGATGAAGTTAATGGCAGTCATTTCTAAGCTTTGGCAGCAAATTAGCCTGAAAATTTGGTGTCCAGCAACTGCATCTTTGTGTTCATGGTACCGAATGTTCTTGGAGAGCCTGAAGCTCTTTGATAAGCGTGGCACAGCTTACTTTTAACCTCACCTGGAACTTCTATAATTTGTTCCCAGACAAAGCAGATCAAGTCCTCTCGGATGGAGACAGGCTGTGTCTTATCAGCCTGCAAGTTAGTGCTGAGAGCTTATTCCCTCATAAAAGGGAAAGTGGGCTATCTTGGACTGCACTGGTAAATCTTTAATATTTCTTTAATAGGTAAATTCACATTTAAGAAGATAGGTTTGGATGCCATTTATTTAATGCTCCAAAGTAATAGGCAATTGCTGGTGTAAATGTGTTGAGTTCCACAGGTTATTCCTTTAGAAAATTTCCCATAAAATTATAAATAATGAAATGACATAGAGAGAAGAGGGGGAGAGAGAGAGAGAGGCAGGGGGAGGAAGATTTTAAATGACTTTTCTTCTTCTTCTACCTCTATTAATTAAACCCCATTTTAATGTTCTGCTTTGGAATACTCCTGTCAGTTTGTTTACAGCACTGTTTCCATGGCAACACAATTAATGGAGAGACTACTTTAACCTGATCTTGTGGGTGAAAGCAGGGAGCAGGGGATCTTCACTACCCTGCAGGGCAGAGCTCAGATGTGTGTGCCTCCTGACCAGCTATGGAGGAAGCATTTTCTTCTTTTTTTTCCCTTCTTAAAAATGTATTATTATTATTATTATAACTTATTCACATTACATCCTGATTGTTACCCTTTGCTCATATCTTCCTGCTCCCACCATCCCTCCTGACAGGGGGTGGGGGCAAGAGGAGATTAGGGGGCTCCTTCCCCACCGTCTGACCACAGCCATGTAAGTCTCATCAGGATAGCCTGTATCCCCTTCCTCTGTGTGCCTGCAAGGCCACCATGCCAAGGGGAAGTGATCAAATCATAGGCTCCAGAGTTCACGTCAGAGGCAGTTCCCATTCCCTCCCCTCTCCCCCGATGTGGAGAAAGAGCTGTCCATAGGTCTAGGTACTGGGTACTCTGCACGCATTGTCCTTTGTTGGTGTATCAGTTTGTGCTGGGCCCCTGGGTCCAGATCCTCTGGCCTTGATGGTCTCCAAGGTCTGTAAAGAATTGCGTAGATATTTTGATGGTGATTGCATTGAATCTGTAGATAGCTTTTGGTAAAATGGTCATTTTTACTATTGCTTATCCTCCTGATCCACAAGCATGGGCAATCTTTCAAATCTTCTGCTATCTTCCTTTTCACTCGGCTCTGCCTGCTAGTTTTGCAGCTGAAAACTCTTTCGCCCCCTGGTGGTAATACGTGCAAGGACAAAACAATCAACTACTGGTCTTAAAAGTAGGTGAAAGAAACTGCTCATGCATTCCTTCCCGCTGCACTGTAAGAGCTTATTTCTACACCCCTCTGCCTGTGTGGGCTTCTGGACATTAGCATGCATCTGGAAGACATGACAACTCTGAGAATAATTATCGGGGGCAGCAGCACCGGGCTAAGGTCTGCGCCAGAACAACAAGGGTTCTTGCAAGCACCCAGCACCGCTAGTCTTCCAACGATGGCTCACATTTGCTTTGAGGTGACCTTCAATCACGTTACCAACTTTGAGCAAACTAGTGTCTAAGTTGAAGTGTCTACTGCCATTCTATCAAACACTCTCCCTTCTTTATAGAAACACACACACACACACACACACACACACACACACACACTCACACACACCCTAGTGTTTGCTCCCATGACAGTCTTCATTTATTAAAGATTTTTTTCCACTTAGCTCATAAGACCCATAGCATCCAGAACTCCTACCATGACTAAACACGTGAACATTCTAGGAGCATGACCCCTACCCAAGCGTCACCTCAACTTTTGCATCTGTTCTGTGTGAGTACCCCAACCTCATTCCCGCTGGGAGCTGCTAAATCCTCAAGCTGGAGACATCAGCACAAGCATAGCTGGCAACTAAATACTGCTCGGTACTCCAGCTTTCACCCTACTCAGGACCCTCAAGTGTCCATGTGTCCTTCACCTGTTTCCTTTCTCTTCCATGGACGGGGACAGAGGAACAACTCTCCAGTGACCCTCCTGCTGGGCCTTAATCCCCACCCAGTGCTGTCTGACTGCCAAGCCCTGGTCTTAGTTAAAGGCAAAGCTGGCCCTTTCCCCCCTTGCCAGTGCTGGGTGTTTGAGGAGGGCCCACAGGCTACTACATACAGTTGGTCCCAGCTAATTCAGAGAGGAGGAAGAGCTACTGTAGAATGCAAAGGGATTTTGTTTACTAGTAAAGATGAATTTATAGTTTGCTTGCTTCAGTAAAGTTACTGAGATTTTGTAAGTAATAATTCAGAAAACATAAGCATAGTTGATAAGGACATTGTCTAGTTATCTATAGCTGTCAACTTGGCACAGCCCAGAGCCACCTAAGGGAGCCTCAACTGGACGATTGCCCAGATCACATTGGACTATGGAGACATTTCCTTGATTGCTAATTGATGTAGGAGGACCTAGGCCACTATAGGCGGTGCCATCCCCACCCAGAGGGTCTTGAATTGCCTTAAAAAAGCAAGTTGAACAAGCCACTCAAAGAAAACCAGTAAGAACAGTTCCTGCCATAACTTCCCCTTTTCCTCACATGTTGCTTTTGTTCATGGTTTTCATCATGATGACAGAAAGCCAACTAGATAGAACAAGAATCAAAATACACAAATTCAGAATACTAAGAAAGGATGTGGTTTCTTTGCGGATCCCTCCCAGTGAGAGGCAACTTTTAATGAGAGCAAGGATATACTTCCTAGCTCGTCTGAAAATCACACTGACATTTTATTAATGCATTATGTCTGAACAAAGTCATTTTGTTTTAGCTAAGCTTCCAGAAGCAATTAAACTTGTTTTGGCCAGGACATCTGCTTTTAAAGCTTATGCCCAAGCAAAAATTTAATGACTAGTGAAAATGTTCCTCCTGTGCCACTTCTCACTTCATTTCTGATGTTAAAGAACAAATATTTCCACAACATAACCTTCTTGAGGGTTAGAAGCCTAATTTCCAAACTGGAAAAAAAAAAAAAAAGCTCATACTAAGTTTTAAAAAGTTAAATGGATAGTGTCTGAATGCAAAACAACCATGTAAAACACTAGATGTTATCAGGCCTTATTTCCTCATCAAATCCATAAGTAAGTATGATCTATTCATCAGAAACTCATTATCTCTATTTTGGGAGGTAGACCATGCAGGAAGCATAATTTATGCCCCATTAATTCTTAACAACATCACTTAACTCACCCAAATAATAATCCTGTTGTTATTGAGACATAAGCTAAGTAACAGCCAGGGATAAGCGAACTAGAGTGATGACTCCAAGGACATAAGGCCTAAGAGAGTAGCAGAGGGTTCACACCGCATGCCAGCCCTGTGACTGCTTCCTGAGACCTTGTCCTGACCCCCAATCACTTGCCATCGGTGAGGTGTTTGTTTTGCTTTAATCTAAGGCCCCAGAGAGCACTATTCCTGTTGCCTCTGTGTTGTTCTAAAGACACTTCTCCATGGTCCCCTCTGATTTCTTCCTTTGCTCTTCTGTTAGACAGATCTCTCAAAGATACAATGATATCTTTTAAAGAATAAGATCCAAAACCCAGAGAACTCATATTCCGTTGCCATTCAGTAGCTACAACTCAGAGCTACAACCAGAAGTGCCCCCGCCTTAGGCTGTCGCCCTCGCTCCTCTCTCTCCGACCTCCCTTCACTTGCGACATCTTCAGTCCTCTTCTAGCTGGGCGTGTGTGTGAGTCACATCGTCCCTGTGCTGAGGAGCTCTGCTTTTCAGTTTTGTTGTCCTCGAACTCTAACTCTGGTTTCTGTCTGCCTTTGCTTCCCACACAGGCTCTGCCAACACCAGGGATAGACAAAAGCTCCTCTGTGTCTTTTCTTATCTTTTCCAAAGACCCCTTTGAGTCTATCTCAAATCCTTTCCCTTTGAGTAAAACCTCATTAAAGCCACGAACAAAACATAAAGATCTCTAGTCCCTTTAAAGGCTTCCAACAATGATCATTTTTCTAAGTTCCTTTGACAGACTGATAAAGCACACTACAGAAAAGTGAAGAAAAATAACAGTTTAACGCCTTACGATAGGAAGAGCTCTGTAATTTGTGATTTTTCAAAAGGCTTTTTGTACAAAAACAGTTATTTCTAAGGAAGAATATAAAGTATGATGGATTTACGAAACATAAGACAGGCTGAAAGATATTTATCTTAACTGAATCATTTAAGATGTAAGGGGGGAAAGTGCTCAGGCTAGGGAGATAGCATCAGGTCTCAAGTTCAAATCCCCAGAAACCAGATAAAGAGCCAAGCATGGTCACATGCATCCCAGTGAGCCCATATGATGCAGCTGGAGACATGATGCTTACAGGAGCTTGCTGGCTGCCAGCTTAGCGCCAGGTTCAGCTACAGAATCTTTTCTCAAAGGAATAAGGCAGAGTGTGATGGACCAAGATACCTGATATCCCCCTTTGCCTTGTGTATGCCCTCATACATGTGTACATACATGACCCATATGCATGCCCATACCACACACACACATACACACAGAGAAAGACAGAGGGAGAAAGAGAATATAGATGCTATATTGAATGCAATGACTCTTTATAGTCTAATTGTGTTCATTTATGCTATGGGGGCTGTATGACTAGATTTCCAAAAATTGAGTCATCTTTCCTCTATTACAGACTTGCTTCATTTTTTTTTCCGCTTCATCTTTTGGGCAAGAGTTGTTTTTATTCCCCACAAAACATTCCCATAGGACGAAACATTTCTGGCTAACCCTTTCAAATATGAACAAAATAACATTTATTCAGGATCGTGCCTGCTCTTTGAATAATGTCTCTCTATAAAAGTGAATGATGAGAGTCTGTTTTAGAGATTTGATTTCAAGAAAGGAAGCTCAGTAATTAAAAAGAAAATGAGAAAAGAAATAGAAATGGAAACTGGTCAGAAGGAGCAATAATTTCTCATTTCCATTAAAAAGAATCCCACAGGCACTAAGGTTTATGTAAAATTACCCAGGATGCGACCATTTATTTACCTTCCAAATAGGCCGGTTTTCAGTAAAGGAAATGTAAGCTACATTATTTTGGTTCTATAAGATAAACAGGGTTGAAATACATTTCAGAAGTTAATGTTGCCATGAAGGCATGCAGGAGTAAGCAACAGCAAGGATGGGATGTCTTGGCCAACATCAAAACCTTTCCAGTCCCTCCCATGGTGTCCTCTTCCAGGGAGGCGCCCAGACAGACAAGGCTGGGGAAACATGTCGGTTTGAGGGTTTCTGTATCTTTGGTGCTCACCTGCCCCTCAACCTCTCCAAGTCAGCAAGCAACTCCTGAAAGCAAAGGCGCTACTACAGGCCATGAGGGCCTCACAGGTCTCTAAACTCAAATGAAGATGTCCTTTATCCACATCAATAGAGTGGCAGTTGCCATGCTGAATGCCATGTGCCTAAGAACAGAAGACCACAGGACCAGATCTAGTCCCTCCAGCTAACCTCAAACTGTCAAGGAAACTTGCAGAAAAGCACAAGAGGAAAGTTACCTTGTATTCTCTGTTCTGGATTAAGAGTGTTCTCTTTTCCACTTATAACCTATAAATTTACACCAATGGAAGTGACTCATTATCCCACAAGTTACAAAATTTTAATAACTACTTGAAAGGATTATGAAAGAGTTTAACGAAAACCAAACTCTACAACCAATAGTTGCCCATTGGCGGCTTGTGGGGCTTCATCTGTGCGGTAACTTGCTCCTTAAACTATGTTTAATGAAGAAATCAAAGTATTATGACATCAATCTTCATAGGCTAAATGTCAAAACTTGCAAAAAACTTAGAGACAATAAAGAAAATCTATTGCTAGAGGTCACGGTGGGAGATTTGCCGGGGCAGGAGAGGCATTGGTGCCGTGTACACCACAGATGGGTGCAAAATGGCATTTGGCTAGACGTCTTTGAAAGTGTTTACTTCTTTTTCCTGGTTTTGACCAGTAAACCACCATGGTTACATCATCTCAGTTATCTCTCTTTTTGCCAGAGAGGTGTATGTGGGTCATATATAAAGTATAGCCATCTTTCAAAGTGCCTTTTTATGTAGTGTTATAGAAGGTTGTACCAAAACCCACTATATATCCACAGACTCAAATGGTTCATCCAAGGAGTGCTGTCCAGCATACAGCATTGCTCACTGGTAAAGAGGATCATTGACAAAAGCCATGCTGTCTAGGTGGAGGAGGCCTTCTGTAGATAGACAACCAATGTTGAGCAAAGTAAACAATCAGGGGCGATTTATACATGTGAATTATAAGCAAGAGCATGATGGCTTCACTTGTCCTAAGTCATGTTTTTACTTTCTTTGACTTGTTTCTTTAAACGTTGTCCCTACTTTAACTATCAGGTTCTCTTTTTAACAGTTTCTAAAAATTTGCCTTGAAGATAGAATAAAATTGATTTTTATCATAAACATGCACTCATTATAAATGAATATGGTGACCTTGCTCCTGTTTTTTAAATTACAATGTCCTTTTAATATAAATAAGCATTGCCTGTGATTAATTATGACTTTATTCTTCCTTTATTATTTTGCCTGTGCTTTTTACTCTGGAAATTTCAACTCAATACTGAAGACATGCTATTATAGCTAATCTATTTCTGTCACTATTTTCTTTTTTTTAAAATGGGAAGTGGAGGTGAGGAATTACTGGGGATCAAACCCAAGACCCTGAACAGACTAGGGAAGTGCTCTACCACTGAACAACATCCTCAGCCCTCTCAGCTGAATGGTAAATAGTGTATTTCTAATGGCTTGTCAGTAACAATAGTTACTGTGGGAGTTTTGTAGATAAATTTTGCCAGGTTATGGGTGTCCCCTTCTGGTCTCAGTTTCCTAAGACATTTACATGAAAATGTTGAAATTTAATGCATTTTAATATATTGATGTCGTATCGTCTTAGAAAAAGTTATGCTTATGGGTATCTGCATGCATATATGTGCGCCACAAACATGCAATGGTTTAGAGGCCAGAAAAGGGTGACAGATTCTCAGGAGCTGGAGATGGTTGTGAGCTGCTATGTGAGTGCTGGGAATCTAACCCAGGTCCTCGGCCAGAGCACCCAGTGTTCTTAGTTACTGAGCCATCTCTGTTGTTCCCAGCTCTCCTGGTAATTACATTTGCTCTCTTTCAGTCCGTTTATTTTATTCTTATCAAAGTCATCTGTCCAAACATGAAAGAAAATACTTTTGTCAAAACCCTCCTTTCTGAGAATTCAAACTCTTGGCAGACACTGGACACGGTGGGATGGATCACAGTGAAAGTGAAGCAGAAATGAAGACAGACACGAGCCACAACCTATGTTCGTAAGTGTCCTATAGTGCCAAAAGCGACACTGTCACCCCAGAGTGTAGCCTGTCAGTTAGAAGCCCAGATTCCAAACCTTGCCCTTGGTCACACCTGAGTCAGTCTTAGAGTGGGAAGGCCGTGTCAGCACTCTTGGCTACTAGCTCCCCAGCTGCCTCCAGAGCTCATTAAAGAACCCAAGCAAACATGTAGGCAATTTACTTCCGTTACTTCCTATTTTGAGGTCTTGAAGCTACCATGATATTGATCTATATTTTTAGAGTTATTTTATTTCCTGTGCTTTGAATTCCAACTTTGTTTTTTCTAAAATCCAAGTATCCGTGTGTTTCAGTGATTCTGAAAACTGCCCGGCCATTATCTTTATTGTCTTCTCTGCTTTTCTTCTGAAAACTCCAAAATATCTACGTCACATTTTCATTTTTCCTACGATTCTGCTTTTGTTCATTGTGAGATAAGTGTTCATTATGCACCACCACCCGTTGGTCCTGCCGTCACGAGGGAGCCCAGGTTACCTTCAGACCCACGGCAAGCTCCCTGCCACAGTTTCCTCCTGATGCCTGGAGTTATAAGCGCATGCCACCACACCCAGACACCCTGCGGAACATTTTGTAACATATATAAATGTGTGGCAACAGCATTACTATTGTATTGCAGAGAAAGAAAGATGTAACATGACTGTATGTCATTGGCCACGTAGGAAGAAATGTTACTTAACTGAGCAACTCATCCACCAGATAAAGCACAGCTAGTCAGGGAACTGGGAGAGAACTCTGTAGAAACCTAGTGCAGCAGCTTTACTATTGCAGAGCCCTGGTGCCTTTCTTTAAACACATCGAAGACACGCTGTGCAGGGGATCCACTGAGGCCCTTGTTGCAGTATGTTCTTTTATGGAAAGGTTACCATGTGTTGTAATTTCTACCCAAATGCAGCAATTTATTTTTAAATGATTGTCATTAACGAAATAGATGAGCTGGAAAAAAAAATCCCCCCTGACTTTAAAATGTTGTCATTTTTGTTAACCATTTAATATAGACAAACTTCTCTACCCAAATCTGTTGCCTGCTATTTCGGGGACCCTTTCAACAAACTTTGTGGTTCAATTATCTTCACAGAAAGAAAGTCAGAAGGTTTAGAAAGCTGGAATGGTGCATTCATCAGAATTCTCTGGCATCTGAGCAGAAATGCAATCAGATCCGAAACCTCGCAGGAGCATATTTTTCTTAACAGGCTGGTGGATGAATGAGAATTTAAAACAGGTGTTATGAAAGCTAATGCTTTTAAGACTAATTATCTGTAATGACAATATGTCTGTGTTCTATGTAAATAAGAACTCAGAATGACAAGCATCTGTCACGACGAAATACGACATGGGGGAGATCAGACTCAAGCTTTCCTTATGGGAAGTTTTCAGAGGAACTTTTTGTCTGGTTAATAAAATATTCAGGTGTTTTTAAATGCCTGAACTCAGAACTGGATGGAAATAAAAATCTGATGGATGCAGACATTTTTTTTCATGGATGAGTTATGCAGATTTAGCCTGATCAGGCTGCACAGCAGGGTCTGCATGCTTATCTGGACCCAGTCTTCTCACCTCTTGTGAATCTTACAGATTCTCTGGGAGCTGCGGTCTAACATCAATGTCTTGATTTATTCACACCAAAAAGGAAATAAGAAGAAATGCCCCCCTACCCTCTTTTTTATCTCAAAACACATGCAGAAACCTGGCGCCCTGAACCGTAGCTCTACATCCTTCTCTCTCCTGTAACTGCAGCTTGTCCTGCCCTGCTCACCCCTCCCCTCAGCCTACAAACACGTCCATGGCATCTTAAAAAGGTAACCCGAAACAGCCAAGTCCTCTGAACCCTGCCATCTGCCAATAAGCTTCCCCTCCTGTCCCTCACACTCAGCAGGCTGTGTTCTTGTGTCTGTCTTCATCTCTGATTCACTTTCACTGTGACCCACCATTGTGTCCAGTATCTGCCGGGATTTGTGAGACTCCTCTGTTAAGAACCCAAATAGCATCATGATGACCGTGGTTCAGTCCTTACCTTATCCAGCCTTTCCTGACTGAACTCCACAAGCAGAGCCATCATCTCCTTGGCGTTCTTCACTCCCTCCCTCTGCTCTCTTGGCCTCGGGATCCGGTTCCACTACACCTCATTGCATCCCTTCCTCTGCCTCCTCTTACGTCATCCCACCACTGCACTCCACAAGCCACCTGGGTGCCCATTGTGAGGCCACTTCTCCTGTGAGAGCTTCAGCTGTGCCTACAGCTTCCCCTTCAGTTGAGACTCCCCAAATATACCTACTCCTAGTCTTCCTTCCTGCTCAAGACGTATGCATCCCTCAGCTCTCTCGGGTTGACTAATGTTTCAAACTCAATGTAACAAAAAGAGAAAAAGAAATCCTGAATCCAGTACCCTCTCATCTATAAAATTGAAGGATGGGCTTTGTCTCTGTCTTGTATCTCATATCCAACCTCAGTGTCACTAAGTCCCCTTCTCTCTGTTCCCATTGTCAGTTGTAGTGGAGAAAGTCATTGTCTCTTGCCTGAACAAGATTTTCTAAGATTCCCCCTCCCACACACACCCCTGTTGCTTGCTACATTTGTTCTGTTTCAGCCCATTCATTTTATTTCTACCAGAGCTATCCAAATTGGAAAACAAAATCCACTCCTGAAGCCCCTCCCATACTGGATATATTATGCATCCTCTCCCATTCTTTCCACCTCTGCCTCTGCAAGCTGTTCTGCCTCGCCAACAGTCACAGCCAGCATCCCCATCCCTTCCCTTGGAGCTCTCCTGTCTAAGAAGAGGCCTGGAGCTTCGGCACCACCACTTTCCGCTTCTAGGAAAGCATCTTCAAGAAGCAAGCTCCAAGATGAGGCCAGACAGATATGATCCCTACTGCAGGGGAGAAGAAAGGACAGAAAAGGAGATGGAGAAGAGAAAGGAAGGGGAGAGAGGAGAGATGAAGGGGACGGGAAGAGAGAGAGGACTGGAGCATCTTGGATTTCAATGTAGTTGTAAGAGAAGGTTGGCAGGACCATTTGCAGAGTCTTTGTCCTTAAGTCTGTTGTGGAAGGAGTTCTTGCCCAAGGATAGACCTTTTCCTGTATGCTCCATCACTGGTGGCAGAAGGAAGAAAGTGAGGCCTCTTGACAGATCAGCTTGTTCACCAATCACCAAGGCACACCATTAGATAGCAATGCGGGAAGAGGTCCAACGTGACAAGTAGATAGCACTAACTTCTGGCCCTGCCTACCATACCAGGTACTTCTACTGCATCTGTGCCTCTTCTATATTGACCAACTTACAGAAAACAAATGACGAGCTTGATGCAAAGCAGCCTCAGCATCTACTTTTACATGGCTGGAAATAGCTGCTACATCACAGCACACTGGTGGGTGTTTCTAAAACATAATCAGAATGGCGCTTGTACAGAGGGGCCCCTGGACACAGTTGCCAGGGTAGCAGAAGTGAAGGCTTCCTGCCATCACAGCCAGTTCAGCTGTAGCTGAGAGGCTAGTGTATCCACAACAGAGATGGAGTCTGGGCCTCAAGACAGACTCCTTGGTGTATCAGCCAGACACACACTTAAAGGCTAAGTTTCTTATATAAGGCTATGCAGAGACAGTGACCATTGGCCCATGTTCATGGCTGCCTTTCATTCTACACTGCCTCTTTCAGCACCACTATCCAAAGACTTACAGAACAGAACGTCTTCCCTTTTGCCGTGTTTATCACATAATGTGATAAGCAAGGGAGCTTTTCAACAACAAAGGAAATGCAAAAATGAGCTTGTGACCAGGAGACTCACTGACAGTATTATCAAGTACGGTGCCATTTAGAAGCAGACAGACAAATTAAATAATGACTAGCCTAGTTAAAGCTAAGCTGTGGGTGTGACATCTTGCCAGCTTGATTGATGTCTTTAAGAAGTAACATGCCAGCTAAACCAATAGCTGGTGTGATACTATAGAGATTAGATGGGCCTGAGAACCATAAAACAATGCTTTCATCCCATCATCAAACAGATACCTTACTAGTGGTATTTGTGTCTACTCTCTGGAATTGAAGGTTCTACTTAAAGTTTCTTGCCTTGTAAACCAGTGTGTAGAAAGCACCATTGAATTCAGAGTTGTGGCTAGCAGCTGATCACTTTGGGACTGCATGTCACTATTTCCAGAGGAAATGGTCTACCATTAGTTAAGTTGACGGTATTAGAGCACCAAGTGGGTTTATAAAGGAAAATATTTGAAACCCAGTGAGCTCCCCGGGTCTGCCAGCAACTGTCCACACATAATAGCAATGGGGAAGATGCAAAAATAGCAACCCATCCTGTACAAGGTAGTCAGTCACACCATCATACCAGGAACCCGAGACATTAAGAGAGGTTAGAGCAGCTTTATACAGAGATTGGAGCTGTTTCATGATCTTATGTTTTACAAAGTCACCTTGAAGCAGAGCCTGTGGCTCATGGACTTGCAGCTCTGCCCTTTGGGGAACAGCATGGCTACTCACTCTCACAGGAATGAATGCTCTGCCTCGGATTCTCTGTACCTCACCCACCACTTGGACCTTGGTCCGTTTCTGCCTCGGCTGTTGCTGTAATGTCCAATCCCAGATGAGCGACGCAGTTCTGCTGCTTGAGGCTTACACCTGATATCTCTAGCTTCTCCTCAAACCCAGACTCAGAGCAAATGCATGGAATCCAGCTTTCTGGAATGTTCTGGGTGACGTGGTCAGAAGTATGAAGAAGTCAGTCCTACTCCACATGAACTTTGTCCAGTGGAAGACTACAGCGGAAGTGGCAGGAGGTGAGTTATTTTTCCATCTGCCCTCTGATAGACTGTTCCAAGGCAGCCGTCCGGCACAGCCTTTGGAGATGCTCTACATCTCTAGAGACAGGCTGCATTTCTCATGGAGAGGTCCAGAAAGGCCCATCACTTCCACTCTCTGAGTGCCCTACGATTACCTTTCCTGGGAAAGGATCATGGTTGCTCTTTTCCTTGACATCTGTTGGGTAGATTCTTTTGGCTACGGCACAGTTGCATTTTGTTGCTCAACCTGTTTGGAAATCTTGATGTTTTCTCGAGTTCCCGCTGGCAATTCCAGCCCTATCATTTGATGGCTGTCTATAACCATCTTATGGTAAACCCAAATTTTGTTTGTTTGGTTTTTTTTCTGTTGTTCTGTTTTGAGACATGATTTGTTTTTATTTGAAGTCCTGGCTGGCCTCAAGCCTGCAATCCTTGCTGTGCACAAAATTCACCACATTAATGAAAATATTCTAAAGCCTCTTGGGGGGGGTTGATACTGAAAGATGAAAAAGATAGAAAGTCACACATGATTGGTTAACTGGTAACTACTTATTCTTCTAATTGTGTTGAAAAAATTATTGAAATTCAAATATGGAGACAAGCTAAATGTTCATATATCACCGAATATAATTGAAAATTCTCTGAAAACACAGATGAAGCCAGAGTGTGTAGCTAGGCTTTTAGCTACATTATTGGGTTCTTTTTCCTACCACTCTTCTCTACCCCAATATCTTCTTTTTTTATTAATTTATTCAGATTACATCTAAATTTTTATCCCCTTGCTTGTCTCCTCCTGTTCCCCGCTCCCTTTCTCTTTTACCCTATTCCCCTTCCTTAGGTCAGTGACAGAAGGGGACTTCCTCCCCCACCATATGGTCACAGCCTATCACTTCTCATCTTGGTAGCCTTCCTGTTCTTTCTCTGAGTGCTACCAGGCCTCAAATATGGGGCACCAGAGTTCATGTCAGAGTCAGTCCCTGCTCTCCACATGACTGTGGATAATGTTCTGTCCCTTGGCTAAATCTGATTAGGGGTTCAATATTTACTGTATATATTGTTCTTGGTTGGTGCAGTAGCTTGAGCAACCTCCCCTGGTCCAGATCTGCCCATCGTGATGTTTTTCTTGTAGGTTTCTAGGGCCCTCTGGATCTTTCTTTTTCCCTATTCTCCCATACTTCTCTCACCTAGAGTCCCAAAAGGAGGCCCCCACATCTATCCCAATCTCTTGGTAAGTGAAGACTTTCAGGGGACATCCCTGTTGGGCTAGTGTCCAATTATAAGTAAGTATATACCATGTGAGTCTCTCTGAGTCTGGGTTAATTCACTAAATATGATCATTTCTAGTTCTATCCACAAACTTCAGGATTTTCTTGTTTTTAATAGCTGAGTAGTATTCCATAGTGAAAATGTCCCACAGTTTCACCCCAATGTCTTTCTAATCCCCCAATACTAGGTATGAGAAAAAAGAAAGATAGAAGGGGATGCAGGTCTCAATCTCATTAGACTACTTCCTGCTGATTAGGGGCATCAAGTACCTTGGAGCAAGTCCGATCTTTGATGTCAGGATTTCTCCAGCCAGCAAACAGCAAAAGCAGCAGCAGCAAGGGGAGCAGCAGCAGCAGCAGCAGGGGGAGCAGCAGCAGCAGCAGCAGGGGAAGCAGCAGCAGCAGGAGGAGCAGCAGCAGCAGGGGGAGCAGCAGCAGCAGGGGAAGCAGCAGCAGGGGGAGCAGCAGCAGGGGGAGCAGCAGCAGCAGGAGGAGCAACAGCAGAGGGGGGCAGCAGCCGCCTCTCAGGGCTCTGACATTATACACCCTCTGAAAAGTCTCTAGAATTCTAAATATAAACTATCCTCAGCTGGCAAAATCACACTCCTGCCAGAGCACAAAGCAAATCATAGTCAGCTGCTGTGGGCACTCTGAAGCAGCCCCATATCCCACACCTGGCATTAAAACAAAAACATATTCCCAACACAACTGAGTCTTTTAAGAAACCAAAATTCTCACTACAAGAGTATACAGAACAGAAAGGTTTCCTGCACCGACAAACAAGAGGACGGGGTCAATAGGAAGACCGCTATGACAGCCCAGCCCTAGTTGGGCTCTAGGAAGTAAAAAGATTAACTCATTTTTATGCACAACTAAAAGAAAACACACCAAGCAAGATGTTTTCTCTGTAGCAGACTTTTTTTTAAAACAGTGAACTATTTTTTTTATAATATTCTTAATTTCAAGGCTATTTTAAATGTCATAAAACACATTCTGAGGTAATCAAAGAGACTGCTCTACTACAAATAAATTCTATTTTACATCATTCTCAGTCAACATGTTCCAGGAAAGTGCTAAGTGCTAGAAATGGTTTTTTAAAATGTTGCCACTTTCCACAAAAACAAGAATTCTGAAATATAATAGACTCTTTCACAACTTTGAAATAGCATGGGAAATAGCCCTAGCTTTTGAATGACACAGAGGGCTATTTTTGGTAAAAATAGAAAATAGAAAACTTACTAAAAAGGCATTCTTCTTCTTTACTATACAAAACATCATGTCCAAATTTTCTATCTGTGATGACAAGAAGCTGTCAGGATATGAAAGATAACTCGAAAAACCCATAAATACTTTTAATTACTTCCTTTAGAATACGGCAGGCATATTAATAATGAATGAGAGACTGCCACTTTTAAAAAAATGTAATATGGGGAGATTATTACAGTAAATGGATACTCTGAATTAATTCCATCATTGTACAAACAAGAAATTGAAAATAAAATGTGCTGCTTGTGATGACTCTTCTGTTCAAAATTTTAGAAATGAAAAACAAAATTTTCAAATCTATTTTTAAAGTCTTTTACTGGTGAAATTTCAGGAAGTCTGAACCAATTTGTAAAAAAAATAAAATAAAATGTAGAACAGTTTGATGACTTAGAACAAAAAAACTAATTGACTTACAGAAGAGATAATGGGCATCTGTGAGTAACTTTCACTAAAAAACAAAACAACCCATAGGGTGGAAATTAAAGACCAAAGTTGCCTGTAAGAGGCACAACCTATGATGCACATAGCCCTGGAAATACACATACACATCCTTGACTTGGAAGTGAGCACCTCTGTATTGGGCATCTTCTTATTAGAAATAAGTGGTCTTGCACTGGACATAAGCAACTTCATATAGGGAAGATGCACCCTCACACTGAGTACTACTATCTTTAAACTGGACACAGACACATTTATACTTTATATTCGCTTTAAACATTTCCATCCTTGCTCTAAACTTGAGCGTCTTTGGTTTGGAAATAAGCACTCTTTTTTCTTTTTTTTTTAGACAGGGGTTCTCTGTGTAACAGCTCTGGCTGTCCTGGACTCACTTTGTAGACCAAGCTGGCCTCAAACTCAGAGATTCTCCTGCCTCTGCCTCCTGAGTGCTGGGATTAAAGACATGCACCACCACGCCCAGCTGAAATAAGCAGTCTTGAGAGGTGACCACCATGGGCAAAAACTATGCAAAGAAACACAATTTAGAGCCAGAACTTAAAATGAATTTTTTTTAACCAACATGGTTTACTCACTCAATGATAATAAGTGAAATAACATAATTTGCCTCTTTCTTTTAGAATTGGATTTATCTATATTTAGTATATGATTCAATATGATATATTTAGGATATATATGTCTGAAGTAGAAGTTTCTGGTTTCTTTACGACTCAGTCACATGATATTTTTCTGGAAGAGAGGGCATGTGATGTTTTGCTAGGAATATGCACATGAGAGTGTGTGGTGAGGATGAGGATAAAAAGACAGTGGGACGAGACTTTTGGCATTTCTGTGCCATGCAACACTTCACTGGTCTTCGCTAGTCTTCACTTAGCAGAGAGAAATGTTCCAGAGAACTTCTCGTGGTACTCTGGCTGATTCTGGCCACTGCAATGGACTCTCGCTGATTCAGCAGAGCCTTGCGGTTTCTGCTGGGTGGTGGGTGGTGCTATGGATTTGTGTGCTATTTGGTGTTGGCTATTGGCCTGGACTGCTGTATCCTGGTGACACAGAGTGGAATTGACCCAGGGAACTACATCTAAACACGTCCACAACCCCCTTTTTCCCATTAATGTTCTTTCTCCCCTTCCTCTGGTTGGTGAGTTAGAAGTGAGGATGACGTGTTTAAGAACCCTAAATAAAGCAGGTTTTTGAAAAATCTAAGCCTACACATGCCAGTCATGAAACAAAGCTATTTGACAACAACTAGGTAAATATAACACAGGCAACTAAAGAAAATACACACTGACTGGATTTCATTGAAATTGTGTACTATTAACAGAATGAAAAAGCAGCCTAGAGAACAGTAGAGAACTCTGGCAAGTCAGACATCTATAAGAACTAATATAGCTTAAAACTCCCCGGTACTAGCCGGGTGCGGTGGCACACACCTTTAATCCCAGAACTCGGAGAGGCAGAGGCAGGTGGATCTCTGAGTTCAAGGCCAGATTGCTCTACAAGCAAGTCCAGGACAGCCAAGGCTATATAGAGAAACCCTGTCTCTAAAAAACAAACAAACAAACCAAAAACAAAACCCTCCCTATTACTCAATACAACAGAAAACTGGAGCCTCAGCTAAAAAGAAATATCCAAAGGTCTGAGATAAACACAGCTCTAAATATCTCATGAAAAGATGTTTCATGTTACTAATCACTATGGAAACATAAAGCAAAACCACACAGAGATGGTACTTCATACAAAAAAAAAAAAAAGGATGACTGTTAGTTAAAGAAATAAACTGCTAATAACAGATATGTTTGAAGACAGAAGGGTCTCGAACCCTCATGCATCGCTGGTAGAAAGAAAAACTGTGACGCCTTAAGGGGGATGACAGCAATGTGATGCTTCCTCGAACCATTAGGCATGGAATGACCTTGTTTTCAGCAATTCTAGAGCTGAAAGCAAAATGTGAGTGGATAAGAGTACTGATACATCAGTGTTCACAGCAGCACCATTCACTGTAGCAAAGCTGGGGAAGCAAGCCAGGTGTCCGTCCCCGGGGCAAACTGACAGACAAAAAAAAAAAAAAAAAAAAAAAACACTTCTACAGAAACATACAATGGGGCGTTCTACAATTTAAAACAAGGAGGAAAACTCCAAGCCTCAATGATAACATTACTGAACCTTAAAGACAGAAGTCTAAGATAAGCCAGACACAGAAGGACCAGTGTGGTATTCATCCACTTGTCTGAAATAAATTTAAAAAAAAACAAAAAGTCAGGCTCATAGAGATAGGAAGCACAAGGTGACTCCAGGAGATGGGGTGGAGGCCACCAGGGAGACAGCCCTCAGTAAGTATAGAGTTTCGGTTTAAGAAGGTGAAAAAAATGGAAGTGGGGGCTCCTAGTGAGGCTGCAGCAGTGACACACCGACCAGCTCATTAAAACTGGCTCTTACGACATTTTGACATCCTGAGCATCTTGCAACATTAACAAATGCGTAACCGTGATGGATTTACATCTGAACAATAGTAAGGATGGATGATGGCATGGCCGGTTATGTCTTCAGACTAGCACAAGTTCAAATGATGCTCAAGGGAGGGAGTGAGGAGGAAAGAGGAGGGTTTGAAGGATACAAATACTAAGCAATAGGCTAATTAAGACCATCTCCAAAGCATGGCATTTTTCTCACATGCATCTTGTCCTTTGGTGTTTTCTGTCTTGTGTCGAGTTCACAGCAGCTGAGCCACAATCTAGAGCCTAATTATAAAGAGCCACTTTGGCTCATATTTAAAGAAGGCTAATCTAAGTTTTAGGAATCCTTAAGAGAAAAAAAATAACGAGAAGAAACCTTGTCTTTATCACAGTGATAAAATCTTAATATTCTTAATATTATCACATTTTAAAAGATTTTTAAAAATATATGTGTATAGGTGTTTTCCCTGCATGTATGTATGCAAACCATGCACATGCCCAGTGCTCATGGAGGTAATAAGAGGGCACCAGATATCTGAAACTGAAGTTACAGAGGGATGTGAGGCACTATGTGGGTGCTGGGAATCAAACCTGGGTCCTCTGCAAGAGCAGCAAGTGCTCTTAACCACTGACCCCTGCCCCTTCTCAAGCACCATGTTGCATTTTACTTTGAAAATGTTGGCCTCAGTAACTCTGCTTGCTAAGACTCCAACATCTTAAAAGTTGCGGGTTTGGGTTTCTGTTTTTTTCTGCATAGTAACTTTATTGGACTCAGGAAATTCTTCTCTTTTCTCTTCCTCCAGAACTTTTCAACCAGACCTGGCACATCACCAGTGTGTCAGAAGTGCTTGTCAAATACTGAAGGAAAGAAGCAATGTACCTACTTCCGTTATGAAAGCCCTATGTTACCCAACAGAATTTGAACATCCATGAATGCTTTTCAGAGGGCAGAAGAGGGCACGTGACTGTGATCGCTCATGAACTGAATCCAGTCCCATCTCATTAGAATGAATTGCTCCCCACGCAGCTAGTTAGTAAGTAGCAGAGAATAAATACATCAGTCTCTTCATCAGCCCTTTGCTCACCCTTGAAATCTGTGCTCACTTAGGTCTCCACAAGCAGAGGAGAGATCACTACATTTATTTCTCAGCCAGGCTCTAGCCAATATCAGGAACAGGAAAGTGAAGCTCAAACCACCAGATTTCTTCAGCAGACTGGGAAACAAAGAAGGGAAAAACTGGAGGGAAAAAAGTGAATAAAGATTTTTTTTTTGCAAGAGGAAAGAAGGGACACATGAGGGAGGGAGACTCAGTTATGTAACTTGAGGATTTGCCACAATTTTTTTTCATTGCCTCAGAATTTGCTTTCTGGGCTTATTTTTAGGACCAACTCTTTTTGCTATTAATTCAGACATTGAATAAAACCCTAAAAGTCAATATACTCTATTTTCCATATCAAACATATGTCACAATATTGAGCCCAAAGTATATGTACTGCTAAATACCCAGCCAAAAGAACATTCCACATACAGTCCATCATCTGTGCTCCTGGGCTCCATGTTTACAGACTCAACCAATCTCAAGTAAAAAATATTCTGGAAAATATCATGTCTCTCAATATTCCCTAAGCAGAATTACAACTATCCACAGACTTTCATAAGTAAGATTGTAAGTAGATTACACTGTTTTGTAAGTAGAGCTTACTGAATTATAGGAATTACATAGAAATACTACTCCATTTTGGTGACAGACTTTATCTACTACAGATTTTAGTTTTCTTAGAGATTCCTGGATGAATACAGAGGAACAACAATAATTAAGTTATTTTTATATAATTATGTACTTTCCCCGCAATGAATGTAGTTACATTTCATCTCTCAAAAAGACAAAACAATTTTTGTTTTCTGGAAAAAGCAATAGATATTTCTACTTTTATTCAAAAGCCTATTAGGAAGGAGCAAAAAGCCAATAAGAAAATACAGATAGTGTTTATATCCTAAAATTATGAACATTTTATTAGTATTCAAGCAATTCAAGCAAGTTTTTTTTTAAAGAAATCAACGCTCTGAGTAGCATATATGGTAGAAAGTCGCTATGGAGCTGGAGAAATGGTTCAGCCGTTAAGAACATGAACTGCCCTTGCAGAGGACCTGAATTCACCTCTCAGCATCCATGCCAGGTGGCTCACAACCACCTGTCACTCCAACTCCAGGAGATCCCATGACTCTGGCCTCCAGGGAACTGCCTTCATATGCATATACCCTCCACATACACATTATTAGAAATGAAATACTTTTTAAAAGAAAGTCAACCTTGCCCATGATTTTTGCAGAGCTTGCACTAGATTTGTCCTTAGCAGGTCACTCAAACTCATTACCTTTGGTTCACTCACCAATGAACCAAACACAGGGACTAGAAACCTGAACCTAGGACCGTAGCCTTTCTTCTTCTGTTATCATATTTACTCTTCACGGTCACTGTTAAAAATATCTCGGATCATTTATTTTATGTGCATAGTGTTTTGCCTGCACATCTGTGCAGCACATGTGGAAAGTGCCTGCAGAGACTAGATGAGGGCGTTGGATCCTCTGGAACCGGAGTTTCAGGTGGTTATCAGCTGTCCTGTGGGTGCTGGGGACTGAACACAAGTCCTCTGCAAGAGCAGACAGTGCTCTTAAGTACTGAGACATCTCTCCAGCCAGTCATTTCTATTAGTGGCAGGTGGGTTTATGAGTTACTCCGGGGAAATACTAGGTGGTTCTCAGAATAAAACGAAGCATCACCCCCAACATCTGCAAATGCTTGCTGGTGCCTTTCCTGGCTGTGACAGGTGGCTTGCACTCTCTTTCTGTGGCAGAAGCTGATACGCTAGCCAATTGTTACCAAAGTCTAACCCTTGGGAATTATAATTAATGATAAGTGGTGGTAAGAATGTGTGGAAGGAATTCCTATACAGAGTTGCTAGGAATATAAACTAGTAGAGTTATTATAGAAAATCATATGGTGGCTTTTCCATAAACTAAAATTAGATCTACCATATTATATATGCTTTATATATACCCCTTCTTCTGGGCTTATGCTAAAAAAAAGAAGAAATTGGTATATCAAACAGATACATGAATGTCCACGTTCGTGTGAGACTGTTTGTTATAGCTAAGATCTGGAATCAGTGCAGGTGACCAGTGATGGATGGATGATAAATGTGGTACACATGCATATTCTTCAGCCACAAAGAAGGATGAAATCTTGTCATACGTGTTGACCTAACTAGAGGATATTAAGTAAAATAGGTCAGATAGAGAGAGAAAAAAACTGTTTTTGTTGTTATTGTTGTTGTTTTCAGTGTGGTTTTGTTTAAAAAAAAAAAAAACTAAACTCCCAACCATTCAATTTTACCAATAAAAATTTGGGAGCCAGATGTTAGGGTGAAAACCTACTAGCTCAGAGAGGCAGAGAAAGCACCCAGCTGACCTTGCTTTTCAGCCAATGTCCCAGAAAAAGCCTTTCTACTCAGCTCACGTCTCAGAAGGAAAGAGCCAAAAGCTAAAAACCTAAAAAAAAAACCTAAAAGTCCCTTCTTCTCCAGCTGTTTTAAATACCCTTCTCTGAATATCCTTCCTTCCTGTTTAATCCCGGTCAGCTGGTTACTTGCTCCGCCTCTTGGCCTAGGGTTAACTTTACTTCACTCTTGTGTGTTAGGGCTTGTTGAGAATAAACAGAAAGCTCTTAGGTTAAAGGTGTGTGTTAGGGCTGAGGCACTCCACAACTAGAAACAGGTATTAAAAGTTCACAATGGAATCGAATATCCTGCAGCAGTGTGGAAGTTCTAAAAATAGAAAGTAGCCCAAATGATGGTATAGTGATCATTAGAGGTTGAAGAAGTACTGTTGGGGGGATGTAGGTAAAGGGAGGCTGGGCGTGCTCCACGGATGCAGTGAGACACTGAAGTGTATTATCTCGTGCAGTTAATGTGTGTTAATCACAAAGAGATTCCAAGGGAGCTACAAATCATGTTCATGTATGCTACTAATAGAACATGCAGTTAGAACGTGTGGATGGATGGATGGCGTAAGAGGTTAAAGCTTGGAAGCTTTTCCACGAAGCTCCTTAAGGGGAGCTGCCTCCTGTTCCACCTGCACCAGACCTGCAGTCCACTGTCAGAACACAGTCCATGGAGGAAGCTGTGTCAGGAGAGTTCCGAGAGTTCGCGAGAGAACTCCAAGTAGCCTCCGTTCCCCCCACAACATGCATGTGTTCCTCGACTGTGCTTTCCGACCCTCCCAGGTGTGTTTGCTTCAGATTACGCATCACTGCTTGCTCTTGCTATTCACAAATAACTCCAGGTGTGGGTTGCCCTTGTAACAGTGTACAGCCTAAATTCATACAGCCTTGCCCAACCCTGAGACTAGAAATTGTCTGATTCCCAGGATAAAGTTGGCCATTGCATAAAAGTTGCCTCATTTTTAGGCTTGACTTGCCCAGGTTCCTACCACCAACTAGAGAGCTAACATCCATCCTTTTGAAGCTGGACATCATAGTGCGTGACTTTAATTCCAGCACATGGGAGGCAGAGGCAGGCAGATGAATCTCTGTGAGCATGAGGCCAGCCTGATCTACACAGGAATGCCAGGACTATGGAGAGAGACCCTGTCTCATAAATGAAAAAAAAAAAACATTAAATTCTATTGGCTGCTTAAAATACTTTACAGTACTATGAGAATCAAATGTGAAATCTGGCTTTTGGCTTGTAAATATAACACGTGCCTGAACTGGCACCACACCCTCAACTGTTTCCATTTTAAACCCCTAGAACATTCCATGTCTGCATGTCCCTCCTAAGGCCCTTCTGGTCTTACCTGCAGGAGACTCTGGCCAGTCAGAAGAGCCAGAGTAGCCTCCTCTAGGTCCTCTGCCCCATGGGCTCCGCCTGGCCTGACCCATCTCAGTCCCTGATGCCTGTGTTCCACCACAGCTGCCCTTCTGATGCAAACTTCCATCCCTCATGCATCTCCTGCCCTGCAGGTGCTATAAAGATGGAGAAACGAAGGAAGGAAGGAAAGAAGGTTCACCAAATAGAAGCAATGTGGCCATGGCAGAGAGCCTAGGAGATCTGTTATCAAAGCCATTTAAGTCTCCAAGGAACAGACCCAAACCACACCCATTTGTGACAAGGAGAAATCTGAACACTTATTTTTAATACTCTTAGACATGTAAGCATCCTTCAGCCTGAAAATCCACACATATCATCCCTCCTCCCACTCATTCCTTACAAATCCACTCCTTGACAACTACTGAATTCCCTTCTCAGACCTGAGAGCTCCAATCAGTGCAAGGCTGTTTTATTTTCAGTATTACAGGAATTATTTTGAGGGAGGGGGGGCTTATTCCAAACAATGCTCAACTATGGTAGAGTACTGTAGACATGACTCAGGAGGCAGCACTTGAGAACTGAACAAATATCCAGGCTTGGGGATTTAGGAACTGGGGAATTGATCTATGTATAGTAATTAATTGCCCTGACATCTGTCTCTTCCTGCATTGCAGCAGGCTCCAGGCTCCATCTTGTACTCTATTCAGGAACAAGGGCCGCTACCACAGTGCCCACATATCACCACTAGATAATAATGGATGCTCCCTGCGTCTCTGCGCAAGTTCACCTGAGAGACTGTTGCAGAAGCTTCTGGTTATTAGGATGGCCCACAGTCATCTCCGGCAATCATGAAGATGGGCTTTACCTTTCCTCTGTGGCTTCTAAACCTCCCTTCTGTTCAGCATAATCTCCAGCACTGAATTTAGGATGTGAGCCAATTCCTCACTTATATGGATTGTGGTCAGGACCGTGTGGTGGTTTTGATGAGTGATGTCCCCCATAGGCTCTGGTGTAAGGTGGCGCAGCTTGAAGAAGCTATGGAAGCTTTGGGAGGTAGAGCCACGCTGGGGAATATGTACCACTGGGGACGGTTCAGGTTACATCATCTCTCCCACTTCCTGTTTCCTCCCCGTATCCTGTGTATGATGGAAATCTCATCACCCAGCTTCCTGCTCCTGCTCACTGCTGTCATGCTTTCCCCATCTTTTTTATTAAATATTTTATATATACAGTTATATTATTACATACATATATACAATAAACTACCTACAGCAAGAAAAACCACGAGACAATCAGGAATTATATAAGTGTTACATTCTTAGTGTTTTGGCTATTTGTATTTGGCAGCCTTGAACAAAGCATCTTTCCTATCTTGGTGAATCTAAAATTCTGAATGTAAATCAATATCTATCATATCTCGCCATTATCTTGATGGACTCTATCTATTGCTCTGCAACCTTAAGTGAAGACAAATTCTTTCTTCCTTAAATTGTTTTCAACTATAATGTTTTATCACAGCAAAAGAAAAGTAACCAACACAGTGTGACACCTAAAAAGGAGCCCTCAGCCTGTGATGCCTGCCACTGGGCCAGATGTTTATCTACATTAAGAAAAAAAATGACATTCTATGTATGTGTGTGCGTGTACGTGCATGCATGTGTGTGTGTCTGTCTATTAGAGGCGTCAATGTCTCTACCTCAACCATAGAGGTGTTCTAACTTGTAGAAAATGTGGGCTGAAAGCCATGGAGTCTGCATATGTAGATTTTGTCTTCTCTTTGAGCGTGGGAACAGAACTCTTTTCTTTTCTTTTCTTTTTTCTTTTCACATTACATGTAGCCCCCTCCCTCCTCTTCTTCCAGTTTCACCCTCTTTTCCTCTTTCTCTCCCACATCCCCTACTCCTCAGAAAAGGGGAGGCCGCAACCACCCACCCCAGCTCATCAAGTCGCACCAAGACTGAACACATCCTCTTCCCCTATGGTCTGGCAAGATAGTCCCACCAGGGTTAAGTGATCAAAAAGCAGGCAAGAGTCCATGTCAGAGCCACCTCCTCCTCTCCCCTTATGAAGGAAGGGACCCACATGAAGCCTGAGCTGTCCATTGGCTACATCTGTGTAGGGGGCCTAAGTCAGTCCACGCATGGGCCTTGGTTGGTGCTTCAGTCTCCAAAAGCCCCTCTGGGCCCTGGTTAGTTGGCTCTGTTGGTCTTCTTGTGGAGCTCCTGTCACCTCAGAGGGCTGGCTATTTCACTTGAGGTATGTCATACCCTATAGGAGTCCTAACTCCTGGGACCCATTACAATCCCACTCCTCCCTCTACCTTGAAAAACCAAAGAGTGCGTGATAAGACATATCTTCTTCAGAAAATGTTATTGGGCTTGCCTCAAAGAAGATGGAAAGTGCTCTCTGAGACGGATGTTGTTGATGGTGATGAGAGGGAAGAGTGGGGGTTGGAGAGAGCCTATTACGGTGTGCGGGATTTCAGTTTGTTTTGTCTGAAAGCTAGCCAGCTCAGAAACAGAGTCTAAAGATTCCAGTTTTGGTGACTGCAGATGAAGGTCTATGCTTGATAACACTTTTGAAGAAGCTACAGTTGGATGGATCGTGTCCAGGTAAAAGAACCAGCCTTGCTGGCCAAAGAGAAGGGAGGAAGGCAACTCAGTAAGCAACTTACTGACAAAGAGTTCTAGAAGTTGAAGGAGCCCTGTCTGTGAGATCTCCTCTTTGTTTCTCGGGGCTGCAGACAGAGGATGGTAGACATGAGAACAGGTCATTGGCTGTGAAACTGGAAGGGCACGCATGACTGCTGCAAGAGTTAGTGTCAGTATGCCATCTAGCAAACTGGCCACGGCCAGGACCCTGAAGTCTGCATCCTCCTCCTCCGAATCAACACTTTATGAAGGCACCAATGGGGACAGTTTCTCCACAAGTAGATCATAATGGTCTCCAAAAGAAAATGTTTCTTAGCAAAATGCCAGGTGGAGGGCTCCTTCCTACATCAATTCCAGCCAACAGAGAGAAAGCATTCAAGCTTATATTTCAAGGGAAAACTGAAACCAACTTCTGATATGATTTCCTTTAATTCCTTGTGGTCAAACTTAGTCTGAAAATGTCAAGACCTCTGACAAAGTTATTAACAGAATGACAGCAATCAACACACCTCTTTCAACAGCTTTAAATATCTATTGCTTCAGCTCCTCCATCAAATGACACAGGTTTGGTGAAAGGATCAAGAAATGAAATCCAGCATATACCTGAAATCTCAGCACTCGGGGAGGCAGAGGCAGGCAGAGTTCGAGGCCAGCCTGGTCTACGAAGCGAGTCCAGGACAGCCAAGGCTACACAGAGAAACCCTTTCTCAAAAAAACAAAAAAAGAAAAGAAAGAAAATCCATCTTCCTGTTTTCTAAAAAAAAAATTCACTCTGTCTTCAAAGGTAGGTGTGACTTTAAAGTGAAACGGTTTTCAAGAAAATAGATCAAGGAAACAATCAGATGTTATTATCCTAATATCTAGAAGTGATAAAGGACACTACTTTTGATCAGGTAACAATGATGAAGATATTAGAATTTTTAAAAATATATTCACCAAACTCTGGCACATCAAATCCTATAAACAGCAAACTTTGGATTTAATGACACAGATGAACTCTAACCCAGTAATAGTGGGTGGCTTCAACACCCTGCTTTCTCCCTACTGACAGGGCATCTAGATAAAAAAAAGTAAACAAACATCAGAATTAAGTGGCATCATACACCAAATGCACTTAACAGAGGTCTGCAGAGCATCCCTCAGTATGAAGGAAAAATGAGCCCAAAGTTAATGGCTTTAAAGTAGATTGCTATGAGCGAATTGGTGAGGCAGAATTGAGCAAGATGTTGAATGCAACACACTGAATGGAAAGCTACGGCTATCCGTGTTCTTTAATACAGAAGCTGCTACCACGGAGACAAGTCAATGGAAAATGCAAGCACATATAATGAGGGAAATGCTTCATTTTTCCTGTTTACAAAAATGAAAAGTCATCATTTTAAACAGATTTGTGTTGTCTCCATAACAAAAGAGGCTCTGGTTAACAAGGAGTCATAGGATGAGTGTATTTAACAAATGATTCATCAAAACAAATGAAATACAGTGGGTTTTTTTTTTTTTGCAATAGGTATGCTATGCACATGAGATGGAATCTATTTAGCCATATAAAAGGAAAAAGTGCTGTCATTTGCACCAGCATGGGTGGAACTACAGGTCATTCTATCAAGCGAAGTAAGCCAGACACAGAAAGACACGCGTACCACAGCATAGCTCTTTCCTATGTATCTAAAGACATTTGTCTTATGAAGTTGACAGTAGAATGCCACTTACCATAAACAGTGGGAGGCGGCAGGAGCAAAGGATGAGGTGTGAAAACACTTGTCCCTGGTTACTAAGTTATACTTTCACGGGAGAAATAATTTCTGAGTGCCGCATTCTAACACACAGTAGGGTTACTACTGACAAAGGTTATATATCATATTTTTTCAAAGCTCAGAGAAAAAATGTTGATTGTTTTCACCGTTACATAAAGATAAATCTCTGGGAAGTTACATGCACTTACCCCGACTCAAACATTACATAATTTATATATGTATACTATAAATATGCGCATTTTTGGTACTGATTAAAGAGTAAAAATTGGAGCCAGGCAGTAGTAGTGCACACCTTTAGTTGCAGCACTTGGGAGGCAGAAGCAGGTGGATCTCTGAGTTTGAGGCCAGCCTGGTCTACAAGACAGAGTTCCAAGACAGCCAGGGCTACACAGAGAAATCCTATCTCAAAAAGAACAAAAACAACAAAGAATAAAAGTTGTCTGCAGATATAAATTAGTAATAGAAAAATTTCTTAGCATATAAAGGGTCCTGCTTTCAGTCCCTAGTACGACTCATAAATAAACAAAATGCATATAAAAGCTCATATGCTCGTATCTGTGTGTGAGTTAAGTCTTAGCACCTCCCCAACTGCCAAAGCACTCCTGTTTGTGTCAAATGCATTACATCAGTGTTTAATTCCATCCCCTGATGAGATCTGCACCCCATCTGCAGAGGAATGGAGTAGACCAATTTGCTCTAGAATTTTTCTCCCAAAGGTTGTTGAGCTTTCCACAACATAACCTAATAAGTAGTCACCAGCTAAGAACTCCTGAATTCAGTTTTCAAATATTCCTGGCCTAAGTAATTATGACCTTAGTCGAACTATGGTTCCAGACCCAGAAACCAGCTTCCTGTCATCAGAGTGGAGGAATGGCTTGTGGATAAATGCTTGCTGTGCAAGCATGAAGATCTGAGGGTAGATCTCTTACCCACATACAAGCTGAGAATAGCAAAAATAAAAATATCTCAAAGAAAAAATGAAGATCCTGTCACAGCATCAGAAGACCAGAATGATCAGTGTGGATTGCGCTGCATGAGAAAAAGGTGTCATCTCAAAAATAAATGTATTCATGAGTACCACATGTGTGCAGTACCCAAAACGGCCAGAAGGAGGCACTGGGTCCCTCTTCCGCGACCCAGTAACTTGGGACTGAAGTTACAGATAGTTGCCAACCACCATCCAGGTGCTGGAAATTGAATCCAGGTCCTCTGTAAGAGCAGCCAGTGCTCTTAATTATTGAGCCATCTCCCTAGGTGTCCTGATTTTTTAATCAATGCCTTCAAATCTTTTATTCCATAGTAATCATTTCTTCTAAGCAAAATGAAACATTATTTTATGATACCAATTGCTTCCTGTAAAAAAAAAAAAAGCTATTATTTTTAACTTCATTTTCCCCATATAATCCAAATAAGTTCTGTTGAGTTGAAAATAAGAGACGCTGTTTTAGTTGAACCGTTTGACTGTCCAATTGCTGTGCCTGCACAAATCATACAGCTCTTACACAAATGAAATCCCACTGCGTGTATTTTGGGGATCCTCTGCATAACTTATAGGCAGCTGTATGTATTTTTACGTATCCTTTCTTTAACGTGCTGTTTGTGACTCATGAGGTCACTTCACATTCTGATCATCTACCCTTTTCTACTGGTAAGTATTATTCCTTTGAACGAAAATACTGATTTGGCTTACAATATATACCAATCCCTGTTAATAAATGCGTTCATGAGTGAACTCCTAAAGACGCCCAATGTTCTACAAAGGAAATCAAAGGTAGACACAGAGCAGCAAGGAAACATATTGGGTTATCTCCTGTGTTTATTCCTGACCAGAAGAATGTGTGGCAAACATCCCCAGAACGTCTGAGCAAACTTTCAAGCCCTAAACGCACCTCTTTCATTAGCTAAGGCCAAGCTAAGGAGCAAGCGGCTAACTTGCCCAGGGAAAGCTCTCCGGGCCCCACCCTGAGTTGGGTTGCCTGGGGAACAATGGTACAGATTCCTGGCTCCCAGACTTGCTCCTGCCTTTGCAGCAGTTCCCTTAGGAACTCATTAAAACCTACACTGCATGGTCCCATCCCTGACACTATTCGTTGGTTTTACAGAGACCGCGGTTTTGGCAAGTTCCCAGGTGCTGTAGCTGCTGTTGGCACAGCGACAACACTTCAGAAACCATTGCTGAATGTGAGCGTGCCTCATGTAAATGAAACCTCCAGAGCAGCGGGTCTCAACCTTCCTGACGCGGCAGGCCTTTAATACAGTTCCTCAGGCTGTGGTGACCCCTTTAATACAGTTC
>OU015751.1:91432699-91463059 GCA_907169655.1 Acomys percivali | reverse complement strand
TTTTTTTTTCCCATGTGAAACTTCAGAGTGCTTCCTCTGGGCCCACATGGCTCTTTTCCATCCCGTGGTCATTCTCCTCTTCTTCCTCCTCTGGTTTCTGTCTCTCTCTTTCCCAAAAATCTCTGTCCCAAAAGCTGAAGAATCTTTGCCACGCCTACCTTCCTTTGGCCCTGCCCAGGTATCAGCTTTTCTTAATTAGTAAACAGAGAGGCAAGGTTAAATAGCAATAGTTGGGGTACATGACAGTCTGCAGTAAGAATCTTGGAGGGAAAGCAATTAACAAATACAAAGCACCAGACCGTAGTCCAATAGGCTGCCTTCCTGCTAGACCCACAAAAAGCAGAAGGAGCAAGGAATGTGTTTGAATCAGTCCATCAATCTCTCTCTCTCAACCTCTCTCTCTCTCTCTCTCTCTCTCTCTCTCTCTCTCTCTCTCTGTGTGTGTGTGTGTGTGTATGTCTCTGTGTGTGTCTGTGTGTGTGCATGCACACACATGTGCATGTGTGTGTGTTGGATAGAGGTCTCTCACTGAGCCCCATGAATCCTTCTGTCTCTGCACCCCAGCACTGAGGTGACAAACACATGTCCAATCCAGCTTTTAACAGGAGTGCTGAGGATATGAGCTCAGACCCTCAGGCTAGAAATGCAAGGCCTTCATCAACTGAGCCATCTCCTCAGGCCCTAAAATAATCTTTATTCTTCGGAGCTTATTAGTGACCATGAGAACTCTGCCTTTATTCCTTGGTCACCCCCCATAGGCCCAACTCTCAATCAATACTGTCACTTTAAGAATGTTGTGAGCTGTAGAGGAAAATGCTTCAGGCCTTTCAGCTTTGCTGCATAACCTAGCTAGCATCTAACATAAGGATAGACTGAGCAAAACTAATGCAGAAAAATACTGCCCCCAATTGGAGGCTATGGTGAACACTTGACACCAACAGACTGAATGGTTTTAAACTCCTTGCCAGCATTTTCAACAGAAGTTAATTAAGTCTAAAAATGTTAATTAATCTTGGAAAGAACTTTGAGGGCAAAGAAAGATTAATCAGTTTAATTAAGAAGATCTGAGATCCAGCTAAGCTTTTCCCACCCACTTGTTTGAAAAGGAGCTACATGCTACCATCTCCTAATCCAGATGGATAGGAATGGGTTTGGTGTATCTACTGCCAAAGTCGCAAAGCACCTTAGGTACCAACATGGAGCTTTTAAACTAACTTTAAAAGTCTTGCTAGCAGAATATTAAGTCACCAACACAGAAACAGACATCTTACTGAACTTCAAATAGCCTTTATTTCTATGTATGTGTTATAGAAAACATATATTATGAAACCTCTGTTTTCAAACTGTGTGTGTTGTTTTGGCTGGCTTGTTTTTTTCTATTTAATTATGCCATTCACAGTCTGCAGAGCTCTGACTTATTCTCCCCATAACCTCTTACCTACATCTTTCCCCAATCTATTCATTCAATGTCACTTATGCAAAAATAGTCTTCGTGTGAATTTGAGTTCTAGAAATATGTGTGAATCAATGAATTATGGAATTTTAGGAGGGAATATAACTTGAGATATTCTTTTTGTTGTTTTGGGGGTACTATTTTTCATTATAATGTATTTTTTGTAAATTATCAGGGGCTTTGAACTTACGACTTTCTTCCCCCCACACACACACCAGCCACACACACACCCATGCTGAGATCACAGGCATATACTACCTGTGCCAACTCTAGATTCCTGAGTCAGGGACTTAGGGTGGCCCTGAAATTACAACCCCACCCCCGACCCCCGCCACACACACATACACATGCTAAAGTCACAGGCACGTACCACCTGGCCCAGCTCTAAGTTCCTCTTAACAGAGCACTGTGTCATAATTAACCAACATCTTAACATTCTTTTAAAATGTATTTTTTCTGTATTACAAAGTCCAGGGCTAACACCTCTATAACAAAGCACAGATTAACAAATGTAAAGAGTGTAAGCTGTGTTTGACATAGGAAACTTCAGAAATAAAGCTTCAAAGACCTAAAGGATAATATTTTCTTGAACAATTTTTATCCTCGTACTATTACAAAATTTTAAAACCTTAAGGCAATCCACTGTGAGTTTGGCATAGTCTATTATATCCAAACTGTAGAAAAAAGCTTAGGGACAATTTATGCCAACTTTATCACTAGTAAGAAACAAAAGCTCAGAATCCTGGCTCTTGCCTGCTCCATCAAAAAAAAGGTCCACAAAAGGCAACTTTGCAGAGACTGGGAAGAGGATAGTGGCTTCCTGGGGCTGGGAGTTGGAGTAGGGACTGCTTGGGAAGAGACAAGAAAATTATATCATGGTGGCAGAATGTTTAGGGTGAGGGGTTTAGCTCCAGTAGTAGAGCTCTTGCCTAGCACTCACAAAGCCCCGACTGGATCTCCAGTATGGAATACCAAGGAAAAAAGTGTCTTATAAGGTTGCAATGTACCTCTATAAGTATAGTGATTCTTTACAGTGCATACTTACAATAAAGGAACTTTATGGCTCTGGAAATGAAACTTTAAAAAACAACAGCTTTAAACAAAATTGGCAACTAAGACTAAGTTTTTAAAAAATACAAAAACTTAAAATCAGAGATGATAGAAGAAGCATTAGAAATGGCATCCAAGAATTACAAATGATTATTATAGAATATTATAAATAACTAAGTATCAACAGGCTGGTAACCTAGAAGATAACAAATGGACAAATTTCTACACATATGTATTTTATGAAGATTGAATCAGAAACTGAGCACAGTGGTACATGCCTGTAATCCCAGCATGCAAGGAGGCAGAGGCTGACAGATCTCTGTAAATTTGAGGTCAACCTGGTCTACAAAGCAAGTCCAACACAGCCAAGGCTATACAGAGAAGCCCTGTATCAAAAAAACAAAAACAAACAAACAAAAGATTGAATCAAGACAGGTGGTGGTGGTGGTGGCGGCGGCACACGCCTTTAGTCCCGGCACTTGGGAGGCAGAGGCAAGCAGATCGCCTTGAGTTCGAGGCCAGCCTGGTCTACAAAGCAAGTCCAGGGCAGGCAAGGATACACAGAGAAACCCTGTCTCGAAAAACAAAACAAAACAAAACAGAAAAAAAAAAAGATTGAATCAAGAAATGAGAGACCTATAGATCAATAAAAAGTGATGAGATTGATCAGTACAACAAAGATCCCCCAAAGCAAAACCCAGCATCAGGTGGCTTCACTGCTGAGTCCTACCAACTAGTTGAATAATACATACCTATTAAACTTAAATTTTAAATGGCATAAAACTAGAATTACCCTGATATCAAAGGCAGATGGAAATGGTACCAACAAGGAAATAATATGAGAGCAAAGCTAAGCTTGCAAACTAGATGCATGAAGGTCAGTATGATAGACTAAACAGTTTTGCAAAAATCTTTGACAACTGGATTATTTGGTCAAGAGTTACTTTGCAAGCATGATGATCTGAATTTGATCCCCAAGACCTCATTTATATATTAACAACAACAAAAAAAAAAGCCTGAGAACAGGGGAGAAAGCTTAGGTAAAGCACTGCCTTGCAAGGATGAGGACCTGACCTCCATCCTCAGCACCCATTTGGAAGCCCAGCACGGTCATGCATGGGATGGGGCAGGTTCACCGGTAGGATTTGCAGAGGTTGCCAATCAGGGATCTCTAAGTTCAGTGAGAGACCGTCTCTCAAAAAGATAAAGTGAAAAGCAATAATATAAGACAGCAGACTGACCCCTGGCCTCCACATATGCACATACAGAATCACACATATGCTATAACACACACACACACACACACACACACACACACACACACACACACACACACACATCATATGTGGCTTAACAAAGCATGTTTAGTCCCAGTGTAGGAAAGGCAAATACAGGTTGACTGGTGGAGTTCATTGGCTATCCAGCATAGGTACTTGGCAAGTTCTAGCATAGTAAGAAACTCTGTGCTAGAACAAAAGTAAACAAACAAAGAGTGGATGTCACCTAAGGAACAACAGTTCAGGCTGTTCTCTGGCTTGCACATCCTTGTGTATATACATGCATATACACTCACACTCAGACATATGGACCTGCACACACACATACACAAAAAAACTTAACAGAATACTAACAAACTGAACCTAGTAACACATAAGAAAACAGTGGTAGCACATGCCTACAATTACGACAATTTAGAGGGAAAAGTGGGAGGGCCAGAGGTTCAATGCCGGTCCCTATTGCATAGTGAATTCAAAGCCAGATTGAGTTACATAAGAACTTGTCAAAAAAAAAAAAAACCCTACTATGATTGTCCCCAGGGATAGAAATATGCTTCATCATATGTAAATCAACAAATATGATAGATACATCACAAGTCCAAATAAGGAATAAGTATAGTATATATCAATAGATGCAGAAAGGGCATTTGATAAAATTCAATCTCCCTTCATGGTAAAAATTCTAACTCAACTATATAGTATGAACATACCTCAGCATAATAAAGATCATGGCAAAGAAGCACCTAACATATTTAGTAGGGAGAAAGCCAAAAGCTAAAATTTAAAACACGACAAAGATGCCCACTTTCACCCCTCCTGTCCCAACACAGCACTGAAAACCCTAAACAGGTCATCAAGAAGGAGAAAAATAATAAAGAGTATAAAACTACACAGAAGGAATGCCAACAGTCACTATTTGCAGGTGGTATGATCTCATATAGAGAAAGTATTCCCAAACTATTAAAGATACAAATTCAGCCAAACTTCAAAATACAATATTTAAACTCAGTAGAGTTGCTATATGCCAGTAATAAAATATCTGAAAAATAAGTCAGGTATGATGATGCATGCCTTTAATCCCAGCAGTCGAGACACAGAGGCAGGCGGCTTGCTGTGAGTTTGAGGCCAGGCTGATCTACAAAGTGAGTCCAGGACAGCCAAGGCTACACAGAGAAACCCTGTCTTGAAAAACCAAAAACAAACAAACAAACAAAAAAAAAAAAACCAGAAAAAGAAAAAGAAAAGAATTTATAATAGCTATAATAGAACAAAATTTATGTAAAGTCATGAGAAAACTATAAATACACCTAAAATAAATTTAAGAGGACACACACACACACATACACACACATGAAGTCATCCACAAAAATCAATAATGTTTAAATGTTCACACTGCCCAAAACAAACTGTAGATTCAGTGCTGTCTTTACCAAAATCCTAGAAACAGTAATTTGCTGAATGAAAAATAAAATCCTAAAAATTATGACACCTCAAAAAAACTCATCTAAATAATAAAGACCACTATGAGCTAAAAGAACAAAGCAGAAAGCATTACACTAACTGACTTCAGAACAAAGCTGTAGTAATCAAAAAAGCCTGTTATATCACCAGGATTGATGACACATGCCTTGTGTCTTTAATCCCATCACTCTGGAAGCAAGCAGATCTCTGTGAGTTCGAAGCCAGCATGGTCTACACTGAGAGTTCCAGGACTACACATGGCTACGTAGAGACATCCTGCAGAGAGGGGTGAGGATGGACTAATGGATAGATTTTATTGGCATGAAAACAGGTACATAGATCAGTGGGAGAGGATAGAGAACCAAGAAGTAAACCTATGCAGAACTAATCTTCAACAAAGATGCTAAGAACATACATTGGACAAGGACACAATTCAATAAGTAAACCTGGGGAAATTGGATAGCTGCACGCAAAAGACTTAAACCAAATAAACACATTTTTATAACATAAAGCATATTTTTGTACATTGTGCTCATTCTTGAATAAAGTAATTTCACTGTAGATATTAATAAGAAAAGAAAAACTAAACCCCTCACTATTTACAAAAATCAACAAATAAAGACCTAAAATTGAGAGCCACTAGAGAAAAAAAAAAAAAATAGAGCAAGTGTTTCCAGACATTTGAATGAGCAAAGATCTATTTGGATAAGACACTCACAAAACATAGGAAGTGGAAGGGAAAAAAGACAAATGGATGCATGCCAAACTAGAAAGTAAATGACACGAGAATAGGCAATCTCTAGGATGGGAGAAAATATTTGTAAACTACATCGGATGAATGGTTAACATCCAGAACATTTAAGGAATTTAAATTAATGTAACAAAAATAATATTAAACAACAAACCTAATAATCCAATTGAAATGGGCCATGCAATTAATTCATAAAGGAAAGCATACAAAGGCCAGCAGGTGTATGTAAAAGTACACATCACTAATCCTGAGGAAGTGCGAATCAAAACCAGTGTTATCCCATCCCAGTTGGGACGGTTCTTATTAGAGACAAAATAACAAGCATCGGTGGGGTGTGGAAAAGGGACCCCTTGAGCGTCGCTAGTGTGAACGCCAACATGTGTACCTATTGTGGAAGTCAGTGTGGAGCTTGTGGGGAAAATAAAAACAGAATCGTCATATGCTCCAGCAATTCCACTACTGGGATGTCAGAAAAGGCAGGAGGGTTAGGACTGGATAGGAAAGTTGTTCAACGAAAGCCTGAGCGGTGCGCAAGCTATCATCCCTTAGACTTCCTTCCAGGATGGGGCTTGGCTGGGATGCATGAGCCAGATAAAGCGTTTCCTTCTCAGTTTGTTTCAAAGTGCTCTTCAGGTGTCTCAGGAACCTTCTTAATTTACCCAGAGATGTTCCAGGAGAGAAGTGCTTTGAACCCTTTTGGAGGATAGAGGGGGTGTGTGTTTCAGGCAGAAAGTGTCCCCTGACCCTACTTAGATGGGAGTTAGGATTCTGCCTGCCTCTGGTGTCATTGCCTACCTGCCATTGGGCGTGGCCCTAGCCAGGGCTATATAAAAGGACAGACCCACCTTGCCCCTCTTAGGTCTCTCTCTCTCTCTCTCTCTCTCTCTCTCTCTTTCTCTCTCTCACATCTCCTTCCTCCTCTCCCTCTCTCTGTCTGTTTCTGAGTTACCTCTCTCCTTCCTTTCCTTCTCCCCCTCCCAACTCGCCGTGCTCATTTAATAAACTTCTCCATCTAATATCTGTTGCCAGGCATCTTATTTTTAATCATTAAACCAGGGACAGCCCCCTCAGCCTTTTGCCCTCGGAAACCGTGAGTGCAAAGCCCTCAAGAGAGCAGAATGCAGCTGCGCAGGCCCAGTCATTGTAGAGACGCGTGGCTTTTCAACCCGCTTACCACTTAGTAGCGTACGACAGCTGCGCAGGCGCAGTGGGTGCTCCTGGCGACCGCTCAGTCCGCTTTGGAGCCAGCCTTGGCCGCCGCGCAGGCGCAGTCGGTGTTGTCTCCCCCCCCCCCGTTCGGCTCCGCCCCCCCGGAGCTCCAAGCGTTGGCTCGCGGTCCGCCGCCGCGCAGGCGTAGTGAGGTGCCGGCGGCTCCGGCTCCTAAGCTAAAGGTGGGGGACGCCTGTGAGGAACGGTTGTGCTCCTCAGGTGCAGACGGGCCGCGGCGGCGGACCCGGGCCTCCGACGGCAGCACGGAGGCGCAGGCTGTGTCCGAGGGCTCGGGGCCGGGCGCCGCTAGCCCCGGGACGGCCCCTCCGGTGACGGTGCTGGTGATGAGGCAGGACGAGGCCGCGGCGGACTGCGCTCTGAGGCAGGGCCCCGCGGGGTGCGAGCCGGCGGCGGACCCCGAGGATGAAACCGGGGACGACGAGGCCGACCTGCTCGACACGTCGGACCCCGCGGGCGGTGGCGAGAGTGCGGCCAGCCCCGAGGAGCTGGAGGACGAGGGGGCCGAGGGCGGCAGCGGGGAGCGCGGGCGGGACGCCAAGACCTGCACCTACGAGGGCTGCCGCGAGACCACCAGCCAGGTGGCCAAGCAGCGCAAGCCCTGGATGTGCAAGAAGCACCGTAACAAGATGTACAAGGACAAGTACAAGAAGAAGAAGAGTGACCAGGCCCTGGGCTCTGGCGGCGCCCCGGCGGCCAGCGCAAGCAACGTCAAACTAGAGGTAACACTCCTCAGGGGTCCCGGGGCCACGCACGACAGGTGGGTGCGATCCCCATCTCTCTGCACAAACGCAGGGTCTCCCCATCTGTTCCCATGGGGGGGGGCTGGCTTCATCCTCCACCTCGGTGATGAGTTGAGCGGATAGCGAGAGTCCAGCTGACATTGGCATTTTAGAGGTGATCTGCTCCTCTTGTAACTTCCTAGTGTCTCTACCCTGTGACATCCTGCCTACATCCTACATCCCCTATTCTTGGTTTTCCATAACTTTAGTGCCCCCCCTTTTTTCCCCTTAGGACCCCCTCCCCCGAGAAAAGTTGAATTGGTAGTAGAATGGTAACTCACAGAGAGCACTTTGGGGATGCTTGATCCAAATCACATGGGAGGATAAAAGCCAGTGATGTGCAATTAGGACTCAGCCGCTAGCTGTGTGGACCTGGGCCCCCGCTATACACCTCGCTTAAGTCTAGGCTCTCTTGTCTCTTGGCCTTAAAAAAAAATTCCCCGATTAGTGTTCCTTCAGATTTATTTTGGTTAGATGAAAATTATTATTCGTGTGCATTTCAGCCCAAAACCAACAAAATACACCTAAATGTTAGACTGTTTAAAACCAAAAGAATCCTTAAAAAGTACGGAAACTCATCACCACAAAAGTTCCGTTTGGGCTGGGGCAGTGGTGGCCCACGCCTTTTATCCCAGCACTCGAGAGGCAGAGGCAGGCGGATCGCTCTGAGTTCGAGCCCAGCCCGGTCTACAACGGGAGTCTAGGACAGCCAAGGCTACACAGAGAAACCCTGTCTGGAAAAAAAAAAAAAAGTTCCTTTTGGAAGGGGAATTCTAACATTTGTAGAAGTTTGGCCTACATTACTCAAAATTATTTCTACTACAAGCTCCTTTTTTTTTTTTTTCCTACATAGTATAAAGCCTAGGGTTGTGAGTTCTCTACAGTCAAGTCAGTTCTAGCATTCCATGAAATGTGCACATAAACCAAAGAGTCCTGTCAATAAGGCTTACTCTGGGGAGACTTGGAAGAAAGTCTTGCTTGCTTTTATGAGATTAGAATCCTCTTTTATAGCTTTTAATATTTGAGACCTAAATAAAATATGTTTGAAAGGAACATTTTTATAACAAAAGTTTGCTAAATATCTCACAATAAATGGGGGTAGGGGATATTTTAATAGACAACTCAGGAGCCAGTAGATAAAAGGCCAAGACAAAAAAAAAAAAAAAATTATACCACTAAATTCGTGTAAGGCATGGCCTCATCATAAAGCATTTTGTTTAAGTACAACACGTTCTTTGCATGTGCAAGGCCCTCGATTCCACCCTTAGCCAGATCTCTGCCAGTTTTCATTGTCATACTGCGGTTTTATTAGGGGCAGAGTGTTTGACTTAACTTCAGGAACATTCTTTTATGTGAGTAAAGGGTAAATACTTAGATTCTTGACATTTGGGAGTGAGCACTGCTAATTTGTAATGGGATTTGATGTCTCGGGGAGGGGTTGCTTTTGCAGAACTTGCCTGCTTGCTCTGTGTTGGTGATTTCGTACCTGTGATTTCTAGCCCCTTCTAGCAGTTTACTCTGAAAGCTGTCTGCTTCCCTTAGCAGTATTACACTGCCCCTCACCTCTTGGGGGTGTAAGTCAGGTATTAATCCAGTACCTCATTCGCAGCAGATTGCCTCTGAGTTCATTTAATATTGTCCAAAAGCAGGCCGACTGCATTGGCTTAGATTGTTCTGTGTGAAGAGATTTGGGTGTTGCTGGGCATTCTTTTGTAACCCTGAAAGCAGTTGGCAAGGACCTTCCCCTCTGCCCAGTGGCTTCAGTTTGAGACCTTGGCGGAGACTAAGGAGCCCAGGTGGGAAGCCTGAAGGGAAGAGGCGTTTACTTAGAATTAGTTGCAGCACTCTGCCTGAGGCTTACCAAGAGGCTTTCCTAAAGTTTCACAGAAACTGAACAAAAGGGGAAAAAAGCAAAGACAGGTGCATTATCACTGAAATACCTGCTGCTGTGGATTACAGTACTGTATTCCGTGTTCTGTCATTGATCCCAGGAAAGCACAGACAACATACTCTCCATTGTCAAACAACGAACAGGATCTTTTGGGGATCGCCCTGCAAGGCCTACTCTTTTAGAGCAAGTGTTAAATCAGAAAAGACTGGTAAGTGCTTTCTTATGAAATAGTTGCAGATCTGTTAGCAAAAACTGCTTGTTTTCAGCCAAACTGCTTTTCCTTTGTAAGACTTTAAAAGCAGTTCACTGGCCATCAGAAATGCGCCGTGCCTGGCCACTGGACACCCTGGGGCCCAGAGCTACAGCGAGGGAACACCTTGAGCCCCATTTCTTCACTGACTAACCTTTGAGCAAGATGAGACTTTAAAGCAGACTTTGAGTATCCAGAATAACTAATGGTATTGAGTTATAATTACTAATATTTAATAGAGGTCTCTGATATAAAGCTGATAGAAATTACCAGAAGTCAATCGAAAAAGGGGCAATTGTTTGATAGATACTGGAATATTTAGGTAGTAATTTGAAGGAGAAACATACTTTAACTCATGATAAACTTTCTATGTAAGTTTTTTTATAGAATATTTGGTAGAATTTTTTTAAAAGTGAATTTAGATTTATCTCAAATTTCTACAATGAGATTTTATAATATTAAAGAATCACAAAAGATTTTAAACTTGGCAATATAAAAATGCAGACAAAGACAGTGCTGAAAATTAATAAGTACATGAAATATAAAAGACTAGCCAGCATGTTTGATGCTTTGCTATAAAAATATGCCAACACTTGAAAGACTCAGACCAGGAACGTTGCAGTGAGTTCAGAGCCATCGTGTGACACCTGCTTTCAAACAAACAGAAAATGGATAATTCTATTAATAATCCTTTTCCTTCCTTCTCTTTAAGTCATTACTAAGAAGTCCAGAAGTTGTCCAGTTTTTACAGAAACAGCAGCAGCTACTGAATCAACAAGTTTTGGAGCAAAGACAGCAGCAGTTTCCAGGAGGAGCAGTGTGAGGACTTATAGGCTCTGCTGCACTTTACCTTACTGTGATGGGTGGACATGTCTTTATACTAACGGCGATGTTCTGATAATCAGGCATGCCGGTGCACACCTGGAATCCCTGCACATGGAAGGCCGAGCCAAGAGGATCCCAAGTTCAACGCCAACTTGCCCTACATAGCAAGTTCCTTTCTCAAAAATGAAACAGAGAAAGTCTAATAGAGAAAAAACTTTCCTATAAATATGCGTGTGCATCTAAGGATAAATAAGTATTGCATTTTTGCATTTAATCCTTTCAAATCACTATGAGTTTGAAAAAATACCACTGTTTTTACTGTTTTTCTTCAGTCATGCTTACTGAAGCTAATGAGGCAGTTACTTTCTGTGGAAGTCATAAAGTTAATAGTAATCTCAGATCACTAGCACCATGATTCTCATCAGGACACATCTGGAAAGGAATGGTGTGTTTTGGGTTGTCATAGTGACCTTGGACATAGCTAGACTGTGGTGAGGGGCCAAGAATCTTAACGTTCTGTGGTATTCCACCAGCTAAATGTCACCCTGCCATTATTGTGCCTCTGCTGTGCTGATAACCTGAGGTTAACAAAAGTCAGGTCCTTGTAGTAATTTTTCTTTATAGTTAAGCTGGAGCTATGAAAGCTAAGCATGTTTATACCTGTGAAGAAAGTGGTCACTGATCTCTTCATGTCAACTAGAGAGATGCATTAAAGATGGTGCCCCATTGTTAGTGTCACCTTTAAAGCAGGTTACCTCCCAATTTGAATTTGTGAATAGTTTGCATATATTCAGCCCACTGAGGTCTTTCTTAATGTTCTTCATAAAGGAGATCCTGAAGATAGAGTGACACTCAGCATTTTGTCAGTGCGTTTCAAAATGGAACACTTATTCCTAGGTACTGTTAAAGGGGTGATGGATTTATCTGGGTACTCTTTTGTACTTTCTCCTAGGAAAACTTTAGAAAGGCAAAAACACTGTAAGATAATGGAATCACACGTCAGGAGAGTATATCCAGGAGTAACTTAATAAATTGTCATGGCAACCTCTGCAGAAACGTGTCCGTGGGTTGATTCCTAAGCCATGAAATGTATATGATGTTATAAGTATTCACAGGGCTGCGATGCAGTTTAGCCTTAGAGCACCTGCGTAGCATGTGCAAGGTCCTCAGCTCACTTCCCAGCCTCACCATGACAAAAGGGAGGAAAAAAAAGGAAAAAGAGTGGTTTGTTTTTGTTTTGTGTTCTATACTTGTGTATCTGAAAAAAATGCTTTTGCCAAAATTAATTGTTAAAAGTCCAGCTGTTGACCTTTGCGTTGTCTGTTGTGCTTGCTTCCTTCGATGCTCCCCACTGGCTACAGAGCAATGTACTTACTACTTGGTCCTGTGCTTACAGTATTGGGAGCTTCACCGTTTCTCTAGACTTGCATGCCTGTCCACTCTGTGGCCCATGAGCCACACATGAACTTGCCCAGCATGTTTGTAGTGACAGTGTCACATGGCAGTCATGCTAGACATCCCTGTCAGAGCTTGTTAACTTTTGGGGGAGGGGGTTCGAAACAGGGTCTCTCTGTGTCCTGGACTCACTTTGTAGACCAGGCTGGCCTCGAACTCACATTGATCCACCAGCTTCTGCCTCCCAAGTGCTGGGATTAAAGCCGTGTGCCACCACGCCCGGCCTCAGAATTTGTTAACTTTTGTAGCCCAGCTTATACAGCTTCAGATATAGAGTAAGTAGGAAAGTGTGACACAAATAGACATAAGTGAAAGGGATTGGATTTTGTTTTAAGAACTTGTAGATGGCTTAAATACTTGTTAAGCCCGAGAGTAGGTCGCTGAGGGGCTCAAAGTCTTTCTCTAGGGTATTAAGAATGAAGTAGATACCCATTCATGAAGTTAGATAGGAATTAGCATAGTTTCCATCAACTTCATTATTGCTTGTCACATTGGAAATTCTTGTCCCCTTAAAACCTGTCAGTAAAGGTTTTTGCTTTAGAGTAGGTGTATTTTAGTTTGTCCACGCTTCCCCATTCTATATGCTGATGGCTTTTGGCAGCAACTGTATCTCCTTCCACCAGTAGGTTTTTATTTACCTATTCCTTAATTCAGGATTAGTTGACATGGGACTTGTTTTGGCCAGCAGAAGGAATAATGGTGTGCCAGCCTCAACACAACCTCTGAAGGTTTTGGGCATTGAAACATAATTTTTTTAGACTCTTACCCAGTTACCACGGTAACAAGCCCAGCCTAGTCTGCACAGTAAATCAGAGGTAAATCAGAGGTCTGATCTGATGTACCATATGATAGCCTGACATGTTAATGAGACTGTAACATAAACTATCCTTCTCCTGGGAGGAAAGTTTGATGCCAGCCTAGCCCAGCTAAGGCTCACTTAGATGTGTAAAACCAGCCTGTAGCTCTGCCAATGGGAAACCTGTTACTAAAGGCTTTGGATGTAAGGCTGCAGAGCTTGAGGAGGTCTAGTCTGTTTCAGTGAGTAACTGCTACACTTAGTGGTTAAGGAGGTTATTTTCACTAGAGGGCAAATTTTAAAATTGGTGAACTCAATCAGAGAAGACAGTGAAGACAATACATAATAAGCTCTTATTCTGCAATAAGTAGATGTGATTATGGATGGGCAGGATGCTGGAGACTTCAAGAAAAGGAAAATGCACCCAGCCTCCATTATCTAGAAAATGAGAATTATTTTCCTCTAGCACCTCCAGAATCTGTATGCCAGCACCTTGACATTGGCATAGGGAGAGTAATCTCAGACTTGTAGGTTTCAGAACTCTGAAACAATATTGTCTTATGGTACATTTTTTTCAAGGTGGGAGGGTGTGCAACTGATTAGGCTCCATGTACAGCCGGCCTAGGAATGCTTGGGTTGTTTTGTTTTCTAAGAATATCAGCCTGTGGTTACAAGCTAAAATCCAGTTAACTGTAAGAGGATGGATTGCTCAGGTTAAAGTTTCCCCCCCTCGCCCCCAGTATTCTAGATCAGAATACTGACTGTACATTGTGTATAGCCTCTGCCTCTCACCCAGGCTTTCTGAACCCTAGCCGTCTTGTAGCTATAAGGCTAAGAATCAGTGGGACCACTTGGGACAGGGGAAACAAACAGGACCTTGCAAATACTTCATAGTCATCTGCAGTTTCACAAGCTTCTCTTAGAAAACATTTTAATCAATGAAACATTTCATGGCATATGAAAAATAAATGATTTTTAGTGAAAGTTTCCTTAAATACCCAGGTATTTTAAGCATCACATGCTAAACAGCCTCATATATACATGTTCCTTGACTGACATGATTGTGAGTTGCTAAGGTAGGATGCTCAAATGAAGATACGTATTAAACTCACTATACAAAAGGTTTATTGAGTTGTGACTTTTGCTAAGCTGGGGAGCAGCAGTCGACCACCTCTGAAATGTCTGCAAAGTATCCTTAAAATTACACATGTAATGCCAATTAATTCAAAATACCTTTTTTAAAAAAGTGCCAGCAGGGCACAGTGGCACACACCTGTAATCCCAACACTCAGGGAGTCCAGGACAGCCAAGGCTACACAGAGAAACCCTGTCTCAAAAACAAAGTGCCACTGAAGTTTTTACAGCATAAAGAATTCTTAAAACTCCCATTTTCTAAGTAGGACAGTTTATGATTAAGTGTCTTAGGGAGCTACAGATCATACACAGAATTATTTCCTAGAGTTTGAAAGGAATATCAAAAGGTGATAAATTATCTATCATATTAATTCACTTTTAATGAATTAAAAGCGTATAGCATTTCCAGGACAGAAGGCTAGGCTCAGCTTCTCTTGGTTGTCTGTTGTACATTCATTTAAACTTCTCCTTAACATAGGTACATAGGTGAGGGTCACCTACCATTGTACAGTTCAGCTGTTGAATCCCAGCAGATAAGACAATGTGGAATGCAGGGCATTATTTTTTTTACATTATTCAACATATACAGGAGATTCCTGGAGCATATTCAGAGCTAAGCAGGAGCTTGAAGTCTCACAGGCAGCGTTTATAAAATGCATTCACTCCTGTCGTTTCTGATGCCCTTATAGGCACAACTCAGTCCTGAGAAGAGTGAAAGAGTGTTCTAAATGCTAAGTCGTTGGCTACCTTGGCTGCCCGTACAACAAAGCACCGAAGCACGTACGTTAAACGGCCACAGCTTAAATCTGCAGGAGCTGTTAACATCATCTAGCTGAAACGAGCTGACTGTGCCTGGTTTTTGTTAAGACTCACACAAATACTGATCTGTACGTGGCGGCGAACAGCCTGGGTCTTGTGGGCAGGCCACGCTGGTGCGGTCCTCTGTTACATGACCCTGCCGAGGGCTATTCAGAGCCACGCTGTGTGGCCTGCCCACTTTCTTCTTCATCCTGTAAAACAACACTGTGCAGCATACTTTTGCTTGTGTGTGTCATCGAGTGATTGCCACATGGCCAGGGGAATCTGAAGTCAAGTATTTCATTGTGATTTTGTTCCATCTCTTAACGGCCAAGGGGAAAAAACTGATTCAAATGTGATTACGTTGCATGAGCAGAAGGCTTATGTCTCTTCAATGCTAAGTTCTCTGGTGATATGTACGAGCCTACGTCATGATTCCTTTCTCAAAGATTTCAGGCACACTTTGCTATTTTGTCTTAATTTCTTAACACTGCAAGGAAATCCAAGTTGTTATGTTTTGTTTTGTTGTTTTGTTTTGAGATACGGTCTCAATGTATAACCCTGACTGTCCTGAAACACATTGCTTAGGCCAGGCCAGCCTTAATTTACAGAAGTCCCCCTGCCTCTGCCTCCCCTGTGCTGGGTTAAATGTATGCACCACCACACCTGGAACGTCTACTGCCGAATAGTCCCATGAAGCTACATGTAGCCAGAGGAGCCCAAAAGAGCCAAATGCTGGGCCAAATGCTTTGTGTCCTTGGGTGCGTACTCAGGGAAGATACATCATTTGAGTGACTTTCCAAGGAAGAAGCTGGGAGAATTATCAGAAAAATTAGGGATGCAAGGAGGTGGAGTGGCTAAGAATAAAGGTAGTACTTATGCAAAGATAATTTACCTAAATGTCCTATGGAGAACTTCAATATAGTGATGATTAAAAACTCAATTACATTATTTTTCAAACCAAAGAAAATTCATGTGTGGGTTTTAAGGGTTCTGAGAGCCAAGGTCTGTGTAAGTGGTTTACTGTTAGAATTACAGCTCCATGGAGGTGGGGACTGCCTCTAATGTACATTTGATTCCACAGCACCTGACATCGTACCTGGTACACACAAGTGCACCAGACAGACTTAATGAGTAGGCGAGCTTGGGTTTGTCTACACTCTAAGTGGGCTCCCAGGTTTTAGTGCGAGATGTAATGAGTTTTCTGGTATGTATATATGATTATATATGATAGACTTTATAGATACAGCAGACATTGTGAGTGAGACTTTTCACATGATCATTTCTATCTTAAATATAATTGAATAGGAAACAACAAACGCATGTGCATTGATGCTATGCAGAATCAACTAAATGAAGGAATCTCGGATTCTGGAAACACTGTCCTTTAAAGTATAAATGCCATCTTAACTAATGTGCTGCTTCTCAAAGGACAGGAAGTAAACTTACAAGCAATGGGGGGGACTAATGAGTGGCATATACCTTGAAGTCTAGAGTAAATTTCCCTTTATCATCCAAAGGAGGAAGTAACAAGTGTTAATAATACATGCACACTGATATATATGCATGTTTATATACATAAGATATTTTTAAAGATGCTTTATTATCCACTACCACTGTTTCCTCGAAAAATGTAGGGCATGTGAGACGTTCCCACTTGGCTTGGGAAGCTATCCCAGGCATTCCATAGCTGTACAAGAGGTTGCAGGTGCAAGCAGCTAGCAGCTTCATCAGCGCAGGTGCCAGGCTAAGCAACACATAATGTGGCCCAGCGCTGCCTCCAGATTTCCCCTCAAGGCTTTGCTGCTGTTTCAGTCATCTGTAATTAATTGATATCTGTCACCAGGAGGAAAGACATGGTAATGGATGCCTGCCTTGTAGGCTCCAGTAGGGACCTGTTCGAGAGGGCAGGTAGGTAGCCACACGATGTCTCTCCCGACCCGCTAGTCTACAGCGTCATCTCTGCACAAGGCTTGCACACAGGGTACACGGGGCAACAGGAGGAAACCAAAGACTGGAGCCTGGTGTCCAGTGGAAGCAGGAGCCCCTGTGCTCCTGAGACTGAACTCTGCACTAACCCTGTCACTTAGGATTATGGCTCATCTCCAGCTGTTTTCGCCCATCAACCTCATTTTTTTTTTCCTCCTAAACAATGGTAGATGGAGGCAACATGACTCTAAGCTTCACAGTTTCTCCCTTTCCAATCACAGTTTACATCTGTTTAAACGTACCTGACATCGTGCAGTACCGGGCTATGCATATTCCAACTTGAGAGAGAAAAATCTCGGGGGCTTATCTCACAGGTCACTGAACAAGCTTTGCTTCTTTCTCGCATTGCAAGTGAGCGCTCTTAAACTATGTGGGTTGGGTTGGGTTTTGCTCTAGTGCTCTACCAGCTTTGTGTTTCCATTAGGGGGCGCAACATTCTGTAGAGTGACAAGCCGACTGAAGCGGCCTCACATTCTGCCAATGCCCTTCACGTAACTATTTCCCTTTTCACAAAAGACATGGCTTCTAATTATAGCATTGGCCTGGGAAACGTGCTTTTTTTTAACCACACAGCACTAGCCCCAGGTTAACTAGGCAGCACAAAACAAATGGTGATTTTTTTTTTTTAAAATGTGAATAATATACATTATACGTATTTACAGCTGCATCCAGAAACTTCCATTAGCTGCAGGTTGCACTGACAGAAGCCACTGTGCCTGCATCTAGTCTGTGGAAGTGTAGCTGACGACATGACTGTTAGGACACTGAAGAAATAGGGTTGTGTGGGGAGCCCATCTGAGTTAGAACCTTGTCCAGCCACTGCAGTGGCCCATGAAGGTGAATCTCAATCCAGCAGGGTGTGCTTGTGACATCCTGGCGATGATACTCCGCTCCCCAGCCCTGCAAAGGAAAAAAAGAACGCAGACTGAATGGTGCCTCCTTGCTAGAGGTCACCAGGGGGATGTAGGGCCCCCGGGCTTCCTGTGGGAAGGGATACCTCCATGGAACAGATACCTCAGAGGGGCCCAGGTGAGTCAGGGTTTCTCTGCTGGCTCATTTATACCTATTTAGCAGTGGTCTGGGGCTCTCCACATCACATGGGAGAGGCTGGTAAGCCATCTCCCCATTACAAGGAAAGGGGCTGGTCTTCGTGCAGAAGCCTGTGTCTGCACAAAACTGCTACTCACTGAAGACCAGGGATCAGGTAGGAAGGTTGCAAAGATGAGTAACTCTTGATTTTGCAGGGATGGAAAGTCAGAGCTTAGAGCTTATTTCTCTTCTATCTCAGACTCACTCAGAAATTTCCCATTTATCTCCATTGATAGGAGAGACAGTTACGAAAATGATGATAGATAAATAGATTACAGATAGATTAGATAGATAATTGATATGCAGAGCTGGATGACTGATAGAGAAATGAGATAGATGATAGAGCTAGATAAATGATAGATAATAGATAGATGATAGATAGATAGATAGATAGATAGATAGATAGATAGAATATAACATAGATGGCATATGTTCAAATTTATTTCTAATACGTTATTCACCAATGGAAAGCTATTTACGCTTTAAGGCAGAGAGTATTTCTGACTATGTTATTGACACCCGTGGTTCTCCAGAGTTGTTTAAAAGCTTTAGCACACAGCGGCTGGAGAAACTCCTGAGGTGTTAGAGCACTGCTCTTGCAGAGAACCAGAGTTTGGTTCCCAGCACCTACAAGGCAGCTCACAGGTTTCCACAACTCCGGTTCCAGGGGTTATTCAGAGAGCCCTTTGACTTCCAAGGGCACCTACGCTCACAGGACACACACAGGCCTCTCTCCAGCTCGCGCGGCGGCTACTTCTCTCTTCCCTCAGTGCTGAGTCTGCAGCCCAGTTCTAAGGATCACAGCCCTCTGTGTTTAAATTCAAACCTGTGGTCCCATCCAAACACATGGAGCTAAACACCATCCGAATAAGGACCATTCCCAACTTACACCTCCATCTCTGGCCACACTATCCAAAAAGACATCCTGTAAATGTGACCGATGGCCACCAACAGCCGCTGTAACTTACAGGGAACACTCGGCCTTATTTGCATATCTCACCCACTTGCATCTTTCCCATCCTGGTGGAATGTAGTCGGTGTCACCTCTAGCTCTCGTCTCTCACCACCACATCAAACCAGCCTTCTAACTGACAGTCCTCCGCTCTGCACAGCCCTGCTGACGCTCCCCTGGTCGAAGGCCCCTCATTCTCCCACCGTTTTACATCCACGAGTGTTTTCCTTGCACTATGTGTGTTCGTTTCCTGTGGAGGCCTGAAGAGGGCGCCAGATCCCCCCGGAACTGGAGTTTCAGGTGGCTGCGAGCCACCACATGGATGCTGGGAATTGAACTCAGGTCCTGGGCAATAGTTTCTTACCAGCTCCTTCCCTCCTACCTCACCTGCCGCATACCTTTTCTCTGCTTAGCCCCCAGAATGACCCTTTTAAGGTGGAACGAAGCTGGGTGTGGTGGCGTATGCCTGTAACCCCAGCAGGAGAGAGAACGGAGCAGGAAGGCGCAGAGTCCAAAGCCAGATTGGGTTACACAAAATGATCCTGTCCACAAACAAACAAACAAACAAACAAAACCAAGTTGGACCGCGAAACTCCTCTTCTCAGAGCCTCGCAGCATCTCAAGGTGCTGAACTCTGCTTGGCTCTCAGGAATGGTCCCATCTCATTAGCCCCAACACAAGGCTCTGACAGGCAGCCCGGCTACTGCTTTCTACACAGAGGAGGCGGCACTTCCAGGCCTCTGCTCGCACACGCTGCTTCTGTGATGCCTCCTCTGCCTATAACCTCTCTCTTTCCCTTTGCTCCATTCATTCCGCTCAGTTGTTGCTTACTGCCTGCCTCTCTACCAGTTCACTGGTCCCCTCAGAAGGCAGAGGCCTGTGTATAACCAGCAATTCATGCCACCACCCACAGCGGCGCCTGGCCCGCCACGGGCATCTGCTCAATGAATAGTTGTCCAATGGCCAGCAAAATCTGAGCTGACAAAGACCTTAAAGATGATCTAGTCTTTCACTTATTATGGTCACCACCATCTAAAAAAGATGTAATCATTGGCAGTGTTTTGTTTAACTCCTTGCAGGACTGGCAGAGGATCTTGGTGCTCAAGTCTGTGCCCAGTCTGCGCATGCTCCTGAGTTTCTTCCTTCTCCTGACAGGGAGGAGCCACAGCAAGAAGGCTGCGGGGAGCTCAGAAGAGCAGTGGCAGTCTGTTTTCAGTGACTTAAAGTTTGAAGCTCTATACATTTTTTGTGTATCTGAGAAACATCTAGTTGATGTTGGGAAATGATAACATTTCTATGCATGCTTGTATTACAATAATGACCTATGAGATAGCCACAGCTCATCCTCATTTAAAAAAAAAAACAGCCCTGGGGAAAGTAATTGTCCCAGTGAAAGGGCAGTTCTCTAGCGGCAAGTTAGTGTCCCCTGCTGGCCCCACGGAGGCACTGCACCTGGAAAATTTCCACGGTTTCCTTTCGACTTTGAATGTCAAAGATAGTTTTGTCCTTACAAGAGGGATGTCTTTAATAAGACATTTTGTTAACAGACAAAATGTTTATCTTTACAATAAATGACTTCCAAAATGTCAGATGAAAAAAATGTATATTAAACAACCTTGATAAATATTCTGCAAAAAGAACGAAGTATAGACATTTGTATTTCCTACTTTATGAATCTTAGCCAGCTTTCCCACAAGCTGACCTATACACTTATTAAAGTTTACATTTCTAAATGTTAAAAATGAAGACATTTTAGTTGAAAACTGTACATGTTGTGTTTTGGGGTTTTGTTTTGTTTATTTTAATTTTTATTTTTTGAGACAAGGTTTCTCTGTGTAGTCTTGGCTGTCCTGTACTAGCTTTGTGGACTAGGCTGGCCTCGAACTCAGAGGGACCCACCTGCCTCTGCCTTCCCAAGTGATGGGATTATAGGCATGCACCACTGTGCATGGTAACTAACTTTTTTTAATGATCAATAAGTATTTATTTTTTCATATATATTTAACTTATTTATTCACTTTAGATAGTAACTTCCCCCTCTTCCAGGCCTACCTTCCTCCCTCTCCTTCCTCCCCCCTTCCCCTGACCCACCCTAGCACCTCAAGTCAAATCAGGACTGGTGGCATCCTCTTCCGCGATGGTCTGGCAAGCAGCCCCCACTGCAGGGGGATGTGAATGTAACTCAGGAGAGGGCACTTATCTCACTCACTTCAGGAAGCCCTGGGTTCCATCCCCAGCACTTCTTTTAAAGCAGAAAACAAGACCTGGAGAGATGGTTCCGCCGTTAAGAGCACTGGCTGCTCTTGCGGAGGACCTGTGTTCAATTCCCAGCACCCACTTGGCAGCTCACCACCTTCTATAACTCCAGCTGCAGGGGATCTGATGCCATCTCCTGGCCTTTTGGGGCAGTGCATGCATGCGGTACACAGACATACGTGCAGACAAAACACCCATACACACAAAACAAATTTAAAAGAAAATATAAGAGTTTTGGAGAAAGCCGTGCTCCTTCCCTCGGTGGGGTTTGTGCCACTGTGAAAACCACACACCACAGAGTTTGGTAAGCAAGCCCAGATTTTTAAATATCAGATTGACTTCCCTGACGTGTTCACATCTGCCTGTTCCTATCCCGTAAGCTGTCTGTGCCAGCACTGATTAGTGCTGTCTTAGTTAGAGACGGTTCTCTTTCATGTTTTATCTATAAATGTATTCCCTACATTTGCCTGGCAGCTTTCCCCACTGACAGGAAGGTCTAATTCATGTCTGGTGACAGCAGCGCCTAGCTAGCTGAGAGATGGGAAGTCTCTGCAGCCTTCGGTCCTGTCCATTATTATCACCCCCACATCTTCACATGCAGCTTGGTCACACTGCCTCTTAATTGGGCTTTCCTCCTAAGGCAAAAGGCAAAATTTTCATATAATTGTTAAATAAGTCAGTACATACTTATACCTTCCTATAAACTGTTGATAATGTTTCCTCCAGAGGGTTGTTGTTGCTGCACCTGGCTGTGTGGCACACACTTTTAATCCCAGAAGACAGGCATCTGTGAGATTCTAGTTAGCCTGGTGAGTGAGTGAGTTTCAGGGAAGCCAGAACTACATATAGTGAGATGGGGCTTAATATATATATATATATATATATATATATATTAGGGAGAGGAAGGAGAGGGGGCATTAGGGAACCAGTCAAGGGAGGTTCATGAGTCCCCCAGTCCTAATGATAGATTATAGATAGATGATAGATAGATAGATAGATAGATAGATAGATAGATAGATAGATAGATATAATATAATATAACATTAGGGAGAGTCAGTTTGCAAGAGCATGGCCCCTGGTAGGTTGACCTCAATCACACTAGTTCCCTTGGGTGGCCCTATATGCAAGAATGTATGGGCAGTGGAAGTTTGACTAGATAATTTTTTTAAAAAAAGGACAAGAATCAATACATGAAAGAAAAGAAAGAAAAGAAAGGAAATACAAAGCTGTTATCCTGAATTTGTGCTTTCTTGCCATTTTCCACTCTATAAGCCAAAGTCGACGCCCTCACCTTCACAAAGCTCATCCGAATCGTGCACATCTTAGTCAGCTCATACACAACTTCAAAGCCGTGGTGCACTGACTGGGCGAGCAGCTGGGCGAAGAGCTGGTTGTTGAAGACCTTGAGGCTACAGCCGCTGGGGATCTTGCAGACAGTGGCTGGGTGAAAGCCGTGCTGATAGTTGCAGTTCCGGCTTTGGACGAAGATGCTGCTGTCGCTCACGCACTCTGCATATACCTCACCTCCAACGTAGTACAAATGCACACCTGTGGACACAAAAACCACGCTCTTCCTGCTCTGCTTCCTTCTTGGTGACTCAAGCACCTCAAGCAAAGTGCGATGGGGACCCTCTACACACTGATCATATAAGTGAAGGTGCATGTGCCCCAAATACCCACTTTTCTTCTTTGGCTTTTCCTACAGATCCGGTTTTTAAAAACCTTCTCTAAGGACTGGAGAGATGGCTCCGTTTTCAGCACCCAAATTGCAGCTCACTGCCATCTGTAATTTCTATTTCAGAGGATCTGTCGCCCTCTTCTGGCCTTTTTGGGCATTGCATGTACATGTTGCACAGCATCCATACGCATAAAATAAAGAAAAAGAAATTAAACCCAACCCACATGAATGGCCATTCTCAAAAATGAGTAAGTGGTCCCCATCACTTTTGATCTCATTCACTTCAAAATTAGCTTCCCTGATACTAGGTTTTAAAACAAACAAACAAACCATGAAGCCGAGCGCGGTGGCCCATGCCTTTAATCCCAGCACTCGGGAGGCAGAGGCAGGCAGATCGCTGTGAGTTCAAGGCCAGCATGGTCTACAAAGTGAGTCTAGAACAGTCAAGGCTACACAGAGAAACGTTGTCTCAAAAACCCAAAACCAACCAAACAAACAAACATGCAAAGCAAACCCTTACAAAGTCCTTCACACCCACATGTAAACAAAAAGTAATAATAGGAGGTCCAGCTAATATCAGGTGAATGTGACTGAAATCCACACACTACACCTACGCCAGGGCTTGAAGAATCGAACAAGTTATAAATCTATTTCTTTGGCTCACACCTTCATGCTAGCACTCGGAAGGCAGAGGCAGGTGAGTTTGATTCCAGCCTGGCTTCCATAGTGTTCAGGCCAGCCAGGGTTGCACAGTGAGACCCTGACTCCAAACTAAAATTTAGTTGAATTTAATTTATTTAATTTCAGAGGCATGTCACTTACCTCTTTAAATCACACACGTGCCCCTGAGAACCGGGACCCTCTCACCTCACTTCCACACACAGTCATGTAAAATTACAAGAAATTTATAGCTTTTATCAGTTTACCTTACATTCTTGGGATTATATTTCAAAAAGGACATCCTGAATAAATAAGGTGTGGTGCGTGGACACACACAACGAAATTTTACTCAGCTGTTAAAAAGCCTAAGTGGAGGGAACTGGAGAGCGCTAGAAATAGGCCAGACTCAAACAAAACCCCATGTCTCCCCTCCCCCTCCCCACTACCCTCCATGCCCTCTCCTCCTCCTCCTCCTCCTCTTCCTCCTCCTCCTCTTCCTCCTCCTCCTCTTCCTCCTCCTCCTTCTCTTCCTCCTCCTCCTCCTCTTCTTTTAATTGCCCTCAGCTTCCTTCTGTTTTCTTCCATGCTGGAATTCAGGCCTGACACCCATAGCTCAGGCACTGGTGACCCTGAGGAAACTGGAAGGAATGTCTCTGATTGGCTGGAACACAGTGCCTCTGCTGGACCCTCACCAAGCAAAGCCAGTGCTGCCTCCCCTGGCTGTGCTTCTGCACAATGGGTGCGGGGATGGGTGAGAGTAATGGACAGTGATGGGACATTCAGTTGTGTAGCTGAGCACCAAGAGGCCTGTTCATCACTGTCCAGAGCTCCAGGCAATCTTAACAATTAGCCAGCTTTTGAAAAGCTCTGCAGAGGAGAAGGCAGCCAAGGCCAGAGCAACGCCAAGTGCCAGCTCCAGGGAGGGGTGCGCTGTGTCAGTGGGTTGAGGATTTACTCAAGGACAGTGGGGAGGCAGCAAGGCTCTCTGAGCTGTGGTGGCATCATCGGCTCTGCCCTTCATGGTGGCACCTCCGTGTGCGTTCCCTGCACGTGAGAGCAGTGGGAGGTGAAGTCTGTCTCTGCCTGTCAGCGGTTCCTCATCAGTGTGTGCTGGCTGCCATGGCAGAGGAGGACCAGAGAGACCCACTTGCATGCTGCCCCTCTGACCTACGTCACACCCACAGCACCTCTGGCCTTGGCTGAAGACACCAGGCTCAGAAAGCTTGAATAAAGGACATAGCCTCAGCAAAAGCATAAGCTGAGGTCCAGGCAGGTCCAGCCTGAGGACCACGTTGCCTGGATTCTCTGGGATCTTGAGTGCATCTTTCTCTTTTGTGCTTGTTCTTTGGAGATAAGTTCTTGCTGTGTAGCCCAGACTGAAGACAGATACTCCTGCTTCAGTCTCCAGGGAATGTGGATATGTGCTACCCTGGCCAGTGTGTGTGTGTGTGTGTGTGTGTGTGAGAGAGAGAGAGAGAGAGAGAGAAAGAGAGAGAGAGACAGAGACAGACAGACAGACAGACAGAGACAGAGAGACAGAGAGACATAGACAAAGACAGACACAGAGACACAGAGGCTGGGGATTGAATCTGGGAACCGGCTCACAGTCATCAGATGCTCTCTCACTGGAGCCTCATCCCCAGCCCTCCACTGGTACTTTCTTTCTTTGAGGACATTAATCCTTACTGCTCAGTGTGAGAACAGGTTCAGGATTTTAACAGTATGTTTGTTTCCTCTGCTTTATCAAAGCTTCTCAATTTTGGTCAACACGTTAATGATATCAAGGGGTCAGTGACATTTTTATGGCAACGAGAAAAGACACGATGTCCGTTTTCAGCATTTCATAAATAACTAGTGTGGAGGAATGCCACATGTCACAAGGACGGATGGATCCCCATTGAGCTGAAATCCTGACAGTTACAGATTCAGGAGGCTGTGTGCCACTATCCGAGAAAGAAACAGGTCAGTGAATTACATAAAATGTTGTCCAATGTCCTATGTGGGAGGCAGAGGCAGGAGGATCACTGTGAGTTCGAGGCCAGCCTGGTCTACAAAGTGAGTCCAGGACAACCAAGTCTACACAGAAAAACTCTGTCTTGAAAAACAACCATAACAACAACAACAAACAAAATAACCAATCACCCCATCTAATCCTGGGCTCCACTCCACATAGCTCCTCCCTTGTGGGCTTCCTAGTAGAAGCCACAGAGCAGCACTAACTTGTACTGAAATGCAAATTGCTCGCCGTTTAGGCAGTGGCTGAGGGAACATGATGTTGAATGCCTCACCACTCCACTAAGAGACTCCAAGGCAGGCTCAACCTTGAGAACAGATCTGCCCCAGGTGATCATGACACTGACACAGGGCTCAGGGCCACTGCATTGGCCTATATGCTGAGCCAAATGAAATCATGTGACTATGTGACTCCTGGAGATACTGCTGTCTCTAGCCGGGTGCCAGCCCGTGGACTGGGTTCTGCCCTCACCTCAGATTCAGAACCGGCTCACATGTTCGCCCTGGGCTCTGCTTCTTCTCCTAGGGACCCACCTTCCCTCTCGATCCTTTGCCAGCTTGTGCTGGGTTTGCGGATAAGGCTTTCACCTGGATGAAAACCATCCCCTAAACACACCCAGACCAGGGTCAGTTAACAAAATCTTAGCTAGGTTCTGGGCGGATTATACACTTGAAGGCCATTTAATTCAAAAACCCACTAAACCTGTAGTTGCCCTCTCTGGTTCTTACCACCAACTTTCAAGTCTGGGGGTTAGGGGCAACATGCAAGTGGGTCTCACTGGTCCTTCTCTGTGATGGCAGGTAGCACACACTGACGAGGAACCACTGACAGGCAGGGACGGGCATCGTCTCCCACTACTCTCACGTGCAGGGAACACACACAGAGGTGCCACCATGAAAGGCCTGAGCTGCAGAGAGCCTTGCTGCCTCCTCACTGTCCTTGAGTAAATCCTCAACCCACTGACACAGCACACCCCTCCCTGGAGCTGGCACTTGGCGTTGCTCTGGCTTTGGCTGTCTTCTCCTCTGCAGAGCTTTTCAAAAGCTGGCTAATTGTTAAGATTGCCTGGAGCTCTGGACCCTGATGAACAGGCTTGGCCCATTGCTGTCACTCACACAATGGGCCCCTCCTCCTCAGCCACTTCTCTCAATCCTGCTTCCAAAGCATCCAAAGCCCTGCACAGCCTGGGCCCGATGCCATCCTCCCAGGAGCAAGAAGCCCACTAGAGGAAATTTATCTGATCCAGACAGGCTGCCTAGCACCCTCATGGCCCAGCAAGCATGAGGCCCTGAGTAAAATAACAGTAATTTTAAAAACATGGAAAACAAAGCCGGGCATGGTGGTGCACACCTTTAATCCCAGCACTCGGGAGGCAGAGGCAGGTGGATCACTGTGAGTCCGAGGCCAACCTGATCTACAAAGTGAGTGCAGGACAGCCAAGGCTAACATAGAGAGACCCTGTCTTGAAAAGCCAAAAAAACAAAAACAAAAAAAACAAAAAACATGGAAAACAGAAGTTAACCAGAAAACCACTATCCAAAAATAATCACGGTAGCCTCGGCTATATGTCCTTAAGTCTTGTTTATTTATTTTGTGTTTATTTAGTCTTTGCTGCGTGTAGCTCAAGTTTTCTCTGTAGATGAGGATGACCTTGAACTCTTGAACTTCCAATGCTCTGGTGGCTCCTGCCCGTGTGTAAGGATTACAGGCATGTACCACTAAGCCTGACTTTAAAGGCCATTGAATTTTTTTCAATATTATAAAAAAATATTTATTCATACACATGAGCGCTCTACTTGCATGTGTGCCTGCATGACAGAAGAGGGCACCAGATCCCATTATAGATGGTTATGAGCCATTGTGTGGTTGCTGAGAATTGAACTCAGGACCTCTGGAAGAGCAGCCAGTGCTCTTAGGCTGCCGTCTCTCCAGCCCCCTATAGAGACAGTTAAAAAAAAAATCCAAAAAACAAAAAACAAAATGAAAATATATTCTGCAAGATGTTTTAAGGCCTTTCTCATTTAGTAATATATTGTGAATATTTCCTCAGGATATGGCATGTTCTGCAGTGTCAAACTCAATGGTTGCCACAGGATAACATCCTATGCTGATAGTTTTTAGGATTATCTTTTATAAAGAAAAGATGCCAGCCAGGTATGGTGGTGGCACATGCTTGTAATCCCAGCACTCTTGGAGACAGAGGCAGGTGGATCTCTGTGAGTTGGAGGCCAGCCTGGTCTAAGAAGTGAGTCCAGGACAGCCAAGGCTACACAGAGAAACCCTGTCTCAAAAAACCAAAACAAGCAACAAACAAAAACAAAAAAACATAAAAGAAGAAAGATAAAAAGAAAAGATGCTTTACAAGGGGCTGGAGAGATGGCTCACAGTTAAGAGCACTGGCTGCTCTTACAGGGGACCTGGGGCCAGTTCCCAGCACCCACACAGTGGCTCACAACCATCTGTAACTCTAGGTTCAGGAGGATCTGACATCTTCCTCTGGTTTCTCTGGGCACCAGACATGAACATAGTGCAAATACATATATGTAGATACATATACACAAATAAAATAAAATAAATAAATCTTAAAATGTGCATATATAATAACAATATAATAATAACAATACGTACTTCTAGTGAATAACCTCATCCTGCCTTCATATTTATTGTGGGTTTTAGTTGTTGGTTTTTGTAGCTAGGACCTTATGTAGCCCAGGCTGTCTAGCCTCCTGTCTCTACCCTCCCAGTTCTGGGATTACAGGCCTACGCCATCACATTTGGCCCGATACCTTGTTTCACAGCACTCCTCCCAGGCCACCCCTGAAAGAGAGTCTACTGACTTTAGAGGCAAAGAGACCCCAAGAGTTCATATTCCTCTCCAGGGGTGACTCTGCCTGGGGGGGGGGAGGTCTTCCCATGGGCTACATGGCCGATGTCTAGCCAGTTTCCATTAGCTCAGAAGCAGCAGTGTAGCCGTGCTATGTGGGTTCTCACCTTTTCCAATGTGCCTCCTGGTGTTTTCTATTGTTGAGTTCCTGTTTACATTTGAAAGCAGCCCAAGGCAGAACCGATTCCTGTTATTGGAGGGGTCAGTGAAGCCATCTACGAGCACGCTCCGCGAGGACGCCTGGAAAGTCTCTCCGACACGGTTGTTTAGTTCGTAGTATGCAACGGAGCACCAGTGCTGGGGCTCCTCATAGCAAACTGGCCGAAAGTCTGAAAGGAAACAAGAGAGAAGGTACCACCACATCACTGTCGCCTCTGGGCTCCGAGCTCAAGATTCAAACGCAAAACAGATGAAAGGCTTTAAACTAGAGCGCTAGCTATAGGACCAGGTTCCTTTACAATCCTTCGAACACACACGCCTGTTTGACCTGTGTTGACGGAAGCTGTCTTGGGCTAGCTCACTTGTTTATTGCATCCACGCGTCTAAGGCCACGGTCCTTGCTAATTTTCTACAGCTAGAGAGAGTCTGCAGACATTTTTGTTTACAGATGATATGTAAGGAGGGGCCAGGGAAAATACAGCATGGACAGATTGGTGCAAAATGTTGCCAGACCCAAAGCAAGCAGGTAAAAGCCAGGTAGCAGGTCACCTCCTCTTTACCAGAGAAAGACAGCAGCATCCTGTTGTTATGGAACTGAGCTGAATCCCCCATGTCAAAAGGTCTAATTCTGCAACAAAGCAATGATTTCAACAAAAAAAACCCAATAGTTGAATATGATAACAAACCAAATAGAAAGCACTGAATAAATTTTATTTAATGCTGGGCGGTGGTAGCACCTGCCTTTAATCCCAGCACTCCGGAGGCAGAAACAGGTGGATTGCTGTTGAGTTCAAGGCCATCCTGCTTTACAAAGTGAGTCCAGGACAGCCAAGGCTACACAGAGAAACTCTGTCTCGAAAAAACAAAACAAAACAAAAATCTTTATTTAAGGAAAAGAAAACCTATAGAAGGCCACATTCTCTATGGAACACACAGATATCAATGTACATGTAATAAAGGTGTATTTTAAGGAGAGCTGGCTTCCCAACTTTGATAGGTCTGTCCACGGATGGAAGGAGGACAAAGAACATCACCCTGCTGGTGTGAGCCGGCGGGATCCAGCCAATACAGGCGATCTTTTACAGGAAGGGGTGTGTTGTGGGAATCTGTAACTCACAGTATAGTTACCCTGTGCTGACACCACTGGCCCCATTACTATGTTTCAAGCACATGCAGGTAAGTTCTTCATGAAATAAGTAATGGATGAGCAGGCATTGTGGGCGATCTGCTGAGCACAGAGGTGAGGAGAGTGACAGAACACGAGGTGGGACATGTGGACAAGGGTGTCTAGGATCTTGTTAAGGGACAGCACTAAAGAGGCTTCATCTTATAAGTTCTTTGAGAGTAAGGAAGGTTTGTCTAAATCTCTTAATTCTTTCTCAGCAACCTAGGGCAAGGCTTGTATATAGTGAGAGTTTATGAATAACCATTAAGTAAGAGGATTTACGAATAAAAGAGTGAGGTAATCTGTAACTGTGGGCACCAGCTGTATGTACACAGGCCTCACATTTTAACTGTGGGCGCCAGCT
>OU015751.1:91415897-91432689 GCA_907169655.1 Acomys percivali | reverse complement strand
GTGGGCGCCAGCTGTATGTACACAGGCCTCACATTTTAACTGTGGGCACCAGCTGTATGTACACAGGCCTCACATTTTAACTCTGGGCACCAGCTGTATGTGTGTAGGCCTCACATTTTAACTATGGGTGCCAGCTGAATGCATGCAGACCTTTGGGTACTTTTATCTCCAGTGACTATTAATGTCACCCTGCAGAAAAAGGCTCCTATAAATCTCTTCTCCATGTCTTTTCTTTGACCAGGTTCACAGATACCATAGCACATACCTCACGGAGATGCCCTAGAGCAGTGCTTCTCAGCCTTCCTGATGCTGGGGCCTTTTAATACAGTTCCCCAAGTTGTGGTGACCCCCAACGATGAAATTATTTTGTAGCTACTTCATAACTTTACTGCTGTTGTGAATCGTAATGCAAATATCTGATATGCAGGATATCTGATATGTGGCACCCCGCCAGGGGTCCTCCTTGTGGCCTGAGAGCAAGCCAAATCTCATTTAGTTAGTCAGTCAGTTAGTTAGTTAGTTTTAGTGTGTGCATGGTGTTTGTATGGAGGTCAGAGGACAACTTTGTGGAGTCCATTTTCTCCTCCCACCTTTACGTAGCTCTATGGATGTAACTCAGGTTGGCAGACTTAAGTAGCAAGTACCTTCACCTCCTGAGCTACGAAGCTAGCCCTTTCTTTTAGTATTTACATTTCTAATTTTTTTAGTTGTTATATAATTGTATGTTCATCTTACTTCTACACTCAGCAAAAGTGGCATAAGCCTATAACTCCAGTGCTGGGGAAACTGACACAAGAGAACGATGGGTTCAAGACCAGCCCGTATATAAGCAGGACCATGTTTCAAAACAAACGAACTATCACATGTTTTGTAAATGTCCAGGGAAGGTGTTAACTTCTACTTAGTTTCCAAAAGTCTGCATCTGCAGTTCGTCTCCAAAACAGATCCAAACTTGGTCATCCTGGAAGGTGGTGAGTGAGACAGCCTAGGCCCACAGATGGTTCTGTTAACCAAAAAGCACCATAGACCTGCGAGGCGCGACAGCTACAGGTGGTCCCCACTTCCCACGGACTGACCTGAGTGTTGATATGGACTGTCTGACTCGGAAGGCCTTCCTGGGGAGTGTGGGTAGCTGGTGGGGCATGGAGACTGCGGGAACACGTGGCCTGGCGAGGAGGGAGGTGCAGGACAGACAGACTGCTGGAAAGAGTCTGGGTAGGTGGCGTTGTGCGGCATGAGGGGTTCGCTGTGCAGGGAGGCACTTCGGAACTTGGCCAAGAGGCTGAGCTGGGGGTTGTACTCGCTGTGTCTCGGTACGAGCACTGGAGGCAGAACTGCGAACAAAAGAGAAAGAAAGAAGGCATACTGAGCTTGGCTCACTAAGATGGACCGGGGCTGAGGATGGTTTTCTCCCTTGGCCGTTTGCGGGAGGACTGCTCTTCCTCCACCAGCCCCCTCTCCACACATCGTGTTCATGGAAAACACTACACAAAGGTCTCATCTCTACTCATGAAGAGCCTTTGGGCTATGCTCACTTACCAGCCCAGATTCTTGCCACCTGCATCTTAGGCAAACCATCACAGTGACCAAGTTCAGGAGGCTTCCATTCACTCCCACCTTGGTACCCATCTGTTTGCATCTTCAGCCCTGCCAATAAAGTCCTTTTTAAACGAGGCATAGTTGGTTCCAAATGCAATAGAACCCCAGGTGAGGACCAGAATATTTTTCCATTAGACACCACATTGAATTATTTAGATGATGAGCCTCAATTTCAGACTCTTTGCTGCTGCTGAAATATTCTCTGTCCTTTTCACAATGATCTAAAAGCAAGAGGCCAAAAGCTATCGAGTGAAATTCAAGTGGTAAGTGAAGAAATGAAGTACAAGATCAGAGGCAACATGAAAAGCTATCAATTCAATTTATTCAAGTTAGTGGGTCCCTTCTGCCCCCCCTTCACCTCCCCAGCACTAGAGGTGGAACCCACAGGCCTCACACATGCTAGACAAGTGCCCTACCACCGAGCCACACCCAGCCCCCTTTTCACTCTAAGATATGGTCTCACTAAGTTACCCAGGCAAGCCGGCCTTCTACCTAGTGTATAAGCCAGGCAAGCACTGAGCTTGCATCCTGCTGCCTCACCCTTTCAGTAGATGGGGTTACAGGCCTGTGCCAGCCGGGTTCACACTCATTAAAACGAACATGAGAGGCAACTACTTATGGAGTCTGCCAGGCAGCCTGCCTGCCTTTCTGAATTCCTCAGAAAAGGATAACTTTTCTGTCTCCTTTCTTGACTTGAAGAGCATGGCTATCTCTCTTGCTGCTCTTCATCTCCCTCCTCTGGGCAGCTTCCAAGACAGACTGACTACCTTCTCGGCTGCCTGTCACTCAAGCTTAGTCTAAGACAACTGGCCTTGAGTTTTCTTCCTTGTCAATTCCATCATTATCATCAACATCATCATCATCATCATAGTAATAATAATAATAACTATTGTTATTATTGGTTTTTAAAGACAGGGTTTCTCCATGTATCCCTGACTGCCCTTGAACTTGCTCTGTAGACCAGGCTGGCCTTGAACTCAGAGATCCACCTACCTCTGCCTCCTGAGAGCTGGGATTAAAGGCACGAGCCTAAATTATTAGATTAATGAGACTAAGGTCCCAAAAGAGGGGCCCCAGTTTTTCTGTAACATGAAAAAAAAAAACACCAGATTGGACCCTGAAAATGCGATGAGGGCAGAGCTCTGACTATAGCAACAGCTTGAGGTTCTAGAGGGCTGTCAGATTAGGCAGCTACTGGTTATCACCCCTAAGATGAAAGTGCCACTATTGTGCCCCCGAGGATATCTCGCCACACTGCTCATTGTCATGGTCCATAGCTTTACAGCTGGGTAGGACTACTTTTCTCCCTTAGAAGCTTGCATAGCTCCTTCAGATACTGAGAACCAGCCCTCAGGGAGGAGGATTCCAGGCCAGTTTCCATTCTGTTCCTGTAAGGAATATCACCTCATTCTATTAAAAATGTCTTAGAAGTAAACAAACAAAACAAAACTCTGTAGCTTAAATGTTATTAAAATTAATATTATATATGATTTTAAATTAGTATAATCTCGGTCTATCTTTTTTAAATTTAAACCTAAAACTAATTACACAAAAGCTATCTACATATGTAAAATATGCACACTGTCATCTTAAGAGAAACCTAAACTGAAATTTAAAAAAAGAAAATTCTTTAAAAATGGGCTTTTGAGTACCTAAAAAGAAAACAAAGTGCATTTTTTACACAACGCTTCAAATTAGCAATTACATTTTAGGATTGCTACTCAGAAAGCACTTTTGAAAAATTTATTTTCTAATTATGCATGTGGTGAGGTGGGTACGTGCAAATGATCACAGAAGGAGCTGGCTTCCCCAGGAGCTGGAGTTACAGCCAATATCGGTGCTCGGAACCAAACTGGGGTCCTTTGCAAGAACAGCCTGTCTTCTTACCAGCTGAGTCATCTCTCTAGTCCCAGAAAGAATTCCTTAATGATCAGTTTTCCATTTTAATGTGTACTGAAGAGGTCTAGTATAAGCCAAACCTTCAAGCTATTTTTAATATAAACTCAGATATTATTAATGGGGTTTTGTTTAGTTCAGAATCATGTTATGTGGCTATGGCTGTTCTCACATGGGGGCATTCAAGCCATGCGTGCGTTTAGATTCCTGTCATGTAAAGAGAGTCCAGAAAGAAAGAGGGAAAAAGGCAAGATACAATTCAGAGCGAACTCACAAGGTTTGCTGGGGCCTCGGAACCTTTCAGTCACCTTCCCAGACAGAATCCCAATCCCTGGAAGCTAGCCTGCCTGCCCTTGCGCCCCTCCCCCCGCCCCGCCCCCCTTCCCCGCCCCCTTCCCCGCGCCCCATCCCAATCCCTGTTAACGGAAGCGAGCCCCACAGAGGCAGGTGATGCTCTGAATGGCAAGATGGCAAGTTTGCGGCACTTGAAGCGTGGCCTGTTGACAAACCTCTGATGTGAGATGTGAGGGAGGGACAGGGAGAGGGGGGAGGCCGGGGCGGGGGTGGGGTGGGGTGGGGATTGAACATAACACCGCAGCAGAGTATTTGGGCTGTCATCCAGACAGCGCACTGGAACTCATCTCCCAAGTCCCTAGAACTAGCCAGAAAGCCAACCAAAGAAAGAAGATGTCCATTAAAAACCGCTTCCTCCTGGAAGGCCACAGGGACACCCCACCCAAAAAGATTGCCAGTAAACTAATTGCCAGTGAAGGTAGAGTGGACTTCTTCCAAAATGCAGAGATATATGGACAGACACACATGCATGCATGCTCGCATGAGTGTGTGAATAGTTGGCAAAAAGTAATTTTCAATCATAAAAATCATAAGCATTTTTAAGGGCTGCAAGTACAGGTCAGTGGCAGAAGGCTCCCATATGATGTGCAAGGCCTGGGTTTAACTCCCAAGAAAGGGGAGAGAGGCACAAAGGTGCTGTGTGGTGAAAGGGCACCATCTTGCGTGTATGAAGCCCCGGATGCAATCCCAGAAAAAAACAAACAAACAAAAATTTCAGATTTAGGAACAATGACCTATCTTCCCCAACCCTTTGTTTCAGCCTTGGACTCCTTCAGCAATCCCCCTTGGCTGTTTCAGATGCTTAGCAAAATGAAGCCCACACCCAGTTTTCAGTCTAAAACTCTAAAGGTCATTGGTTTCTGTCTGCACCAGTGGGAGCAGGAAGCCTGTCTTCCTCTTCCTCCTCCTCCTCCTCTTCCTCCTCCTCCTCCTCCTCCTCCTCCTCCTCCTCCTCTTCTTCTTCTTCTTCTTCTTCTTCTTCTTCTTCTTCTTTTTTAACAGTTAATTATTATCAAGGCACACAATCTCTTAAGAACTAGGAAGGGCTTTGTTTTCCTAAATCCACTCCTAAATAAAACCACAATTTTTTTTTTCAAACCCCTACCAAGCTTACAAGCCTTTTAGTATAAGAGTATCCTTTTTTTTTTTTTTCAACTGCATGATTTCTGTGAAAATCCCCACCATCCACCCCCTATACAGAGGTCACTTCCTGTGGACGCGCCAGCCATCACCAGCGAGCCCGGTAGTGCTTGACTCCCGGAAGCACCCACCTGGCGTCTCCACGCGCCGGTAATGGTATGGGTTGATGCAGACCTCCCTCTGCTTGGAGCCAAACGGGAACTCGCAGCACTCCAAAGGCTTCAACTCATGATGGGACTGCAGGTCTGGCCAGCGCCACACGCGGCAGTAGATGACATGGGGCAGCCCCTTGCGGTGGGACACCTGTAGGCGTCCATCCAGGGAGCGGGGGATGGTGACGCACTTGCTAGGCTGACCCGGGCAGCTCAGTGCTCTCTCCAGCTCATCCATGGCTCCTTTCTTCTTCTTTAATTTCTTCACCAAAGAGTCCACGGCCTTCTCTGCCCACTTCTCCTCTTCATCTCCCTGCTTCCAACCCAGCAGCCTCTTCACCGCGGGGCTGGTGAAGGAGAAAAGGGAGCTGATGGGGGTGCTGGGGTGCATAGGATGCGGACCTCAGGCTCCTGCGCGGGGAAAGAGGGTGAGGCCTTTTCAAGGCTCGCAGGGCCCTGGGCCGGTCAGCGGCAAGTACCTATCCACGGATATCATAGGAACAAGCTTGCCTTTCCTTCTGTTAGCAGTGGAGACTTGATTCAAATCTGGACATGGGATGACTTCCTCCAAAGAAGCTCTTGGATGCTCCGGTCCGGTCGGCTAACTCTGAAAGATAAGACAAGCCTCTGTGGGCCATCTGGGTTGTTTTCGGAGTAGGTAAGGAAGGACAGGAGGGACAAAATACCTTCCCAGTGCTTTAAGTTGAAAACTCCCAAGTCATGGTCGACCCTGCCCTTCCCTGTCTCCCCCAAGTCAGTCAGATCTTGGTCTCCACCTTCCAAATCGCTAATCACAGCTTCTCTCTTCCCTCCATTTCCGCCTGCACTGAGTACAGCCCGCCCTAATGTGGCGTCTCTCCTTTACACACTCTTCCACGCCAATCTCTTTCCTCCCAAACCCAATTTTCATCAAGTCATTTTCCTGTGTAAGAAATGGCGTGGCTCCCTCGGTTACTAAATGCAGGCTCTACCTGGGTTTGCAGGGTCTCCCAACCTTCCCCCTGCGTATTCGCTCTTTCTTTATTTCCTGGTTGCACAAATAATCCAACCTCGCCTCGGTGTAGAAAATGTATACAAGCAAAAAGGGAGACAGGGAGACCTCCAACAGCCCGATGCTCAGACATCACCGTGGCATGTTTCAGAACTGCAGTGCGCACAGTCTTTCTGGGAACCACTGTGGTCCCTGAGACCCCTTCCGGGCTGTGACTGTCCTCTCTTGTCTGAACACTCGCCCCTTTGAACTGAATACTCTTCACGCACATCAGCCAAAACAACAGGTTGTAACAGATTGTATGGAAGGAGAGATGGAAATGGGAACATAGGTGTCATCCACTACACCAGCAAACAGGAGATTTGCAAAGATGTGCAATGCTCATTTCACCAAATTTTTTAAACATGGTTTTTTGTTTTGTTTTTTACTTTTTTTTTTTATTTTTTTTTTATTAATTTATTCTTGTTACATCTCAATGGTTATCCCATCCCTTGTATCCTCCTATTCTTCCCTCCCTCTCATTTTCCCCTTATTCCCCTCCCCTATGACTGTTCCTGCCGGGGACTTCCTCCCCCTATATATGCTCATAGGGTATCAAGTCTCTTCTTGGTAACCTGCTGTCCTTCCTCTGAGTGCCACCAGGTCTTCCCCTCCAGGGGACATGGTCAAATGTGAGGCTCCAGAGTACATGAGAAAGTCATATCCCACTCTCCACTCAACTGTGGAGAATGTTCTGACCATTAGCTAGATCTGGGTAGGGGTTTAAAGTTTACCACCTGTATTGTCCTTGGCTGGTGCCTTAGTTTGAGCGGGACCCCAGGGCCCAAATCTGCCTAACATAATGATCTTCTTGTAGGTTTCTAGGACCCTCTGGATCCTTCTACTTTGCTATTCTCCCATGCTTCTCTCATCTAGGGTCCCAATAGATGTCCTCCCCTCTGTCCCAGTTTCCTGGTAAGTGAAGGCTTTCGTGGGACATGCCCCTTGGGCCAGTATGCAGATATTAGTGAGTATATACCATTTGAGTCTTTCTGCTTCTGGGTTAACTCACTCATTATGATCATTTCTAGCTCAATCCATTTATCCACAAATTTCGGGAATTCCTTGTTTTTAATAGCTGAGTAGTATTCCATAGTGTATATGTACCACAGTTTCTTTAACCATTCTTCTACTGATGGACACTTAGGCTGTTTCCATGTTCTGGCTATTATGAATAAGGCTGCTATGAACATGGTTGAGCAAATTTGGTTGGGTTTTTTTTTTAAGATTTATTTATTTATCTAACCAATGGACAGGACGTTCTCCACAGTTGTCTGGAGAGCAGGGACTGACTCTGACATGAACTCTGGTGCCCCATATTTGACCATTTCCCCTTGGTGGGGAGGCCTGGTGGCACTCAGAGAAAGAATAAGTAGGCTACCAAGATGAGACTTGATAGGCTGTGACCATATGGTGGGGGAGGAGGTCCCCTTCTGTCACAGACCTGGGGAAGGAAATAGGGTGAAAGAGGGAGGGAGAGAAGAACGGGAGGATACAAGTGAAGGGATAACAGTTGAGATGTAATCTGAATAAATTAATAAAAAAACAAAAACAAATGACACCTCATCTCTAATTAAGGTCCTGGTGAGATTATCAAAGGTCTTACTCATTTTTATTTTATTTTGTTATTTTTAATTAAAAATAAATTTATTGGGGACTGGAGAGATAGCTCAGAGGTTAAGAACATTGACTGCTCTTCCAAAGGTGAAGAGTTCAATTCCCAGCAACCACATGGTGGCTTACAACCATCTATAATGTGATCTGATGCCCTCTTCTGGCTTGCAGGTGTACATGCAGACAGAGCACTGTATACATAATAATAAATAAATAAATAAATCTTTTAAAAAAAATAAAATTAAATTTATTATAAAATTAAAAGCAAACAATTTATTTATTATGTATACAGTGTTCTGCCTGCATGTAACACCAGGCCAGAAGAGGGCACCAGATTTCATTATAGATGGTTGTGAGCCATCATGTGCTTGCTGAGAATTGAACTCAGAACCATTAACAGGCAGTGCTCTTAACCTCTGAGCCATCTCTCCAGCCCAGTTTTTAATTTTTAAATATTCGCCTTGAAGCTAGAAAGATGGTTCAGCCATTAAGAGCACTTGCTGCTTTTGAAGAAGACCTGGGCTTTATTCCCAACAGCTCACAGGCACCATATAATGTCAGGGAATCTGTTGCCCTCTTCTGGCCATCTTGGGCATTACACACATGTGACACACAGGCAAAATACTACAGACACGCAAATAAAAAATGGAAAAAAAGACTATCTTCATAAAATATATATTTATTTTAATAAATAAATAACTTTAAAATTACATTTTGGGGGTGTGTGGCGTGGGGTGTGTGTGTGTGTGTGTGTGTGTGTGTGTGTGTGTGTGTGTGTGTGTGTGTGTGTGTTTGTGTGTTCATGCCATGGCATGCCTGCAGTGGTCAGAGAACATTTTTTGAGTCACATCTCTCCTTCCACCATGTGGATCTGGCTCGAACTCAGGTCTTCAGACTTTGTGGTAAGTGTCTTTTCCCACTGCACCACCTTGTGGCCCGTGAATCAATAACTTTGAAAAAACTGTTTTAATTACCAAAATGGAAGAGTGTAACCCACACAGATGTAACCCATACAAAAACGTATTAAGCTTCTTAATAATTTTTAGGTGGAAAGGCACCATGGACCAAAAAGTTTGAGAACGGCTTTTTCACCAGTCAGAGCACCTCGCAGGTAACTATGAACAGCAATTGACGCCATGGTTATATTTGCTATTCTGCCCCCAAGTCAGCCCTCCCTGAGTGCTCTTGCCTAAAGGATACATCCCTTCTGTGGTACTCAACAGACACTTTTAAATTTCCTGAGCTACAACTGCATTTGCTCTGCCTAGAAATACCGGTGGCCTAAATGATACTTTCTCCTTCCAGATTCAAGAAACCTGCTACCTCCGTGATGTGTGATGAGGCTGCTGGTCACATCACTGTGAACAAGCTGACTCAGCATCGGTCAAAAAATCTCCTACACTTGCTTGTTTAACATGTCTTAACTATCATTTTCTCTTCTGCTTCCCTGAGGGAAGCGTACTCGTTTCTGAGTCCGTGTGTGTGTGTGTGTGTGTGTGTATGTGTGTGTGTGTTTGTGTGTGTATTATATATACATACATATGTGTGTATGTGTATATATGTTTTTATTTGCAGTACAAGGCCAGTGTGTGCTAGCCTAGAATTCCACTACTGAGTTGCATTCTAGACCTTGAACTTCTTTGGAACAAAGCTTCTCTTTGACCCACCCCACCCCCCACCCCCAGTAGCCAGGATCAGCACTTGCACCTCCGAAGAGCATTAAGGCAGCCTGGTTAGGCAACCCAGGTGACATCCCATGCATGGAATGCATTGCTTACACGTTCCTCATGAGGACCTTATTAGGATGGCCAGGGGACAAACTGTGCTGAAGAGGCCTGTGAAAGGCTCCAAAGCTGTTCCTTTTTTACTTGGCAGTTTGACTTACTCTCCGTTTTCTTTTGAAGGGTTGATTTTTGTGGCTTAACAGTTGTGAATTTATAACATATAATTCAGTCTCCATCAGTCACCATGTACGAGTTGTGTTTACTCAGTCTAGACAGGCTCAGCGATGGTCGGAAGCTTTGGGGCGGGGGGAGGGGTGGATGGAGCATGACAGAGGGGCTCCTAGGATTCTGCTTAGTTTTATGTGGGATTTGTTGTTACTAAGTTATGGCATAAATCTTTACTCTTAGTTTGGTGGTAAAGAAAGCCTTTCATGAAAATGTTGAGCAGAATTCGGCTAAGTACACTTAAAACAACAGAAACTCAACCCTCTGCTCCGAGGGACAAATGACAGTTCCCTTCCATGGAGTTGGTTTGGCATTTGGCTTTTATCTGTGGGCTCCTACCTAATGAAACCAGTTTATTGGAACAAAATAACTTGTATGAAACCCAAAAAAGAGAATAGACCATATTGTTAAGACACATAACACAGAAAAAGTAAGCTCTATTGAGTGAATAATAAAATGATTTAAAACCCCTCATTCTTAGGTATGTGTCTGGGAGCTGGAGTGTTAGCAATATAAACTTCATATGTTTTTAAATTAGGCTTTGCAATCAAACAGCTTGAAAAGCATTCCTCCTAAGCCATGCTTCCCCAAATTTGCTGAAGCTTACCTGGAGTGACTCTCGGTGACAATCATCCTTCGTTGATGAACTGGGGGTGTGAAAAGCCTTAATCTTCAAGTCTGACCTCGCTGTGCACTTTCAATCATCACACAGGCCTCACAGTGCCCGCCCCAAGCAAAAGCTTAAGTCTGAAATTCAGTTTTTAGCCCAATAAGCATTGAGAGAGACCCTGAAGTATGAAATATAGATTCTCACAGTGATAAACACCAGATTCATGACTGTGACCTCCGTATTGAGAAAAAGAAAAAAAATAGAAATTACATGAAAGTTAAATTTTAAATCAGGCTGATTGAAGGGTTTGCAGACGTTCAAACATCACCTTCTCTGCTTGTCTGTATGCCTGGTGTCTTGCTTCTGGGAAATGATGGAGAGCGTGGGGTCTGCTAAGTGACCCCATTCCCTTTCCTAGGGCATTTCAGACATGGGAGGAACTAAGGGTCCCTTGTTCATCTGGAGCTAGCCATCACAGGAGCACCCACAGGCAGTGCCCTCTGCCTGTATGAGTCTCTGCAGCTCACAGAGAATCTAAATATCCCCCGACCATGGCCTCCAGCCTACCTGACGTCCTGATGGCACCGGTGTCACTCTGCCACTCACCTGAATAGAGCAGCCCCTGGGTCCCTTATACAAACCAAGAATAGGTGGAATGGCAGGCGATGTTGCTTATGGTTGATCTTTACAAAGTGCAAAGAACAACACAGCAAACAAATGAAACACCTTTCAGGCTTGTTGCAGGACCCTTTTCAGGACCCATCAATGGCTGGTCTAGAACTGGCTATGTAGACTAGGCTGGCATCCAACTTAAGAGAGATCTGCTCGTCTCCGCTTCCTGAGTGCTGGCATTAAAAGTGAGCAACCACCACCCCTGGCCAATTACTGACTTTTATTTCCACTAACTGGGACCCCTTGGAAGAGTCTGTCTTTTAATTCTGAAGATATAAGATTTGAAAATCCTGAGACAGATCTGTCAGACGGCTGCTCCAGGTCCTCCCAAAGTACCAGGTGAGGGGAACCCTCAAGAAACCCTTCTCAAAGGACCCAGTGCCACTCCAGAGCATGACTGTGTCATCTCAAAGGAAGCTTTAAAACACCAAGTGTTCATTCTCTAGTCATGGCCAGAACAGTTTGCTGACCACATTTAGAGCTTAAACACGTTTGCCGCAAGAGCTGTTCTGGCCACTTCACCGCGCATCTTATACAGTGCTGGTTAACACGGCAAAAAGAAGTGCTTTCAGGCCGGGCATGGTAGCACATGTGGGCAAGCAGGGCAAGAACAAAGGAGGTGTGAGACAGTCATAAGACCTCACATGGAGCACTGTCCTGGGCAATCCTTCATCGCCTGTGGATCCCTGCCACGGGACCCGGGCTTTGGCTCCAGCCATGGATTTCTTCTCCCAAAGGTGATGGGATGCAGAGAACAAAGGACTTATCTCCTGAGAATGTGAGACACTACCCAAGGCTGGGCCTGAGATACACTGAAGCAGAAGACGAAGGAGGAGAAAGGATCTGGCTGAAGGAAGGAAAGACAAAGCCCTTGGATGGCTCAGTCCTCACCAGCTGTGATTCTAAGGGGACGTCAGGCACAACAGGATAGGCTCAAAAGAAGTAACGAACCAGAGACAGCAAAGCTATTTGTGAACCCCCATTCAGCCACTCGTTTGTTTCAACACCTCCTCCATTTTTGAAAGTCTACTGAATGCTTAGCGGACATGGCCCTTGGCCTTCTGGAGCTTAGATCTTTGGTCGATTGTTGAATAATACCGTCAAACCATGAAGGCTTGTGCAGGAGAGCACAGTGGTGTTGAGAAAGGTCCAAGGCCCCTGCTGATGATCAGGCTGACAGCAAACAAACCAAAAGGAGGAGCACTGAAGAATGCCAAGAATGTGGCGCAGGGGTGTGAGGGCTTGCTCCGTTTTGTAGATGAAGGAACACCTGGAGGGTGGGCAAGAGAGTTGCTGGAGACATCCCCCGAAGGCAACTTGTAGAACATAGGCTTACTCTAAGTAGGAAGAACTGCTGAGCAGGCTTAAAAAGCAAAGGGGATACGGGTCCTGACTTACGTTTGAGTGGTCCCAGTGGATGCCGATGTGAAGATGGATAGGATGTGATAGAAAAGAGAGTGACCAGCACAGCTGCAGCTGAAGACTGGCTCAGCAGGATGGCGGCAGCTGCCAGGCGGGACCCATGCAGTGTGCCTTGCTTTTCTTCAGGAAGAGACTCTTATAGGGACATCATATGGACACGGAAGAAGGACAATAGAAAGGAGTGCTTCAATGAAACTAGGTGTGGTTTATGGATTACCAGCCTTGTCTAGTAGACGCAGGCAGGTAACTCAAGCATTCAAGGTCATCCCTGGGTACATAGCAAAGTTAAAGCCCGTCTTGGCTATATGAGAGGAGCCTGTTCTCAAAAAACAAATAGAGCCATTTCTTTTGTAAAAAGTGAAGAGAGAGAGAGAAGAAAAGAAAAGAATGGGAACAGATGTGGGCATGCGTACTGGCTGGTTTTTATGTCAACTTGACACAAACTAGAGTCATCAGAGAGAAGTTATTTATCAGAGACGGGGGAGCCTCAACCGGGAAAAAACAAAAAACAAACAAAAAAAAAACACCTCCATGAGATCCAGCTGGAAGGCAATTTTTTTTTTTTTTTCAATCAATCTGGGAGGGCCCAAGCCGATTGTGGATGGCGCCACCTCTGGGCAGGTGGTCCTTCAGTTCTACAAGACATGGGAAGCAAGCCAGTGAGCAGCCCCCTTCATGGCCTCTGCCTCAGCTCCTGTGACCAGGTTCCTGCTTTTGATAATAAACTATTATTTGGGACTGTGAGTGAAATAAACCCTTTCCTCCCCAAAGTCACTCCTGCTCGTGGTGTTTCATCTTCACAGCAATAGAAACCCAAACTAAGACAGCACCTGGTCACAGGAAGACTGTAAAGTCACAATGAGGCCAGTGAGACTGCGAGGGAGGGAGAAATTTTAAAGGAAAAGGTGGGAAGTAGGAATGTATGGAAGAGCAGAGTGTATTCTGGAGATAGACTCCTGCCTGGGACCCCTCATCCATATAGCTGAGGACACATGAAGCCGCCACCGCCACCACCACCACCACCCAAAAAAAAAAAAAAAAAAACTCTCAGAAAAAAAGAAAAAAAAAAGCTCTCTTATTTTAGATTGCCTAGTCCCAACTCTGTGTCCCCTGTGGCTGGAGAGGCTGACTGGGAGAGGCTGGGGGCAAGGCTAAGGAGGCTGCGGGGAGCTGGGAAGGCAAGGCAGGCTGGTAGGGGGGCTGGGGAACCTGGGGTGGGTGGAGACTTAGGGCTATAAAGAAGCACCTTGGTCAAGCAGGTGCTCAACATTTAGGAGCCTCAAAACATCTTGCAGTCGACTATCAAATTATAAACCAGCCACTTCCTCCTGAAGCAGGCAGAAAAAAAAAAAGAAAGGAAAAAAAAAAACAACTCTTGAATATTTTTTTGTAATGAGCCTGCCACTCAGCATGTGTACTTTAAGCACACTAAAGAAGCCAGGAAGGGCAACAGAGCAGTCAATAGGACAGCTGGGGGGTGGGGAAGGAGGCTGTGGAGAGGGCAGCAAGCTTTATACCTGCATTTTCTATTAGCTGGGAAATCGCCCCCAACTCAGAAGAACTCAAGTAGAAGCTGAGGTGAGCAGAAAGGTGGGGAGTGCGTTTGACCTTGGTTTCTCAAAGCATCAATTGAGCCTCCGAAGGAAATCCACCCTTGGACCTCTTCCCGAATAGGCTTTTTATTAATCAATGCTGAATCTTGCCCCCCTCCCTTCCCCTCCCCTGCACTTCCTGAAGGGGTGGGCATCTGATTAGTTGCTCTGAGGAGCTCACAGATCTCAATCCAGCTCTAGTTAAGACTACAGAGAAGGCTAGGGCATAGCTCACCAGAACAGGTAGAGCAGTGAGCTAGCTAGCTTTAAGAGGAGTGGGGAGCAGAGAGGGAGTTGTCAGTAAAGTGCTTGACATGCAAGCAAGTTGACTACCTCGGACCAATCCCCACCAGCCATATAAAACCTAGAAGGGTGGCACGTACCTGGGGCCCCAATGCTGGGGGAAAAGAGACAAGAGGACTCTTGGAGGCCACTGCCCTGTCGGTGATTTCCAGAATAACTGAGAAACCTGTCTCAAAAAAACAGTCAAGAAAATACCTGATGTCTACCTGTAGCTTGTATGAACACACATGTATGCACACACTCCCCAGCACATGTACACACACACACACACATGAACATATAGGCATACACCAAAAAGAAAACCTATAAGATGAGATTTCTCAAAAATTTTTTGATGCTACCTTTTCAAAATGTGGCTTTGTGATTATTTCCTTCTGAAGATGAGACCTGTGGAGCCCCAAATGGGTAGTGAGCATCTTATACATAGAGACAGCTGACCGTCTCAGGCCATCTGTAACTGCAGTTCCAGAATAGATGATGCCCTCTTTCAGCTTTTGGCCTCCACAGGCACTAGTCACTCACAAGGGCATTTATATACATGAAGGCAGAACACTTATACATATAAAATGTAAAAAATAATAAGATGCACATTAAATTAGACCTCTGACTCCCACATAGAATAGATAGATAGATAGATAGATGTGTGTGTATATGTATGTATGTATGTATATGTGGAGAGAGAGAGAGAGAATAATTTTTTATGAAATAGTCCAAACTCAACAGAAAAATAATATAATGTCTTTAATTCCTAGATAGCGCCTTTTAACTCAGACCTGATTCAAAAGTGCTTCTTGATGTATACTAGGGTGTGTTGATGGAATTCCACATGCACATGAATTCATATCTTCACATTCCATTCAATGTAGGCTTTTGTCTCCGCTAGCATATCCATAACTCTTAACATGTTTACAAAACACCCCACATTCTTAAGGGCAGTATTTCTACACGAATGATCGATGAATTGCAAATCTGAGGTCCCTAGGAATCTATTTTTACTGCATTGTTTATAAACTAGTGAATAACTATTGCCCTAAAAAAAAAAAAAAAATAGCCTGGACCTTAGCAACCCCGAAAAGAATAAACCAGATCTTACGCAACAGAAGGTGTCTTGACTCCAAGCAAAATCTAACCCACGAAAATCTGGGCTTACCACAAATATAAACGTGGCAAAGATTATTTATCTTACCAAGTGAGTCATAATGCATGTAAAACTATAATTCCATCTCCCAAAACATGGCTCAGGGTCAGCTCTTAGAGAGATAAACATCCCTCCATCCAGCAAATGCTTACTCAGGCCGTATTGCCCTTTAGCACTAGAATTCCTACATTTAACTGCTAAAGATAGTTTTTTGGTTGGTGGCAATGCAGGCCTGTCAGCAGAAAGAAGACCTCTCGTTTTACTTCCAAAATATACTTTTCACCTTAAAAGTACACAGTGTCCGTCTTATCAGCCTGGATATCGTCGTCGGGCCTGGAAAGACCATTGTCAGCAAATTGCAGAACAAATCAAATTAGTGTTGAGGACACTTTATATTAAAAATCCTCTGCCCATCAAAACACACCACCGACCTTGAAACTTTCAGTATTTGACAACTGCGCCAGCTTTCGTCTAAGCAGCCAGGGTTATTTCACTGCTAAAGTCAACAAAGCCTCTTGAAAAAAAAAAAAATGTTGCCAGCACAGCCTTCAGGAACAAGACAAACTGTATTATTCTAAATATCAGACAATACCCGTGTACAATATCTTAGCTCAAATGTGAAAACAGCTCACAGCCATGTGCAACTCCAGACGCCTCACTCTCCCTTAGTAGATATTAAGGCTGGTTTTATAGCCAACTCCGCTTTCCCCTCACTGTAGGCCTGTCCAGACAGCTTGGATTCTCTTTCTCAACCTCAATGAATGTTTAGGGACAAAAGAGCTCCACTGCAACGCACACACACACACATGTTTGGGGGTTTTTTCTCCTCACCCTCCACTTTTCTGTGCTTCAGCCCCCAAAACGGGCAATGGTCCCACAATACAGAGGACAGAGACTTAAAAAACAACAGTACAACAACAAACAAACCTCTGTCTTTTTATTCAGGACCTTTTTTCTTTTTTCTGTCAAAACATAAGTCATATTTCTTTCCCACTTTGGTCTTTCCCACTGAGAAACATAAGTGCCCCCCCCAAAAAAAACGAGTGGCTGTTTTTGTCTGGTACCGGTGCCATCAAAAACTTCTTAACTAGGACTGGAGAGGTGGCTCAGCAGTTCAGTGCACTGGCTGCTCTTGCAGAGGACCCACAAATCGATTTACAGCCACCTGCAACTCCAGTTCCATTGGATCTGATGCCCTTTTCTGGCCTCAGTGAGCACTGCATGCACACATTACACATGCTCATACACATAATATTCTTTAAAAGCAAAAAAAGAAGAAGAAGAAGAAGAAGAAGAAGAAGAAGAAGAAGAAGAAGAAGAA
>OU015751.1:91404677-91415797 GCA_907169655.1 Acomys percivali | reverse complement strand
AGAAGAAGAAGAAGAAGAAGAAGAAGAAGAAGAAAGAAAGAAAAGAAGAAAAACCATTATTTCTTAAGTTCCACTAAAACAGTCTCTGAAGCCTTTTGAAGTATCTCTCTGCACTTCATTCTTTGACTCGATCACAGTGACCCCTGAGTGACTCCACTAAGCACTAAGTACCATGTCTTCTTCACCTTCTAAGCAGTGAACTCTGAAGCCACCAACTTGCTTCAAATACTAAGTCTTGCAAACATAATGCAAGGCACTAAGGTCCACTCCTGACCTCGTTTAATGGTTTGCGGGTAGAGACAGGACATGTTTGACTTATCCCCCCCCCTTTTTTTTTTTTTTGAAATATACATGTCAATGAAGAGAGTCTGAGATGACTAATACTAATTCTCAACTTGAATGAACTGGAAGGCGCTTGGGAGATCAGTCAAGCATGTGTCTTGGCATGCCTCTGAGGGTGTTTTTAGAGAAAATTGGCAAAGCAAGGGACACTCCCCCTGAGTGGGTGGCACTGCTCCATGCTGGGGCATAGATAGAATAAAAGAGGAGAAAAGAAGGGCTCTCTAGCCGAGGCACTGCCTTTCTTTCTCTGCACTCTTGGAGCCATGACATGAGCAGCTGTGATGTGCCATGTTCTTTCTGCTTCAACGGACAGGAACCTCAGACAGCAGCTGCCCAGCCATTCCTTTTTCACAGGTCTGTCAGGTGTTAAGTCACCGCGAGCAGAGTCTGGCTAACTCTGAGTCCTCTGTGCAAGCACCACATCAATGTCTTTTCCTTATTGTTCCCAGCCTGTGGAGACCCACAGTCTATAACTGGCATCCAGAGGACAGCCTTTCTGACTCCCCAGACCCAACTGGGGCCCTACAGCATGAGTGTGAGCGTGAATGTGAGCATGACTGTGAGCGTGAGCACCTCCATGCTGCCAGTTTCTTCCAAGTGGATCTCTCTGGAGGTGGCGGTGTGGCTAAGATGGCACTGACTCTCATCCTAACACTTCTGCCTGGTAATTTCATCCTTGCCTGCTTTTCCCTTTGCCCACCACAATCCTGCCACACAAACAACCACTTCTTGACACTCTCTCCTTTAGTAAAGAATTCCAGAAATTAAAAAGACAGCAGTGAATTTGTACTGTATTGAGTTCAGTACATGGTCAGGCAAGAGGGGCACACTGAAGAGGACAGGATGCAAAGCAGGCTGGGAACATTTCTGTTGATAAGGATGATGGCAGTAGTGTTGAAATTGCATATGTAGTTTATTTATATATTTTTTATATATGTGTGTGTATGTATATAGATATATGTGTGTGTATGTATATATATAAAATGAGGCTTGAGGGTACCACAGACTTGAAGGGTTTTAACTCTTCTTGGAAACATCCAGTGCAAGGGAGGGCAATTACCTTTCAAAATAAGTCATGACTGACCCATGACCCCTTTAACAGGAGGACATTCATGAATCCAGGACACTGAGGAAGTTAGCCCACATGCAGAAAGGACAGTCCTTCCTATGTCAATCTGTCACCAAATGAACTCTAGAGTTTTACATGTTAAGGTGTCAAAAGGACAGCAAAAGTTAGGAGGAGACATGACAGCACACAGAAAGTACCAGGCAAGATACTCTCAAGGTTCAAAATAATGCTGGGGGGGGGTGGGGGGGGGGGGGGGGTGGAGTTGAAGTGGAGATGAGGAAGAGGAATGGAAAGAGGGCCAACTAAAACCAAGGATACATGAATAAGACACAACGAACACTCATAATAGCTAAGCTAATTTAAAAAAAAAACTTTTTTTTAAACTTTTGAAGTCTGGAGCTGGAGAGACAGCTTAGCAGTTAGGAACGCTGGCTGCTCTCACAGAGGACCTGGGTTCCTTCACTTTCCAGCACCCACATGGCAGCTCACATCTGTCTGTAACTCCAATTCCAGGGGATCCAACGCCCTCTTCTGTCTTCTTCTTCGAGCATCAAGAACATAGATGATGCACAGATATACAGTCAGGCAAACCAGTCACATGCATACACACACACACACACACACACACACACACACACACACACACACACTAAAAAATAAAGACTTTTAAAATTTTAAGTGGTAAACAGCAGTTCCCTACATGGATCCTTATGCTACCCAGAAGCATCCATTATCAAGTGAAAACCCAGAATCCCAGGTGGGCCGCTTCCCTACAGACTGTTGGTTCCCGGAGGCTTTACTGCAATTGTTGCCCAACAGAGGTGAACAGTTTAGACCCCCATCCCTGAAAGCATCACCTGCTTTGGTTGTAGGATGATCTAGGACCTCTATGACCAAATGCAACTTGGGAGGAAAAGGTCTTTGGCTCACAGGTTACGGTCTATCAAGGAAAGTCAGGATAAGAGTTTGGAACAGAAACCATGGAAGAACACTCTGTTACCAGCTTGGTCTGCTACCATTGCCTGTCCTACCTACTACATTGGTGACTTTTCTGCGGCTATCACAGAACAGAGTTTATTTGGGCTTATGTCCAGAGGGTGAGAGTCCATGATGACAGCAGAGGGGAGGAATGGTGGCTGGGGCAGGAAGCTGAGAGCACAAGAAGTGAGCAAACTGGAAGTGAGGTGAGGGCTTATGTCCTCAAAGCCTGCCCCCAGTGACATACTTCCTCCAGCTAGCCCAACCTCCCAAACCTCCCCATTTGGCGCCATCAACTGGGGACCTAGTATTCAAAAATTCACCAATGGAGGATAGTCTCGATCAGACCACCACGCCCACATACTTGCTTTCACCAAAGGACTTAACCACTAACACACTCACTACATATTTTACCTTATTTTGCAAAAATCATACCAATGTGGAGTTACTCCGTTTTTAGAACAATTCAAGCAAATTTAGTACATTCACAATGCTATACAGTCACCACCTCTTGCTAGTTCGTAAACTCACCTTGTCCCACGAAAGTAAAACACAGCCCTGACTTGGCAGTTTCTACTGCTGTCTCTCCCACAATAGGCATTCCATGGGCTGCACCCTTCTACAGCTAATTAGATCCATAGAGAGACATTTACAAGTGCACATATGCGTACATAAACATAGATACATAGATACCAGTCCGTTCGTTCATTCAGCCGCTGACAGGAATGCAGGCTGCTACTGCTTCAGGCTATATGAACAGAGGTGCTAGGAATGTGTGGGTGCAGAGGTACGCTTGAGTGATGGGTGACTAATTCTTTGGGGGCGCAGACCTAGGAGTGGAGCAGATATGTGATACAGAGCTTGTGTTTAACTTTATTAGAAGTTGCCCATTTGTTTTCTGTAGCAAGCCAAAGTGTTTTAAATTGCTGGCTTTGTTTTGCTTTGGTTTTGAGATGGATTGTGACTATTTAGCTGAGGTTGGCTGGCCTTGCCTTCACAATCGTCCTTCCTCACTTCCTAAGTGTTGGGGTGAGAGGAAGTGCAGTCTACCATACCTGGTGGGCTATTTTTGTTGCTGGATTGTAAAAGCTCCTTGTAGAATTTGATTATACAGATCTCTCTCTCTCTCTCTCTCTCTCTCTCTCTCTCTCTCTCTCTCTCTCTCTCTCTCTCTCTCTCTCTCTCTCTCTCTCTCTGTGTGTGTGTGTGTGTGTGTGTGTGTGTGTGTGTGTAAAATTTGCAGATATCATCCTCAATGTTGCCTTTTTAGTTTCATGACAAAATTCTTCAGTGAGGAAAAAAACCAATTTTTTTTCTTTTTGGAACAGTGTTTCTCTATGTAGCACTCAGTGTTCAAACTGGCTTCAACTCACAGAGATCTGCCTGCCTCTGCCTTCTGAGTGCTGGGACTAAATGCATGCACCACCACTCCCAGCTCAGAAATATTTTTAATTTTAGGAATGTCTATTTATCTTTTATTTTGTTATTTACACCTTTGATATAACATGTGAGAATTCATTACCAAATTCAAGACCACAAAAAATTACCCTTCAGCTGGGCGCAGTGGTGCATGCCTGTAATCCTAGCATTCATGGAGACAGAGGCAGGCAGATCCTTCTGAGTTTGAGGCCAGCCTGGTGTACAAAGTGAGTCCCAGACAGCCAAGGCTACACAGAGAAACCCTGTTTCAAAAGAAAGAAAGAACCAAAGAAAGAAAGAAAAACTACCCTTATGTTGCCTTCTAAAAGTTGTATTGCTTTGGTTTTTATACTTATGTCACTGACCATTGAGATAAAATATCTATATCTATATCTATATCTATATCTATATCTATATCTATATCTATATCTATATCTATATCTATATGTAAGTGAAGGGGGTCCAACTTCATCCTTTTGTTATGGCTATCTAGTTATCCCATTAATATTTTTTTAAAGAATTATTCCTTCTCCTCTACATAGTCTTGCCATTCTTACAAAACAATTGACAATAAATATTTAGCTTAGAATTTCAACTTTCAATTGCATTTCTTTTATCTCTGTCAGTTCTTAGGCCAACAACACATTATTTTGATTACTGTAAATTCACATTGTTTTTTTTAAGATTTATTTATTTATTAGTATGTATACAGTACTTTGCTTGCACATACACATGCTAGCCAGAAGAGGGCACCATATCACATTACAGATGGTTATGAGCCACCATGTGGTTGCTGGGAATTGAACTCAGCACCTTTGGAAGAGCAGGCGGCGCTCTTAACTTCTTAACCACTGAGCCATCTCTCCAGCCCCCTCACATTAGGTTTTAAAATTAAAATATTGTGAGTGTTCTGTGCTAGTTTCCAAGGTTGCATTATATTCTTTTTTCTTTTCTTTTTGTTTCTTGGTTTTGTCTGTTTGTTTGTTTTTGTTTTTGTTTTTGTTTTTGCTTACTGTATTTTTCCTATCACGGTACAAACTCAATTAGGACATGGATTTTTGACACTTTTGCATCTAGGTGGTTAACATCACCTAGACGTTTGTTTATTGAACGGGCTCTGGGAATGTAATTCAAGCACAGCTGAGAGAGAGGTGAGAGTGAAACTATAAGAAGCATAGGAGAAAATATCCTGATCGAACAAGTCCTGCTGGGAGGGCGTTCAGCTGGCAGACGGGCCCAGTTAGTCAAGGCTTTGGGCCCCAGGGCCGGGGAGCACTTTCAAAATGACATGGTAGTGGAAGAAACCCGCAGCCGCTCTTCCCGTAGCAACTAAGTCCCCAACTGTCCTGTTACCACGAAGATCAAATATGGTACAACAGGGGCTGGAGAGGCGCTCAGCGGTCAAGAGCAAGCACTGTTGTTCCAGAGGACCAGAGTCTGTTCCCCTCACGACAGCCGGGTCACAACGACCTGTAACTTCAGCTCCAAGGGATCTGACACCCGTGGCCTCTTTGAGCACCTGTGCTCACCTGCACATCCCTACACACAGGGACACACATACCTGCACGATTTAAAAAATAAAAATAAAATAAAATAAAACAATACGGTGCAGCAGAATAAACAAACAGTTAATTGTTTTCCCTAAGCTGAGAAATGCCAGCTTGCTTCTAATCTTTGAGAGGGGCCATTGCTTTTAGTGTTTATGCATTAACCCCTTGACAAGTGAATATGCTTGGGCAGATACATCGGAAAACACACAAGCACTACTGTGACATCTGGAAAAAGAGATCCTGAACAAAATCTCAGTAAACACTTTCATCAGTTTTAGCTGAACTAAATAACCAGACTGATCACTACTGCTGCTCAAGGGGACAGACTCCAGGTAGGAAATGGCTATGGCTGCCTGTGGCCGCACTGTACAACATTCACTTGCAACTTATATGCATCTGTTTTTCAGTGCAGAATACTTCAAATGTCAACATTTTTGCCAGTATGACACGTCATTATTGTCCGTGTACTTTATGTTAACTGCCATTGAATAATTGTAGCTTTTTTTTTTAATAACTGCAAATATTGCTGCTGTGACATTAAGCAATCTATTGCCATGCCACAAGTTGAGCCATTCGGTCCCATCTCTATCTAGGTTCCATTGCTGCAGAGCTACTTTGAGTCAGTAAAGGGATTGCTAACCAGAAGGTGCGCATGTGCCTTTCACTGTATAACTTTCCTGATCAACAGTGTGCTGTCAGTGTGAACTGATGGAAGGCTGATGATGACGGGGATCTGCTCTGCACCTCATGGCCCTGGTGACGATTTCAAACCTTATGTGAAGGATACAAACAGTCCTAAAAGGGCATTGTTCTGGGATTACCGGGCACTAATTGCTCTACATAAGCCTCGGGGAAATGTCCTACGAAATCACCGAAGCTTTGAGCACGGCTGGGGACTGAGTCCCCTGTGCAGAGATGACAGCCTAGAGAGTTTTGCTTCAAGCTTGATTTTTCCACTCAACAACTCAGCATCCATGAGTGTCTGCAAAGCCCACTGCAAAGGGCGTCCTTCAAAGGCAGCTCAGATATAACGACCCTCTGCAGCATCCCCACATACTGCATATCTGGTACATACTTCAGCATCACCTCTTCTTCATTAAAAGGCAAAGCGTTTATGGACAGCAGTTCTCTTACCCGTTTCTGTATCATTTACCCAATGTATATTATCATTGATGTGATGATGGCACCAACTGAACACAACAGATGCTTAAAAATATTAACTGCCAATTCCACCGTATCCTTCACCAAGGAGCCCTTTGGTTTAACGCCTCTGTTGCCACCTGCTCTGAGAACACAAATCCTCTTACCACACGAATCTTGGTTCCTAACGAGGAAAGACAAGGTTAATTTTTTACCTCCAAGGGGACAGTAGGCAACATGTGCCAACATCTTGGCTGTCACAAACTAAACTGGAATGATCCAGATCTAACTGCCAATAGGGTTAAGGAAACCTAGAGTCTTTTTCCTCAACACCAGTCAGCTCACCCTCATCCCTGTTATCCCTACCACCACCACCATCACCACCACCACCATCACATTCTAACTCACTCACTCCTCTTAAAAATCTTTGTCACTGCTAATGGTCCTCCTACCTAATATGTCTTATATTTATTTATTTTATTTTTTTATTTATTTATTTTTTACTGTTTTTGGACTTTGGGTGTTTACAGTTGGACTTTCAGAAAAACTACCCAGGACATCAATATTGCTACTTACTGGCCTGCTTTAAAATGCTTTTTGAACCTTTAAGTTCGTTTTAAATGAGGGGGAAAGCTATGGGGAAAGACAATGACCCTGAAGATGACAGCTCTCTGTCTTCACTGGTAAAAGTTCCCATGACTATGAAAGCCAATGGCTGTCACCATCGCCATCTCAAGAATAGGCACTATATCAGCAGTGTTGAGCCACAGCAACTGCCACTGTCATGTGGTGTTCATGCATTTTAATCTGACTACAATCTGCCCAAAGACTGTTCAGAGTTAGAAGCAGGAAATTTTTTTCAAAGTTTGAATTTTTCATTTACATATCATTTGTTATTAAATTCTACAGAAGCAATACTCTTAACTAAGGATGTATATTACACATATAATATATGCAATACACAAGTGGGGGAGTATATGAGATTTGTTTAGAATGTGCCATATTCTGTACGATTATATATCTGCTGCTGATCCACCAGCAACAACACCATCACAAAGTGAGGAAAGCATAAATCATGTTACCTCACTCCTGTGAGTCTGGAATTTGGGAAAATGAGGCAGTAGGAGTTCCATCAGTTTGAACTACATAGAAGACTTTGTCTCATTTTGTAAAAAAAATCAGGAGCTGGGAGTAGTGTCGCATGCCTTTAATCCCAGCACTTGGAACACAAACTCTGTGAGACTACATAGTGTGACCTATTAGGAAAAAAAAAAGAAAGAAAAGAAAAGAAAGAAAGAAAGAAAGAAAGAAAGAAAAAGAAAAAGAAAAAGGAAAAAGGAAAGATAACAAACAAACAAAAACAAAGTGGAGAAAGCACTCACTATTTAGACATTTATTTCTCTCCTTTCCCTTCCCTTCTTTTTTCCTCCCTCCCTCCCTCCCTCCCTCCCTCCCTTTCTCGCTCTCTTTCTTTCTTTCTTTTTCTGAGTTAGAGCCTTGTTTGTTGACCAGGCTGGTCTTAAACTCATAGATTTAAAAGACACATCAGCCTCTCAGGGAACAGGAACTTGGCAAGTCCCCATTCTCATTGCACCTAGCTTTAAATACACATTTCTTCAGGGAAGATACAACATCACTGGGATGACACAGATCAAAACACAAAGAGGTGTGACTTCTCCCTGTCAGAGGGGCCACCACCAGCAAAACAGAACACCTGAAGTGGACTCAGGGGCTTCCACCGTGGTGGAAATGGAAAATGGCTTGGCTACCATGAACAAGTTTCATAGCTGTTCACAGAGTTATGGTTTACCAAACAATCCTAGGTGTGCACCCCAAAATAAAAGCAAGCGCTCAGTGTTCGTGCCTGAGAGGTAGGAACCACCTGAATGCCCATCCAGCCACAGACAGTGGAGGAACAGAGGTGCCATGAATCTTGCTTAGTGGCATAGAGCAGACACAGAGGACCGCTGATGAGGCTTCATGCTGTGTGACACAGCTGGAGAGTCATAAAGAGAGAATGGAGGTGAGCAGAGTGCTCAAGGGAAACAGAACTGGCTGCTCAGAGGCATCGAATTTTAATTTCAGAAGAAGAGACATTCTAAAGATGGACAATGGTGATGGATGCACTGCCTGAACGTGCTTAATGCCCTCAAGTTTAAACTAAAAAAAAAAAAAAAAAAAAAAAAAAAAAAAAGGTTAACATGGTAAACACATTTTTTTACATGATAAAGATTTCATTCCAAGTGCCAAATGGTGTGTTAGCCTTCAAGAGATTTTTTTCCTCTCTCTGCCAGAATTAGCAATGTTTTTTTTAAATAAATATTAATTCTTCTAACAACATATCATGGTTACATGGAAATCTAAATGGCTGGTGAAGTAAAAAGCTGGGGACTCTTCCGGATAGCCAGTCCTGTGGGCTAATCCCTTTCAAAGCTGCCCCGTGAAGGGCACCCCGGCCCGTGATCCCTGGCGCTCTGCCCGCCCTTCAGATCCCTTCCTCCCACTAAATGCAGATTCATGTAAACATATCAATTTCCTCTGATGGCGGTGGTTTGGGGTTTAGAGCAAAGTGCCATTTTAAAAATAACATCTGCTTCAACACTGAGGGAAATAGGAGTTATGGACTAAACCCCAGAGAGATTCATTTTTTAATGAGCCCTGTTTTCTACCTCAGAACCAGCGACAGCAACTTTATGCAGCCTTAATCAATACTACTCAGATTTACTTTCTGTTTGTCTTACGATGTAAACTCTAAACGTTCTTCAAGGTTGGAGAGAGGGAGGGGGAGGGGGACAGGGATGGGGATGAAGAAGAGGAGAGGGGGAGGGGAGAGGGGAGGGGAAGGGAGAGGGAAACTCTGACAGAGGACTTAGGTTCGATTCCCAGCATCCACAGAGCAGCTCAAACCCCCCCATAACTCCGGTTCCAGAGGAGCCAATGCCCTCTTCTGGCCTCCACAGGTACTGCAAGAATTTGGTGCACAGACATACATGCAGGCAATAGGTAAGTCTTTTTAAAACATTCTCCAGCTAAAACAACATATTTCAAACATTCCTAAGACAACTATATGTATTCTGAGAGGAAAAAAAGGCAGACAGTGTGATGTTCACAGTTGCCACTACTTCAGAACCTCTAAGTCACCAGACGGGAAGATCCACAGTCTGAACTCCATTCGTCCATAAAACTGACTATATGGGCCCTCCTGAAATAGGAGTTCAACAGAGCTGCCCACCTGAAAATATTATGGGTTCAACCAAATTTACATCATACTACGCAATTAAAGGTAAGAATAGTTGAAGTTCATTTAAAGATATATTTTAAGATTTTTATTTCTGTTTTCACGTGTATGGGGGTTTTGCCTGCACGCATGCATATGTAGCACATGCATCCAGTGCCATCAGAGGCCAGAAGAAGACACTGGATCCTCTGAGACGAGTTAGCTTGCTTCAATGTAGTAGTAATATATATTACTATATATATATTATATAGTAATGAGATATATTACAATATAAATATTAATATTTATACAGAAATCCACCTCAGAAATACATGAGGGATGAAACATGAAAGGTTAATAAAATAGATGTTTCTATAGAGACAGCAATTATTTTAACGCTCAGCCTAAGCAAGTTGTTTGGTGATGTCCCAGTTGTTTGAGTAGCAGACTGGGAGAGGAAGAAGAGACTCCCTCGTAGACACCAGCGGCTGAGCTGCTGCCAGGGCTTGGCTGCTACTACCAGGGGCTCAACTGGAAAGCTTGGAGCCAGCTCCATTCCCTGCCGCTCGCGGAAAAACCACATTGTCTTCTTTTCCTCAACCCCACATTGGGGTGGGGCGGGGGCACCGAATCCTGATGTCCCCAGCAACTGCTTCTTCCTTCTCCTCCTATTTGGATCCTACTTTACAGCAGACCCAGTGACGGCCCACGTGACACTCTGCTGTGTCTTGCAACCCAACCCAATGGGCTCACCACTGTTCCTGTAGGTTGGGAGTAAGAATGAAACATTTGCGCTGATCGCCGCCCCTATGTGACACAGTGACGTGGTGGGTGGGGGCGCGCGCGTGCGCACTGAAGTTTTTAGCTCCCAAAGCTCTTCACCTCCTGACCTCCTAACCTGTATCTCCAGCCTCATGGTTCCCTCATTTAGGAAGCCTACTTCCTGGAAACCGTCCCCAGTGGCTTGCAGGCAACAGCAGTTAGCGTCTCTCCTGTGCACTGGGCTCCCTCTGCACCAAGCAGGAGTCTTCACCCCTGTATTTGTTAAACGCTGAGAGTGTCCTCGAAGCCATTATCCTGCCACCATAGCGTCAACAGAGGAAGAAGAGCGAGTGAAGGGCCAAGTCCGTATTTATCAATGACACAAACCGCTGCTTTGTTAAGTTTCCTGCAGTTAATGTGACCCCCACTCTAAAACTCGACTCTCGCTGGCAGCATAGCGTACATTTCCTTAAAAAGCAGATTTACACAATGCACCCAGCTACTTGTGGGCATTTAATAGCTCTTCTGCTTTAGATGGTATTATACAGACTCCTACTAACTTGAATGTGAATCCCTGTAAAGGTCCATGACTATAAGTGTGTGTGTGTGTGTGTGTGTGTGTGTGTGTGTGTGTGTGTGTGTG
>OU015751.1:91389094-91404277 GCA_907169655.1 Acomys percivali | reverse complement strand
CTGTGCTGGAATTTCAGTGGGCTTGACCTTGTGCACATAACCCCAGGGGCTGTGAGCTTGAGTCCCATAGCCGTGTCATGCCCAGAAAACAAGCCTTTCATAGCACTCGGCCCTAGCCTACGATCTTACATCCTTTCTGTGATATGCCCAGAACTGTGGTGGGGTAGGGTAGGGCATTAAATACAGATGTTTGCTCAGAGCTGAGCCAACAATCTCTCAGAAGAGCCTAGGTCCCTACCCTGGACCCACAGTTTCTGTGGGATGCAATCTTGATATCTGCCTTTTTTGGTCTACTTTGCTCTCTTTGAGAACTGTCTATAAAGTCCAGAATTTTAGTCTTTATGTTGTTTCTTATTTTGTGGGGTACCTGCCTCCCCAGCCTGGTTTGTGCCCTAATAAGCAACTCAGATGCAGTAGTTACAGGGTTTAAAAAAAAAAAAAAAAGCACAAAGAATAAATACCATACCCCACCCCTCATAGTTACATTCTGAAGTTGCATCTACAATATCCTCACATTTAAAAATCTACACAATGTGTTGAAAAACCAGAAACTGTTTACACAGAATATTGTACCAGTGGTTTAGATATAATTGCAAGAGAAAGCAAAGAGAATGCCACATCTCTGAAACAACATCAGGGCATCAGCTGTCATTGTTTGCAAACACAGCCAGCACCTAATGGCCAATTTGTAAAAACTCATAATTAGTCAATAGGCCACAGGGAGGCATTCATGTACACAAAGCTTTCTATATGGCCAACTTCTGACCTAACTCACACTCCTGAGAAGAAACCTCAACTACTCCTAGAAAACAGGGAAGGTCGATAAAATCACATGATGAGAAAGGCTCGTGGGACCTAAAATCTTTTCCACAGGGCAGATTTTTCTCACTGTCCTTGTTCACTGCCACTGCTTTTGGCCTCACACAGCATCTCCTGCCATTGTCAATCATTACTCCTAGTAGTCACCAGTTACTGGTGGCTTTGCTTTACACTTACGTTCTGTGACTCATTTGCAAATAAAAATTCACTTTGCCCACAGACAAGATGGTTCTTAAGGGATTTCCTCAGACAGTCTGCTAACACCCTCCTGTGACTTAGGGACCTTATACTCTGTTGATCCCAGGCCAAATAGATGCTGCCTCCTGGGGGCTGCCAATCCACCATCTACAACACTCACCTCCCGACCCTCTTAAGGCTCACACTGCCCCAATTGCACTAATGCCCTAGCTTTAAAATTACCTGCCCCTTCCCATTTCCCTGCTCCTCCTGAGTGCCAACTCTTTCTTCTCTGGTTCTCAGAAAACAAAGAGATGAACCCATTAATTTATAATGAAGCATGAATGGCAAGAGAGGTCAAAACATTCGACCACAAAGCAGAAGGTAGGTAGAGCCTCTGAATCCTTTCCTGGGTTGTCATTATTTTCTGAAAGATGGTACTGCCAAGCAGACAGCGCTAGATCCAAAGCTTAAAAAACAATACCTCAGTTGAGCATTCATCACACACCAAGCAGGCCTTTAAGAAAGACCTGCATGCTCACTCTGTGCTTTCCGTAGAGCTTGAAAACACATACTCACACTCGCCTCAATTTTCGGAGGGGTTAAAGTGAAAAGCACTAGGTGTGTGAAGACAGAAGATGTGCACTAGAGGGCCTCCCTGAAACCCCTGAGTTTAAGCTGTTGTTCCGGTCCACGTGCCCACCCTCTCCAACCCTCTGTAAGCAATCATTCTACTCTTAGAAGTGGTCAAATGTTAACCACACTTCAGATGTACTTGGTGGCGCATGACTGTAACCCACACTTGAGAGGTTGAGGCAAAAAGTTCATTGTAAATGTGAGGCTAGCCTGGGATACATAGCAAGATCCTACCTTAAAATAAAGTAAAATAATCCCAGCATGGAGAGGAGAGGTGGGCATGAAGTCACAACCCAGCTGAGGAGCTAGTGAGAGCAGTTGATATAGCTTCTGGGGGGAGGGCCAGTCAACTGTCTGTAAAGGTGTGGCCCTCCATAGGCCACTGCACACTGGTGGAAGGCCACTTTCCCCAGAGCACATATGGGCAGCACCAAGTGAATATAATGCGGGCGTTGAGGGGGGAGAGAGAGGAGAGAGAGAGAGAGAGAGAGAGAGAGAGAGAGAGAGAGAGAGAGAGAGAGAGAGAGAGCGAGAGAGAGAGAGCACAAAAAGTTGGGTGGGTAGAGATATGAGTGTGGATCTGAGAGGAGTTGGAGGCCAGGTGAGTATGGTCAAATCACATGTATAAAATTCTCAGATAACTGAGAGGGCAGGAGGCGGAGACTAAAACAAAGACAGAGTGGCAGAAAAGAGGAAAAAGAGAGAAAGGCAGAGAATGAGGCATAGAGAGAAACAGGCAAAAGGAAAAAAAAGAAAGGAATTGGATAGTGAGGGGAACAGAGGCAAACAGAGAGGTAGAGAGAGCATTTCATATTTAGTATTTTTTTTAAAAAGGGAAACTCAAAAAAAGAAAAAAAGAAAAAGAAAAGAAAGGCAACTCAGACATTGATTATCGAAAACAACAGGGCTATGTAAATCTCCTTAATGTTTATTTCATGGGCTACCCTTGCTCCCTTTCACTTCAATAAGGGCTTCAGAAAAGGGGCAGAAAGCCAGACATCCTTCCGTACGATGGCCTCAGAAGGGCTGCTCTCTTGCCCTGTGTACATTTACAACCCATCTCTTAGGACTCATGCACTTTGTTTTAAACCAAACTAGGTTTAAATGTTTAAATACAGCTTCTCTGATTCTTATGAAGTTGGTTGGGAGTTAATGAGAGCTTCCCAATCACAACTGAAAATCAAAACCTATCTCCTAGCCTGACATTTACACAGATTCTGGTTTGCACACTGCCTTGCATTAACTCCATTTTAGGTCTGTGAGCAGGCCTTGGTGCATATTAAGATCCTTTAGCATCTGCCTTGAGCAAAGTGAAAGCTCAAATCAGGAGTTTGAACATACACACACTAAAAGCCTGGTTGGTCTATTTGAGGGGAAACCAGTGGATTACGATAGCAGTTTTTGTTAAAACCATATGAGAGCTTTATCATGGTGGCTATGTTGTATAAAATCTGAGTTGTTCTAAAAAGCTTCCATTGCGTATATCGTGAATCTGATATGGAAAATTTCCAAGGCAATTAACAGTTGCCACTGAGCCTTCTTGACTACTTCCCCCTCCCCACAGTATTCTCACAGGGAGGCCCACCTGGGGTGGGTTGACCTCAGGATGCCTTCCCCCCTGGGCTGATGCTCATCACTTCTGCACAAAGTTCTCAGCTCACTTCCATGCTGGCTTCTTTAAAGATGGACTTTTAAGACCTAGTCTATGGGTAAAATGCTTTTATAGATTTTATTTCAGAAGGGACCCAGGTTCAATAAAGAGAGTTTCTCATTTAATTAATCCTCATCGACTGAGTCCTGAGCCAGGCACTGCAGTCAACAGTAAAGGAATAAAAAGCATAGATGAAACTCAACCCCTCCTGATCATGTACGGATGTCCTGAGGGGAAGAAATCAGTCTTCTCGAAAAATATGCCAAACCACACAGGAGGTGCAAAGGGCTCCTAGAAGGACATACCCACCACTAAGGATATCTGAGATAATTCCATGAAGGTAGCACTTGGGACAGAGCCAACAAAATGAGGCATTGTCCAGCAAATACAGGGATCTGGTGGGAGGTGAGGACAGAGGAAAAGGCATCCTGGGCCTGAGCCTAAGGTCAAGGACATAGGCAGATAAGAGAAAAGCCTGGGTGTGTGTGGAAAGATGTAACTCACTCTTAGAACTACAACGGGACACATAAGAAAATAAGTCTGGCAGAGGACAGCGTGTATGAGGCAGACAAAGGGATCTGGGGTCCAACTGCTACCAGGGCAAAGAAACATCAAAATGAACACCCAGTTTTCATGGCCCTGATAACATTTAATGCTGGCAAGTATCTTAAAATCCTGGTGACTTTCCTTACAACCGTTGTAATTTACAGGAACATTTGCTTTTAAGGGTTAGTTCACTGCCAGGGAATAATTGTTTATTTTTTACTATGTCCCTATTCTTACACAAACATTTACCAGGTTAACACAGCAACACTACTGCCTGCTCACGCTATCAAAACAAAATTTAGGCAGCTTTCCAACTCACCAGCAACAGCAATAGAGGGAATAAAAACCCAGCAGTCCAGAATGACAACAATTTGAGGAGATCTGTGCTTTCAACATGCACCCAGCTTACTGGTTTATTCTACACACACCGGTTTCTGAATTCCTCGGTACACACAAGAATAAACAGAATTCTGCACTAAGCTCTGTTAAAACCTCAGGGTTTAGTGGCATGTTTCAAAAAATAAAAGCCAAGAACATTTATAACCTAACCGTGACCTTCCCACCCCTGGAGCACAGCCCTGGACAAGTATGATTTCGAGCATATTAAAACAGACCCTGATGATGAAACTGTGTTCTCGTAGTTGGGAGGGAAGGTCAGACATAGGAGCTGCCTTGATGATACAGCGACCACCTCTCTTCAACTTGGCAAAGCACACTGTGCTCTCTCATTCATCGGAATTCAATTATTTGCAAAACTGACATTGAATTCTTTTATTTATGTGAAAGGATAAATTCTTTTTTTTTTTCTCCTTCAATTTGACCACATGATCAGAAAGGATACACAGATTTGCCATTCATTCAATGCTTAGATATCTGTGGTGAAGTTTCCTATAAAACAGGATGGAAATGCTTCTTTTTCTTCCTACATCTTAGGTTACCAGAGACATAGTAGCCGATACTGGTGAATGTTTACTGATTGCTCATTAGGGGAATGTGTCAGTAAAAGGAAAAAAAATAATAAACCTGATAAAGAAAACACCAAGTGTCTCATGCTGAGGTTAAGAAACTTGACAAGCGCTTAGCTTTAATTTATCTTTGATTTTTAGAAAACACTACTGGTGAATAAGCTGGCTGGATCCAGACTACCAAGCATTCTCCTAAGTATAGCTTAAACCCGGTGGTGGAGGCACCCTGACAAAGGCAGGCACTCAGGCACAAAAGTGGGGGCCTGCAGTGTGGTCAGGACAGAGCCAGCTTTCAGGGAGCCGCCTTGCCAGCAAGGAGCCCTACCACTACAAGTTATTTTTCCAGAAATATTATTTGACGCTTTGGTAATCTTATCAGATTTTAAATGTTCCTTGTTTATAAACTACCACACCGGTTTCTTAACTGCGATGTCCTTGGATAACCAACCACAGACTTGAAAGTGGTCCAAAATCATGTTCCTGACTTCCTACAAGACAGCGCTGGATCCTGGTCATTTGCTGTAGAGTTCACACTGGCTATGTTTTTACTTCCTTCTTAAATATAGATGAATAGTTTTTAAGTGTAAGCATCCAAAGGCATTCCCTTTCATTGACAGGCATGCTTACACATTTCACAACCACAAATATTCCTGAGGAGCAGCCTAGGAAGGGCCATCATTAAAGGGCCCAAGACTCTACCGTGATTCTCCACTCTCCTTGCTAACTACATTTTGACATAAACCCAGCAAGCCACCAACCGGTCATCATCGTCAACTGGGTCCACTAAAAGTGATTCCTAGTGCCCTGTGGGCGTGCATTCAACCGAATTACATACAATTTGCTTCCAAAAGGAGACCCACATCATTTGTAGGTTATTTCTCAGGAGTACCAATTCCAGCCCAGAAATACACCAACTGAGGACCTCAAAACTATCATTTTCAATTGCCTTGCTCGAGGGCGGGAGGGAGGAAGGGAGGGAGGAAGGGAGGAGGGGGAATAAGAAGACGGGTGGCGATTAGCCACCCATAAGAAGGTTCCCCATGCTCCGTGCTCCTCCTCCCCATCACAAGGCCGGCGTCAGTCAGTCGCCAGCATCTGTCCCCACCTCGCCCCCTCCCTATTGCGCAGCGCTGGCACCCAATGGTAGGCCCAGGAGAAGACAAACATAACCCCCAGCGCTAGCTACAGACACTTAACATTCCTAACTTTTCCCCTCTCTCTTTTACTGTGTGAGCCTCAAAAGTAAGCAGAGAAGAAAAAAGATTACAGGAATAAGAAATAAGCGTTAATGGTTAAGGGTGTCCTGGAGTTTTAAAATCTGCACCAGAGGTACAACGCCTACCTTATACACACTCACACTAGCCTCTCTACTGTCATCTCTCCCCAGCAAAGAGCTACTTCCCGGAGCTGTGCTCCAGAGCGCCTGTCCCTGGGTCCAGGACAGTGTGCATCCCTCTGCAGTATGCCCACCCGCATCCCGCATTCCTGCCCACGCCCCGGGCCACGCGTCGCGCGTTGGGTCCAGGTACCAGGCTGCCTTGGAGCCCTAGCACACTACACACACCACCCAGACTCCACGGAGAGCCAAGTCCCACGCCCGAAGACCTCAGGGGCCACCCGAGTGCCCACGCCCGCGGCATGACAGCGCTTACCTGTCCGCGCGGTGCCACGCGTGCCCCCCGCGCACTCCAGCTGCGTGGTAGCTGCAGGGGCCGGGCGGGCGGCGGCGGGACCGAGACAGCGGCTCCAGAGGCGTCAGTCAGGCTGGAGCCTCCTCCTCGGCCGCCCGCGTGAGTGCGCCGCGCTGGAAGGGCGCCAGGCGGCCGTGCGCGCAGCCCCAGCCAGGAGGGGCCATGCGCCCTGGCCGCGCCAGCGCTCCCCGCCCTGCCCCGAGCGGGCGCACCCGCCCGCCCAGCGCATAACGCCTGCAGATGGCTTTCTGGGCCAGCGAGGTCTCCAGGTCATCCCCAGAACTGTCCATCCAACCTGACCGCAGGCAGCGGAGGGAGAGGGCCGTCCCCGAGGAGGCAGACAGGACCACCAACCACGCATGTCTCCAGAACTGCCTAGTCCTGCTCCCTGGAGGCCACATTTACTGGCTGGCTGTTTCACTGAGGCATGACTTGCCCTGGCACCAGCCCAAGAAAATCTGACCATGTTAAGTGGCGAGGGGAGTTTCAAACTAGTCCTGTAATAATGTAGGTTTTGTGATTACTTACCCAGTGTATAATACACATTATCTACTCAAGATATACCTCAGGAGCACAAGGAATCTTCCTGCCCAGCGGCCTGGTTGTCTCCAAGGTTGCCTGCCTTTGAAAGGCCATTTGGAAAGTGGCACTGCTGTGCCCAAGGCTTTTGATTAGCCATCACACCTTACAGGTCTTCAAAGAGGCAGAGGATGGTACTGGGCCACCTCAATCAGCCCCAGTGTGCACACATCCTCCAAGAGGCCAAGGCACCTTTGAAATGTAAATGAAAGCCCTTCAGTTGAACTTCTTTTCCTAATCCTAAAACCACCACTTTCTGGAACATGGTATTTTTGTATCATCATCCATGGATAGCCGAGGAGGGCCTTGCTTAAAACACATTGCAGAAGGTTAAATGCCACTTTAACTTCAAATTGAAAGCGTCTTTCTACGCCTGGCTCATATATCTTGCTGCAGGCAAGGTGTAAGGTTTGCAACTGACCTGGGACAGAAGAGATACTGCCAAATGGTGGTGACAACCACTGAAAGGCATGGGCCGGATGAGGACTGTGCATCGTGTGCACTTTGAGACAAGAAAACTAATTAGGTTCTCTGAATTGATACCTTGTGGCTCAGGGTTGGTTCCCCCCTCCCCCGTCCCAGAAATGATATTATAGAAAGAAATTGTCTAATCAGTTTCCTCCTTTAATGGGAACAGAACGCCCTGGAAGACCTCTACTGGGCAGGCTGGTCCTTCTGCCGTGGAGGAGGCTGTGAATTCACAGAATTCTCTTGGGGGGTAGGGGTTGGGCAGGCCTTTGAGTGTGTGTACTCGGCCTTTTCTGGACTTTACTCCCTAAAGGTTGGGGAGATAAACACAGCAAGGCTTGGTGGGGTTCAAGAAAGAGTGATTATCAGCCCTAGGGAAGAGCACTCATGATGGCTGACTCTTTTTTTTTTTTCCCTCTGTGTAGCCTTGGCTGTTCTAGGCTAGCTTTGTGGACCAGGCTAGCCTTGAACTCACAACAATCTGCCTGCCTCTGCCTCCTGAGTGCTGGGATTAAAGGCGTGTGCCACCACTGCCCGGCTTGATGGCTGACTCTTTTGACTGCCCTGCCTGTGAGAATTCTCATGTCCAATCCTGCCTTCTGTCATTTTTTTTTTTATTGTTTAAGCATTATGTTATGGAAATACACAGGACACCAGACTGTCAGCAGTTGTGATTTGGCATCAATTCCCTTATAATTCTGGTTAGGGACCTGAAAACCACAGCTAAGATCTTCCTTTTGTGGGAGGGAATATCCACTGGCAAGGCTGTGAGCTCCTCTGCCCACATCTGTTACGTGCACTGTGCTACAGCTGAGCTCTGAGGCATTCCCCCAAATCCTGGCCTCCCGATACGTGGCACTGTTTGGGAAGTGATTTGTTACGGAAGTTTAGCTTATTGGCAACATTAAACCAAAGAGGATATATGCACCCTGGTTCCTTCTCCGGATGGTCATGATGTGAACAGTCCTCCTGTGCCACATGCTCAATCGTCAGGAACCATGTGCTGGCAAGCTGCCTTACACTCAGCACGGTCATCCGCACATGCCCACCCTCGGCTTTCTTTGTCCATGGTCCAGCTTCGGAGTGGTTCTGCTCATAGCTGTAACTGTACCCTGCCCACCCGTCCTTCTTCTTCTTTGTATCACTTTTTATACACTGTGACCAAAAAAAAACCGAAGAGCAGTGATGTCAGGGAGGAAAGATTTATTTCCAGTCTTGATCTGAGAGGGCGCCATCAGCTGTGGTGGAAGAGCACTGTGCTGGAAGCAGTTTGGAGCTGTGCAGCTGGAGCCAGCCGGAGGCAGCTGGTTTCACCCACCCAGCGGGAAGATGAATGGCCTAGAACACTCAGCCCCTTTCTGGTACATCCGACAACTACATCCCATTTCAGAAAAGAAAAAAAAAAAAAAAAGTCAAGCCTCTTCTCTAGGTACTTTCTGTTGCTATGCTAAAGCACAGAGCCCAGCCTAGGGAGGAAAGAGTTTATTTCATCTCACAGCTCACATCCATCCTGAAGGGCAGTCAGGGAGGAACCTGGAGGCAGGAACTGAAGCAGAGGCCATGGAAGAGTGCTGCTTACTGGCTCACACCCCACAGCTTGCTCAGCCTGCTTTCTCTACAACCCAGGACCACCTGCCCAGAGGTGGCACCACCCACATTGGTCTGGGTCCTCCCACATAAGTCATAAATTAAGAAAATGCCATGGACTTGCCTGCAGGTCAACGTAATGGAAGCATTTTCTCAACTGAGGTTCTCTCTTCCCAGATCATCCTAGCTTGTGTCAAATTGACAAAATCCTGACCAACACCACCCAAAAACTGGGGCCTCTGCTAGAGAGTAGGTGTTTGAGGACAAGTCTGTGGAGACATTTCATAGGCAAACCAGAGCAGACTCCTTCCTGCATTTCATCTGTAACTCTATGTTTTTCCTGCCTTCCCCAGAACTTTACTTCAAAGTCATCATTTGGTCCATAACCAGTATTGCTGACTTCCCTGAGCACCTGGCCCCTAGACTATGCGGACACACAGTACTGGCTTCTAGTAAGCCACCTCTATAATAGGAGAAGTGTACAGCCTTCAAGACCAGCACACAAACACAGGTATCACAGCAGGGAGAAGGCATGGGAGGCGCCAGAGGATGCACCACAGATGAAACCCCAGCGACCTTGAGAAGTGAGCATGAACGCCTGCATCCTGGGCTCCTGCTCCCACCCTGTCTCCGTGGTTACAGCACTGTAGGGGCAGGCCTGGTGACAAAATGTGCCCCTATCAGGCATTGTGATACAGGCCAGAAAGACTGCCCAGAATGCATACTCTATGTAGAACTAGCTGAGGTTTTGAGACTAGAAACCTCACCTGTCAAACTAGTTGTATACGTAAGATAAGGGATGCTGTATGGGAGCTCATGTCTGAGAAACAGCAAGGAACTGAGGCGAGGAACGGTAGAATGGGTAGGTGGTCTTGATTTAGCAATGGGGCAGATGAGGGAGGGTCTACCGTGACAGTTCCCTGCCCCAGGATTTGGTGAGTGCTGCACAGGCACCCTCTGCTCCCACCCTCATACCTCACAAGGTGAGATTATTATTTCTGTTTTATAGCTGAAGATTCAGAGACCTAAAGCAGCTGACACATAGTTGAAACTCCAATCAGCCTGAGCTCAGAACTCAGGCAAGAAATAGCGCACTGCATGGCCCTTCCAGAATCACATGGAACTGTAAAGTGTGTGAACAAAACGTGACGCCAGAAGGTGTTCTGAGACCAGGCAGGGGAGGCAGCTATGTCCCCCCTTGCTCATCTGTGGTCTAAGGGAAACCTGAATTCGCTGTCCCTTGCACGGGGAGCTGGAGGTGACAGCCGTGAGAACGGGGATTATGTTTGCAAGAGTTAGCATCTAGGTTGTATGGGAAGAAGGTGCAGCTGGGCCCTTGCTGCAGAGTCGATGTCTGAGTTCCATTTCTAGAACCCACTCCATGGTTGTCCTCTAACCTGTGGATGTGAGCTGTGTCTGCCCTCAATCATTCATGCCATATACAGAGCCCCAGCCCTAAGGGTCAGATAGAATGTGGAGGGAGCCATGTGTGACCCCATGAGGCCGTGGCCCTACCAAGGCAATGCCAGAGAAAACTCACAGGGTAAGACTTGCTGCTTTTCATGTCTGGAGGTTGGGTGGCGTCTTAGTTAGGGTTTTAGTGCTGTGAAGAGAAACCATGACCATGGCAACTCTTAAAAAGGAAAACTACTCACTGGACTTGGGCTATAGAGGTTCAGAGGTTTAGACCATTATCTGCATGGTGGCACCAAGGCAGACGTGGTGCTGCGGAAGGGGCTAGGATAGTGCTACATCTCGATTCCCAGGCAGCAGGAGACTGTGTTCCACACTGGGCGGAGCTTGAGCATAGGACGCCTCAAGGCCCGCCCCCACAGTGACACACTTCCTCCAGCAAGGCCACACCTCCTAATAGTGCCACTCCCTATGGGCTAAGCATCCATACCCAAGGGTCTGTGGGGGCCGTTCTTATTGAAGCCACCATAGCTGGGCTCACACAGTATCGGGTGACCTCGCCTTTCCACCTTGCTGTGAGACAAGGTTATTGCATCTCATTATGAATTGCCCTTTTCTCACAGAACCTCTAGGCCTGGGTGATTCTGTATGTATAGAGGTAAAAATGAACACACACACACTGCTCTCATTATCCCTGTCAAGGGCATACCCCCAGTGCCCTAACTTGTCCTAAGTGTCACCTCCTAAAGATTCCATTAGTTCAAATAGTCAGATTGGTGGACAAAGCCGATCAGCCTTCAGCATGCATTTCAAATCAGAACTATCTCAGCTATCATTATTCTTAGTTTCTCTATGTCAGAAATAATTTAATTGTTTTATTATTTTTAGTTGTATTGGTCCTTACAGTAACCCAAATTCTGGTATCAAGTAAGTATACTTATCATTCCTTAAAAACTACTTTTTTGATAAAGGATTTCTCGCAGTTGACATACAGCTTAGGAATGGACTTGCCTGGATTGCCAACAATGTTTGATGCCAGCAATGAAAAATAAAGGAAAAGAGATGAAAAGCAAACAGAATTTACATCTAACATAAATCCTAAAGGGGAAGGTTGTGGGGTAAGATGGCACATCACACACAGGCAAAGTTCGGAGAGGGACGAACAAAAAGGAGACAGACACCTTCAGCACAGAGACACATCCACGCCTTTATTACGGTTTCTTAGCAACTCCAGTCAGAAACAAAGTCTTTCTGACGAGAGGTGAGCCTGCTGTCAAATTCAGAGCCAACTTCATCATTAAATGACCAGTATAAGGTTGTGATTTAATTGTGATTGTTAAAATTGTGCAGGCACCTTCAAGAAATTGGCTCTTATCTTCAGTCTAAAGTGTTCCTCTCAGAACCTTAGTGACAGGCGCCAAAATACAGACTGCTAAATAAAAAAAAAAAATCTAACTTATGACACATTTTTGTTGTTGTTGTTGATTTTTTGAGACAGGGTTTCTCTGTGTAACCTTGGCTGTCCTGGACTCACTTGTAGACCAGGCTGGTCTTGAACTTACAAAGATCCGCCTGCCTCTGCCTCCCAAGTGCTGGGATTAAAGGTGTGCTCCACCACACCCGGCCTTATGACACATATTTTAAAAGGACATCACATGGTTTCCTCAGGACAGTTAATTCTTAAGAACATACAAAGTCAGGTAGTGAGAACAAGTCCATCGAAGCTTTATTGAAAATCTTGATTTCAAGTGAGATTGCATCACACTGTAGGTAAAAATGCAGTCCAGTCTTGCCAGAAAACTAACTCATTTTCCTTGTCCGCTCAAGCCTCCATGCACCTGTTAGATACCGAAGTCGGATAAAAAGCAGGTCTTTGCCCATTTGCAGCCAGCTCCAAAATGGAACTAACTTAGAACCTGCAATTAAGAATAAATTAAATTTAATTGGGAAAAATCTACAGCAGTTTAAAATTATAACCTAAAAGTCAGGCTAGGGCTAAGGTTGAACCTAGGCACATGTGCACGCGCGCGTGCGTACACACACACACACACACACACACACACACACACACACACACACACAAAGCCTGTCAGTGTGAGGAAACTCAGTTGACTATCAAGTATGAAAGTTTCAGGACCATGGGGGAAAAGGGTTTGTGCATAGAGCATACACTAGGAACTGAGTGGCCGCTCATGAAGAGTAGTAATACTAGAGCTGGAGAGATGGCTCAGAGGTTAAGAGCACTAGCACTGGTGGTTGCTCTTCTAGAGGTCCTGAGTTCAATATCCAGAAACCACAGGGTGGCTCACAACCATCTATAATGAGATCTGGTGCCCTCTTCTGGTGGGCAGGCATTACATGTGGGCAGAATACTATATAAATAATAAATAAATACATCTTTTAAAAAAGAAAATAAAGTAATAATTCCATAGAGTGCAATAAACAGACACAGAGAAAGCCCAGAAATGAACCACTCTCTTCTCTTCTCCTCCTGACAGGATCAGAGCCTAGGCAAGCCTTGAACTCACTAGTAGCCCAACCTGGCTCTGAGCTTGTGATCCATATTGCCTCAACCTCTTGAGGCCTGGGGTCACAGGTGTGCACAGCCCCACCCAGCAATGAGCAGCCTCAACAGTGACCAGTGATGCCTGTGTGTCCACGTGGCAGCTGCCTGCAGTTCTGCCCCTGGCTACATGGGAACAGCAGCCTAACTGGATGTCTGGTTCCCAGGGTCACTGATGTGGTACCTAACCAGGCAATGAGCACCTCCCAGGAGGAAGGCTCAGCACTTATGTCTAGTGAAACTCCACCTTCAAAGCAGACCCTTCTTAACTCCCTGAGTATAAAGAGCTTTCTTCTGGAACTTGAGCACTAAAGCATCTTGGAGACATTCTCTGCTGTTAATCAGAGACAAACTAGGGAAAACTATAGTTAACACAGCTACCTCTGAGATGGAAATGGGCCATGGCACACACCTGGAAATGATTTTGATCCCCAACCTCTTCAACTGCCCACAGGGTTTTTCCCCTTTGGTTCGTAAATAATGGTGTGGATTTACATTTCTATAAACACAATGTAGTCTGTATACCCCAGAGACATCTGAATTTAGGTGTCTCACCTGCTACTGCAGCAGGTCTCCCAGAGAGGTGCCGGAGGCCAAATGCACAGGGGAGCGGACGCTTTGCAAAGGTCTGCAGCTGGTCAGGACACCAGCCCTACAGAGTGAACTCTTTAGGTTTGTTCCCAAGGTAAATAAATGCGGAGAAATAGAGAGCTCACTGCACACCGCCATAGTGTTGGAAAGGTGCTTCACATGTTTCTGTGGATGTCACAGGCTGAGGATGTTAGAGGCCTTTATATTTCAGCATCTATGTGCAGGCACAGGAAACCCTCCGGAGGCTGAGATGGGGACCGGCGGAGACTGTGAGTTCAAGGCAAACCTAGGCAACACACTGAGATCAACACCTCCAAGGCAAGGGCACAGGGTTTTGGGTGGCTTAGCTCTACACAGTGATTTTTAGTACTCATCTAGTAACACTGGAGCCCCCGGAAGAGGCCCACTGAAGACTCAGAGAAGAGTCTGCAAAAATAGCAGGAGGAAATCTGATGGAACACAGTGGGCTCTGTGGAGAGCTAGTCGGTGCCCAAAGAAGGAGAGGGGGTGACGAGAGCCAGCAGACTCAGACAACTGTATTGCCAGGCTAAGGACCAGCTGTAAATAAACAGTGCACTCACCTTCAATTTCTGTCCAGTTGACAGCAACTTCTGCTATTGGGATTTGAAGAAACTGTGCAATGTACAGCAGTTCTACGTCAAACGCCCTGAAAGAGAAAATATATTGATGCTTATCTTAAAAAGGCAAGTGTGGGCACCAATCAGATGTCTACCAGGGCAGGTTTTGACACTTACGGGCAGATGCAAAGCTTCTATGAAAAACAGAAAGCCACAGAGGGTCAAATAACTGACACTGAGTGGACCAGAACAAGATATTCAGTGTGGTCATGTGATATTTTAGTGTGAGATGCTGAACCTCAGGCACAGCTCAGAACCCTCAGATGAAATCAGCCTTGTGTGCTTAAGACAGATGCTTTTGATCTCAGCCTCGCCCACCTCACGACACAGAACTGCCAGGTTCTGGAAAGGACTCTCTGGTCTCTGGCAGCTGCTTCTCCACTTTCTCCCCGCAGCCAGGGAACCTGCTTTCGTCCCTGATTCAGAGTCCTTGTTCCTTCCCTGTGCTGTCTTGGACAGGTGGGCCCTGGCAGCCACTGAAGCGTAGTCTGGAAAGCTCTGGCTGTGACAGGACACCCACAGAGGTTACTCTGTCCCAGCATACACAGTTACAGCCACACCTACTTGGATCCCTCCTTTCACACAGAACTAGATCTGCAGTTCCACCATTTTCATCTGAAAGCAAAACCAGGCAGCAAGAGCCAATGAACTGTGGCCGCAGCCAGGGGCAGGGACTGGGAATTCTGGGTAAGTTTTCCAGGAACTGCAGAGAATGACTAGTACAGGATGCAGAAGGATGACAGAAGAAAAGCAGACACTTGTACCTAAGGCCAACTACTTTATACTTCGCCTGTTTTAATCTAAGAAATAAAACACACACACACACACACACACACACACACACACACACACACACACA
>OU015751.1:91345618-91389084 GCA_907169655.1 Acomys percivali | reverse complement strand
CACACACACACACACACACACACACACACACACACACACACACACACTTTTAATTTTGAAGCTATAGTTTAAGAGAATACTTCTTGTAGTTTATATGAAACCTATTTCTAGAGAAGATGACAGACCTTAAACCACAGATGCACAAATGTGGTAGAGACATCAACCAGGGCTTATTATGTAGTTGTGCCGACTACCATGAGGGACAGGTTACACAGAGCTTGTGACTAGCTCTCAGGAGGACCCTTTCAGCATTTCGTCCCAGGCACTGACTATGTCCCAAGCACCAACTGTGGTAGAGTAGATTCATAAGTCAAGTCAGGAGAGATTCCTTCTCTTGCTGCTCCGTCCTCACCCTTACAAAGGTACCGATGAAGCCCAGGGCCACATGCATACAAGGATTTTTCCAACTAAGTGACATTCCCAGATGTCATTCCCAGGGACATTCTTTCAAGAGTGTATGCTTGGAGGAGAGAGATCAGGCTTACGTAATGACGTAAAGGAGAGAGGATTGCAGGTGTGATGGCAGTGGAGCGGTGCATGGCTGGGGAAGAGGAGAGACGCAGGCAGGCGGAGCTCTACAGTCATCTCTAGAGGTCATGGGCAGCCACTGCAGGGTTTGAAGCAGAGGGAGAGTGTGATTTCAAAGATCCCTGGGGCTGCGTGGTGCTGGTAGAGATGGGCAGAAACTAACAGGCTGTGGCCACTGCTGGACACATGCTGGAGCCAAGTCAGTGTCAGGAGGCAGGAATGACAAGACTGTGAGGTCAGAGGGACAAGCCGGGGAAAGATGAAGCCAGTTACCACAGGAAACTGTTTAGGAAAAGGCTGTGGAGGGAGCAGCCAGGGCTGGAGCTGAAGGACAAAGGCAGGGTCAATGGACAGGGTTTGGAGAAAGGTAAGAAGAAAAGGATGAATGCACCAGAGAAAAGAAATGCAAACGGCCAGGTTTGAAGATGGCGAGACAGAGAGCGAGAGCTCAGCTTTCAAATGACCAGGCAGAGGAGAGAGACCTACCTCTGGAAAGGTGTGTGAGAAAGGGGAAAAGAAGCTTAAGGGGACATGGTGCATTCTAGCCGCACAGCTGATGTTGCCTATGTTTACATGAACAGATAACATACGTGTCAGTGTGGCTCCCACTGTCTGGATGCCTGCTGGGTAGCACGGCACGGTACATCCACTCAGAGACTTACCATCGTTCAATGTGCAGAGACGAGAAGGCCCGGGCTGCTGCTTCTCGGGTCAGCAATTTGAATCCGCACTGCGTGTCCCTGATTCCTTTGACACAAAGGAACCACACCAGGAAATGGAAGCCGTACATAAGAAGAGTACGGAAGTAAGAACGCTAAAACAAAGGCAAAAGAGAAATGATTTTTCCTTCTGGAAGAGACTGGGAACAGCACTTAGACACGCGACTGACTCGGTGCGCCTCCTGTTTGGATGGCATGGGGCTGCAGGCACTCTGAGCAGGATGCTGCTTCAAGGGCAGGCCAGTAAGGAGAAGCTACTCATCCCTGGGGCCTGAGTCTGAAAGCACACGCACAGGATCTGGGCAGGCACCGCATTCACCTGGCTGCTTTTGTTTTTAAATCATCACCAAACAGAATGACAATAAAGACAAAGAAAGGTGCCCAGAGAGCAAACTTGAGTCCTGGCTGGTGAGCAAGACAGCCTTGAGTAAACTACAGCAACTGCCTCCTGAGCTGCAGAGGGGAAAGGCATCTACCCTTCAGAGTCCTTAGGAGAGTAACAGAATTATGCCAAAGCTGTAAACCATGTGCTTGGCAGAGAGTAACCGGAACTCTGAGTTTTATAAGGAAGGCTGAGGCTTTACTCTCACCGCAGCTCCACCGGGAACATGCAGGAAGGGAGATCAGAGCCTCCTCCTCTCCAGCCTGCAATCCTAATATCACTCTGATGGCAGGTGGGGGTGGGACAGCTCATCTCAGGACACTCTGGGAAGCTCACATCTGCTTTCCCCATAAAATACTTGCAATAAACATGGGGGGGGGGTGGTGTTAAACTCTCAAGAGGGCAATTACACCGAGGAAAGAGACAAACAGAAACTGAAAGGCAGGAAAATGAAAACCTAAGGTGAAAAACAGAACCTGCGAGCTGTGATGTGCAAGAGCACAGGGAAGCACACTGACTGCTACTTTTGCTATGATAACACTATGCCTTATTTTAGAACCCAGGTGTTTGTTAAAAAGAAGGTGTGGTGTCTACAAGTTGAGCTTAATGTATTTGATTTCTAGCACATGTGAATGTGTAACCGGGGCTGGAGAGGTGGCTCAGCAGCTAGAAAACTGGCTGCTCTGGCAGAGGCCCTGGGTTCAGTTCCCAGCCCACATGGTGGTTCACAGCCATCTGTAACTCCAGTTCCAGGGCATCTGATGCCCTCTTCTGGCCTCCACAGGTACTTCATGTATGTGAAATACCTCGCCTGTCCTCCTGGAGAGCAGCAGCAGAGGGGCTGATACTGGGGACACAGTGAACTCTCAGAAAAGATGCACCCTGGTACGATTCTGTATGCTACTCCTACTGTTTGCTACTCCACCTGCTGTTTAACACTGCTACTCCTATTCTGTTTGCTACTCCACCTGCTGTTTAAGACCTTAATTCTTTGGCTTTTTTTCACTGTCCTCAGACTAGGCCCCATGGTTTATGTTAGGTGCAGCGTTTGAAGAGAAATAGCAGGCTGGGCCCTCACTCCTTGACTAGATGCCGTGTGTCTCCTGGAGATAGCTTTCCATAAGGCAGGTACAGGATTATAATGGTCTAGACAATACTCCCACTGGGTGACAGTTACAAGCAGCAATGCAGTAGGCAAGTCCTACTTGCCAGGGAGCAGATCAGCCCATCCTTTGTCCGGGTGGCCAGAGGCCCCGAATCAAGCACTAGGTTGGGAGGGGAAGAAATGGACACAGAACAAGACGACATTATAAATATGTAGACCTGGGAGAGCCCTGACGGTGTCTCAACCTCCAGAGTGCTGGGAGCTCCACTGTGCCCAGCTTTGACTAATGGAAGTTCCATGTAAAGAGAACTTAAAAGCATTACAAAAAAAAAACAAAAAAACAAAGGGCTGAGGATGCAGCTCAGTGGTGGAGCACTGGCCTGGAGCACAGTGGTGGAACACTAGTCTGGAGCACAGTCATGGGGCACCGGCCTGGAGCACAGTCATGGAGCACCGGCCTGGAGCACACAAGCCCCTGGCTTCAAGCCTCAGCACTGCAGGACGACCAGGGGTCAAAGCATACAGGCACCACGAGCACGCAGAGGCCGCCTCTCTCCGGCTGGATGACTCCAATGGCTCCCCATTCCTCATTTCCCTTTCACCAAACAGATTAGCACTGCCCCACAGTCCTTAAAATTAAATAATTTAAACAAATTTTAATTTTATGTATGTGAGTGCTTTGCCTGCATGCCCGTATATGCACCACAATGCTGCAGTTCTAGAGAAGGCACTGATCTCCTGGACCTGGGGTTATGGATGGCTTCAACTACCGAGTGGGAGACGGGAACCGAACCTAGATCCTCTGCAAGATCTGCCAGCACTTGTACCCACCTAGCCATCTCTCCAGCCCCATGCTTCATATTTTTATTCTTTTGTTTTGTTTTGTTTTGTTTTGTTTTTTGGTTTTCCAAGGCAAGGTTTCTCTGTGTAACAGTTCTGGCTGTCCTGGATTCACTTTGTAGACCAGGCTGGCCTCGAACTCACAGAGATCTGCCTGCCTCTGCCTCCCGGGTGCTGGGGCTTCATATTTTTAAAAAGAAAAAAGTTTACCCACAAATTCTTTCAATTAATGTCAGCCTATTTTCATCTGCAAAGCAAATTTTGTTCCTTTAAAGAGATAATTATGCTGTGTTCACAACAACATCCTCCTGTTATACAACATAATAAATACTTTACATACCATACCCCAAGGCAGTCTGCATTGTCAGGCTACTAGCTGGGACTCAGTTACATTTCCCATCACGGAATTCAGCAACTCCTAAGCCTCCTGGGTACACATTTTTTCCTCTTTCTCTCATGTATATATAACAGTGACGTCAGACTTGCCCGTTTCTCCGCTTTCTATATTAAATGTTTAGAATAGTGGCAGTCCCATGGTAGCAGGTTAACCTTCTTAAACACTAACGAGAACTGCATGGAATATAGGATACTAAGTAGATTGTTTATTTTGGAGCTGGAGAGATGGCTCAGGGGTGAAGAGCACTGGCTGTTCTGGCAGAGGTCCTGGGTTTGGTTCTCAGCACCCACAAACATCGGTATCTCCAGCTCCAGGGATCTAGTGACCTCTTCTGCAAGAGCCAGTCATGAGTACAGTGCACAGACACACATGTAGGCAGAACAGTCACAGACATAAAAGAAAAATATTATATATATAAAAAGTTTATTTTTGAAAAATGGAGCATATAGGGCAACAGTTCTCAGCCTATGGGTTCTGACCCCCTTGAAGACCAAAAGGCCATTTCACAGGGCCAAATATCAGACATTTACATCACGACTCATAACTGTAGCAAAGTTGCCATTGTGGGAGACAATGAAACACCGTTATGGCTGGGGACCTCTGCAACACGAGGAAGGCTGAGACACTGGTCGAGGGGACCTCGGCCTGAGTGCTCTCTCAGCTGCAGGAGCACTCTCCTTGCTTCTACGTGAACTCTGCCTGCTTGTCCTTCAACAGAAGAGTGTGGCTTCAACTCTTGTGAGGGGTTTGTGCCTTCACTGTCAGTGTCTCCATAGTTTACCCCATTTTAGAACCACGGAGGGGTACACACAAGTGCCTGGGACCTGTTGCAAACCCAGGACGCTGGTCTCATCCTGGAGTCTGATTCAGACAGATGGACTAGCGTACAATTCCGCATTAATCCTGGCCACACACCAGCAACACTGGCTGTACTCCTACTGGTGAATCTCTGTGAGCCTGACAGATATTGGCCTTGACACTCAACACCTCAGTGAAAAGCCCTGACTGCATCTTCAACACGCACAGACAGCTCCTCACCAAACTGCTTTACCCTTCAGGCTGCTCTGGCTTTTTAGTGTGGCCCACAAAAGAGGTGCCTCCACCCTGGGTCTTAGGTGACCTTTCTAAAAGGGACAATCTTCAGCCAACTGTTTTCCTGAGCAAGACTCAAAATATTCTCTGAATAGAACTTATCATACAAGCTCAGGACTAGGGATGTTTCAGAGCTTGTTCCATTTTGTTGTTGTTGTTGTTGTTTGATTTAGGAGAGGAAACTCACACACTATAGAAAAAATATTTATTTAAGAAAAGCCTGCTTTATTGAATGATACTCTGTGTCTTATAAACTTCTCTAAGAGCTCTTACATCCTGAGGTAAAGTCTCTACCCATTGTGCACACTTAAAGAAACCAACTGACTTAAAATGTGCTAATTGTTCATAAACTCTAATGAAGTTGAAAGGACGCTCAGTTTTTAGAGAAAACATAGGAACCCATTTCCTGCCAGGCATGTATGTGTAAGTAAAAAGGGGTTAAAGGTCAATACAGTACTATGCATGGCAGCTCAGGAAAGCCTCACCTGAGCAATTGATTCTTTCTCCAGATGAGCCCGAGAACCACAAGCGATGGCCATTTGTTCCTGAGGGGAAAGGAACACCGTTTTCTCATTAATATTTAAGTATCACACTTACTAAGAGGACACTGCTGGGTGTGGTGGCACACACCGTTAGCCCCAGCACTTAGGAGGTAGAGGCAGGTGGGTCTCTGTGAGTTCGAAGCCAGCCTGCTCTGGGTAGTGAGGCTTCTACACAAAAGGAAGTTAGACTTTAGGTAAGCTCTGACACTTTGCGTCTGAGCTCCATGCTCCTGGCTCCCCTCCAGCATGCCCTTGGACTCACCGGCCATGGCTGTAGGTCACTCAGCCCCTTTTCTAATTTCTCAACATCTGGAAACTTCGTGGCACCGTCAGCATCTGCCATGAGGATCTTCTCTCCTCGAGAGCTGAAGACACCCTGCGTGCAAACATTCCAGGAGAAAGAAGGTTGTTTATAATTATGCTCAAACTCGGTGTCTTCTCAGTTCATTCTAGTTATCCGAGGTGGCAGAAGGAGGCCAAAGTTCATTGTGAGGAGGATCTAATGTCCCCACACGTATCTACTGTCCATTTCTGTGTTGAAACCAGTTTTCCACGCCTCCTAAGCCGGACACCCATCACACCATTGTTCTGTGTCCCACATTAGCGTAGGTGCTCGTGTGACTCTTGAGCAACACACAAGAGAACCTGTCCTTGACAGGGTCTGAACAGAGACAGCACACATGCCCTGGGCGAGGCTCTGCACATCTGTAACCCCCACGGCAGGAGGCAGAAGCAGGAGGATCTCCAGCCTGAAGTAGTGCAGGCTAAGAAGTTAGTTTTCCTTATTATGGGCAAAGGCGGTGGCACAGACTTCACGTGCTACACTTCTTACTGCCTGTCACGGCATCTGACACTTGGTAAAATCTGGCCAATAGTGCAAACCATGTGTCTGTTGCACAGAGAAATTAGCCACTTACAAACTCCTAATTTCTGTGTTGTGCCTGTGAGCGACACAGCCGCTCTCACAGCATCAGCCCTGACCGCACGATCATCTACACATGTCCAGAACTTTTGACTACTGAGCCTCTGCTGAAGCCAGCCTCCTCCTCAGCATGCCTTGCCCGACTCATGGCAGTCCCCATGCATTGGCCCCTTCATGTCTTGTCACCACCACGGTGCAAATAAACTAAACCTCATAAACTACTACACTGGGTGATGGCCGATGACTTTTTCTCAAGTCTTACTCTTGGTTAAGTCTAAGGCACTGAGGGAACACTGTAAGGAGGGCAAGAGTGGTGGTGTGTGTGTGTGTGTGTGTGTGTGTGTGTGTGATTAGTTTACATTATCTCCTTGTATGAAAATGTAAAATGAAACACATACTTTTCTACAACATATGCTATCAATTTTTTAAAAGATTTAATCTTATGTGTATGAGTGCTTTGACTACATATGCGTACATGCACTATGTACACACAGGACCTGCAGAGGCCAGAAGAGGGCACTGGATCCCCTGAAACTAGAGTTACAGATGGTTGTGAGGTGCCACGTGGGTGCTGGGAACCAAACCTGGGTCCTCTGCAAGAGCAGTCAGTGCTCTTAAGGGCTGGGCCATCTTTCCAGGGTAAATGTTTTATTTAGACATATTGTTTTTAAATTTACATGTATTATTTATAAGCCCGGCTAGCTCAGTCAGACATAAGCAAACAAACAGACAAATGCTCCTTGGCCCAAAGCTCTGATCTGGGCTCACGAGCCCTCGCAGCCCTCCTGTGGCTGACACTGCTGGTCGCCACCCCCAAGCCTCACACCACATCTCAAGACTTCCTCCTTTCAGAAGGAACAATGATTTGTCAAGAATGAAAATGTAAAAACAAAAAGTATCAGCAGGCCATGGTGACACAAACGTGTAATCTCAGCTCTTGGGAGGCTAAGGCAGAAGGATTGCTCTGAGTTCAAGGCCAACCTGGGTTGAAGAAGGCACTATCTAAACAACCACCACAACAAAACAGGAAAGAAAAGAGACAAACCAGAAATACAGAAAACAATCTTCCTTCTCCCTAGGAACCTGGATGGCTGTGACACTTTCCCAGCCCCTGCGATGTGACCAAGTTACCAGGTGGAGTTTTGGGAGAGTATTTTATTCCCCCGTTTAGATGGATCGTGGAAGTGACGGGAAATGCTCTTAAGAGTCACTCTGTGTTCACAGAGAAGAGGTGAAAGGTGAGTGCCAGGGCCTCTGCTGACAACAGAGCTAAACAGTCCTACTGCTTGCTTCTGGGGTGCTCTTTCAGGGAAAAGACAAGCCACTAAGTTGTCACTAAAGGAGTGTTATCTGGATTTTCTTTTCACGCGTTGGGTTCTTTGGCCCTTTTTTCAGTTTAGCTTGGTTTCTGTCTGACAGGCCTTGGCTGAAAACAACTACTCTGGCCTAGGCCGTGTAGGCGCCTCGCCTGAGCCCCTGCCCAGTCTCCCCTCCTCCACTCCACTCCTGCAGGTGCCTGTTTTCCCCGCCACATCAGCCACGCCAGGATCCACCTGAGTCCAGGCCACCAGGCTCTGCGGTTCCTTCCCATGGGAAAGCTCAACACACAAGAGCATGCTGCTCCATTGTAAGTAAGCAATGCCGCTCTAGCCATAGCAAAGACAGCGGGAAACTCAACACAAACGTCTTCTGAGTCATCTACAGAGCATGATGCTTAGACTTTGGCAAGTCAAAACTGTAGCTATTACAGTTATTGATAACTTAAAATACTGATATTTGATATGCGGCATTATAAGCTGAAAAAGGTTATTGAAATACCTTTATATTTTAAACAAAAATGTGAATTATTACCATCCTAACAGCACCACCTTTCCCTCGGTTCTGCACCAGTGTTATCACTCGTACTTTGTCACTTCCATATTTCTGGCAGTATTTCAAAGCGACCTGTCGGTGACATAAAAGTCAGAATACAGTTAGCTTGGAGGACTGATGTCAAAGATATGAGTTACTGTGATGTGATCAGAACATGTTATATGCACATGCTAAGTGCCACACACTGTGCCCCCTAAACACGTGCAAACACTGTCAGTTAAGATGCACATAATCAGTACACACAGAAAGGTGACCATAACTCAGACTCCCAGACACCACTTCAGCTCACCCTTCTTGTGACCAGAGTCCCAACGGGACCTATGTAGGTCAGGCTGGTCGCTGGCGTATCCATGGGGGATTGTCTGCTAACTGACACCAGAAGACACAGCCCACTGTGGGTGGCACCATTCCCTCGGCCAGGCCCGGAGAGCTGTGTGACAAGCAAGCTGGCCGGCATTATGGGTGCATTTGTTTTTCTCTGCCCTCGACTGTGGATGCGATGTGACCAGCTGACTTCTGCCCCTGTGACACCCCAGCATGATGAACTGGAACCTGTGAGCCAAACAAACCCCTTCTCCCGAAAGCTGCTTTCTCAGTCAGGGCATCTTACTAGCAACAGAAGTAAAAATAGGACAGAAAGTTATGAGCACAGCTTTGGGTTCCTTCCGCAAGTGGACGTACATGCCACACGCACTAAGTGACTCCAAGTTTTCTATCAAGCAGCCATTCGAAGAGCATATATATTTACCTTTGAAGTCTGGTCTTCACTGCCATCATCAACGACTATCACCTCATAGGTGAACGTGGGGTCATGTTTCTGCAAGAAGCAAAAATTACAAATCATAATTTGGTTAAATTATGATAGAGAATAGTAAAGTTTTGAGTGGTTTTAAATTTTCATTTATATTTGTGTGTGCATGCATACATGTATAGCATGGGGGGGGGCACAACCATGGTGCACATATGGAGGTCAGATGCCAACTTGCGGAGGACTGTTTTTGAGGAAAGGTTGTCCTCTGATCTCTTATGTGCACCAACTTCTACAGTGTAGGTCACAGGGATCAACTCAAGTGGTCAGGCTTGGCAGCAGGGGCCCTTACCCAGTGAGTTACCTTTAAAATTATTATTATTAGTGTGCATGTGCGTGTACACATGCATCCTGGTTCTCTCCCTCTACTGTAGGTTCTCAGAAATTGAATGCAGGTCATTGGGCTTGCACAGCAAGCTCCTTTACCCACTGAGGCACCTTGCTAGCCCTATCAAAGTTGTAATTTAAGCAATAGGTGTTCTAGTGTTGCTAGGGACAAATACAAACAGTAGCACACAAACCACATGAACTAAAAGGGCTCGGGAGGAGCAGGACAGATGATGGGTACAACAGAAGCTGGGGCCACAGTGACACTAGCAGCTCTGTGTGCAGTGCCCTCAGCTGTCCCATACCACACGTGAGGAAAAAGCATGCACTTGGGACACTAAGGCAGGGTGGGAAGGAGACATGTATGAGGTCAGAGGTCAGAGGTCAGAGGAAATTTTGACTTGGTTGCACCGCTGCGCAGCTCTGCAGAAGCCCAATTCACTTCTGACTTACTTCACACTTAAGTTCTGAGTCTATTATTGTCCCTTTCGGCCTTAAAACCCAAAGCAATGTAAATCAAAATAAGGGATTTTCTAGACAGAGAGACAGAAAAAGACTGAGCTATAAAGCCTACTTCATCTTTAACTGTCCCTAGAGATGTGAATGACTATGCTTCTGAGTACAAAAAGTGCAAGCATTAGAAAAAAAAAAAAAAGATGTATATATCTTTTAGTGTTGAGTATGCAATCCCTGCAGTGTGTCCACCTAGCATGTATGCTTAAGTGTAAATAAACCCAATAATTCTGTACTAAAGTATTTTATCTTTGTATAACTGGTTTATGGTTTTAAATTTTTTTAAGACTGTAATTTTATATTGCTTAATGTGCATTCATTTGAGAAACAATGCTCACCAGAATATGCTACAAAGACTCTAATGGATCTCTCTATATGACCACACACACACATACCTCTTTATAAAGATATCACAGAAACGAGTCTGCACACATTCACTGGCATGTAATCTATAACACATCACCAAGCAAGAAAGAGTTAGAAGGTGGGGGAGGGTATACATGAGAGAAATGCCAGCTTCCTGGTTTGTCTGCTGCTGGAGGTAGCGTGCTGCATGCTGGGCCTACTCACTGACAGCCAGCAGCAGGCTGAGCCACAAGTGGCCCAGAGATGAGTGCTGCCCCCTCATGCCGCACCTAGTGTGGAGTCTATGCTCGGTAACCTGCTTTAGTTTTAACAGGAAACGTGACACTGAAAGAAGACTGGTACCTGTCTCTTCTCTAGGTAGTTCAGGGCTTCGTCCATCATCACAGGCACTAAAGGGAAAAACACACTTTATAGATTGCTTTTGACAGTGAGTTAGCTCGCCCCAGCATGCTCTGTTCTCACCCGGAATGTCCCCTGCCTTCATCATATTACTTCTCCAGGAGACTTCAACCCTGCCATCTCACTGTCCTCTCTTCCCAATCACAGCTCCAACTACACAGCGGAACTGCATGCAGCAAGAGCAAACACTGCACGTTCCCATTTCTTCCCACATGGCCCATTAGCAAATAAACTCAAATAGACCTTACACCGTTTTTCCTCATTGTAGGAAGGCACTACAACAGACAGCTGTATCGTAGGTGAGTCCCAGATGCTGGGTAAAGGTTCCTTCCTGCCTTTGGCATTGAGGAAGAATTTCTCTTCCTCGTGTTGGTAACACGGTGGCATTTTTGTAGCAGTTATAAACGCAACAATGGAAACCTAAAGGCAGACATGAAAAATGGGTTACACTGATCTCTTTTAATATTTGTTGTTCTAATAATTTATTTATTTTTATTTTATGTGCATTGTATGTCTGTGGGTGTCAGATTTTGGAGTTACAGACAGTTGTGAGCTGCCATGTGGGTGCTGGGAATTGAACCTGGGTCCTCTGGAAGAACAGTACTCCCAACCGCTGAGCCATCTCTCCAGCCCTTATTTGTTATTCTAAGACATTATCAGCTGAACTTTTGGGGGGAATGGGAGGAAATAATATGTAGTCTCAAGTTTGACTCTTTAGCAGTGTTCTGGGGTGATTCTGATGTTGTACGGCAGCCAGCGCCCTAAACAGCTCCTTAGGGATTGACAACCGTCTTTGTCCCCATCAGTAATGTGCTAAATGCTTTAGGAGGCCTTGTTTCTACATTCATTCCCTGGGCCCTTATCCAAGAGTCAATATGGGAAGTCCAGCCTACTCTTACAAATGGACAGCGAGGTACCATTTCAGGAGCATGTATTCGAGAGGACAAATCCATATGACAGCTGTAATATGGAAGGGCCAAACGGACTCAGCCTATGGAGGACAGGTTTCCTTGGAGCCCCACAGGAGGGACCATAATGCTTAAGAACATATTCTGCTGCCTATCCCTGACTTGAATTGAGAACGCAGCATCTTCTGGAGTAATGTATAAGACTTGTAGGCTCCTGGGGCTGGAGAGATGGTTCAGCAGTTAAGAGCACTAGCTGCTCTTGCAAGGAACCCAGGTTTGGTCCCCAGTATCCACGTGGTTACTTACAACCATCCATAACTCTAGTTCCAAGGGGTCTGGCACCCTTTGCTGGCCCCTGAGGACACGAGGCATGCACACACTGCACATACATACATTCAAGCAAGGTACTCACACACACAAAATAAAAAAATAAATATTAAGAACCAAACTCATGGGTGCCCTTTACATTTACTTGGGAAGCTGGCTTTGGTAACGAGTCATAAATTGTGTCAGTGAACTTTGTTTCAAAACAAGCTGCACAATGTCTGAAATTCTGCTCTACTGTACTTTGATGGCCATCTCTAGTCCCCTACTATGTGTGTACTGGTGTGGGCACAGGGACTGCAGCCACAGCAATAGTTAAGAGTCCTCCTATGAGGGCTCAGGGGTTGAGAACACTGGCTGTTCTTGCAGAGGACCCAGCTCAGTTCTCAGCACCCACATGGTCACTCATAACTGATTGATTGAAAGTACAAGCTCCAGTGGACCAAAGTCTCTGGCTTCTGTACTCATGAGTACACACTTAAAAATAAAAAAACATAGAATAAAAAATAAAGAGCTTGGCGATGCACTCTACTGTCCAGATTGTGACTTCTGAATTCAGTTTTCCACGGAGAGAGCAATCAATGCTCCTGAGAAAACAATTAACCCGGATCTGGGGTGAGAAGGTGTATGTCAGCACAGCATGTCCCACAGAAAGCAAAGCCTATCTGTAACCATGATGGCTGCATGGAAGGGGACAGGTGGGGGGGGGGGTCACTTGAAGATGCTTCTCAGGCCCCTGAGGAAGGACTCGCAGCATGAGAAGAATAATCACTGCAGTGAGTGGCAACGTAGAAAAACTTAAGGCTGTAGTAATGCAAAAATAAAAGCTGGCTACCAAACAGCTCATCATCTTAAATAACATGTGCTTCCCATATGTAAAGGTCTTTCAGATGATTGGGTACCTGAGGGCTTTTCATTAAAAAACAAAAACAACCCCCCCCCCAAACCTAAACCCACCAAAGAGTCACACATACATTTAATTAAATCTCCAAATCATACAAGAAATCTAAAGGGCAAAGTTAAGGATACACAGGAAGGCAATCCGTGAAATACATACTGGCAAGCCCAAGAGTATAAATTCACAGGGCAGCTGGAAACACAGGAATAGCAGGTTTTAAAGACAGTTGGAATTACCTTATTAAAGCTTCTAGAGGAAGGTCTTTATGGAAATAAATGCAGGTGAGTTAGAGATAAAATGTTATTTGGAATTAAAAAAAAAATTTTTTTTTTTGGAAAGAATGCCAGCGGGTGGATGGAAAATAAGGTGAGTTTCCAGATGCAACACACAGTACACCAAGTGCAATATGCACGCAGTAAGATAAAGGGTACCTCTGCCAATGCAAGCCAGTGGGACCTAGTATACAGTCCACACATGATCGTGCACTCACTCATCTGTACAACAGATTCAAAGCAAGGCAGCCACAACCCAGAACTGTGCCAACAAAACTGAGATTTGTTCCAAGCCTTTAAAGAAGGCATTTTAGTAAGAGAGGGAGCCTGGCTCAACAAGCCAGCCAGCAGCAAAGTCATCTGGCTACACCACCCCTAGACTGTGCATGTAACTAATATGGCAAGGCGGCAGAGGCCTTCCTGGCCAGCTGTCCAGCCATCTAGTCTTAATATCAAGAAAGCTTTTTAAAAATCTCCATTTTCTGACTGACTGAGTGACGGGCTCCTTTCAAACTATATGGCAGAGCTCAGCTGGCAAATCTGCCCTCTTCCACATTACCAGCGGAGGTCTGCGACGTTTCTATAGGAATGGCAAAGAAAATGCTAGGGTGCCTGACTCTTGTGCAAAAACGACCCCTGGCCAATAGGAACAGAAAGAGGTCTGGGCCTGTCTCTCGCTCACCCATCGTCCCTAGTCTTCTGGGTCCACTGCTCTCTCCCCAGCTGCAGCACACGGCACACAGGAGGCAGAGGAAGAAGGCTGGGGGGAGTGACAGGCTGGGCGGGTGCGTGGGTGTCCAGGGACAGGGGTCCCGGGAAGCTAGGTGGGCACTCGAACAGAGGTTCCAATAGGGAGACAAAAGGCCAAGGATTTCAGGGTATCTGGCTGCAAGGGGCCCGTGCACGAGAGGGAGGGGCGGAGGGGGACACCCGGAGCACGGAACTCCACCATAGTCTCACCAGAATGAGCGCGGCCACCGCCAGCGCCACGCCGAGCCACACCAGCTGCAGTAGCAGCGTAGCCATCCCGCAGCGCCACACTCGCGGAAGCGCCGCTCGGCGTTCCGCCCCGCCCCACCCTGCCCCGCCCCGCAGGAGAGGCCGCGCTGGCCTGCGCCCGCCGCCCGCAGCGACCCCGCGTGGCCGCGTCCCGTCACGGCAGGAACGCGACCGCCGCCCGCAGCGACCCCGCGTGGCTCCCACGAGGACTGCAGGGCCGGTCCCCGAGTTCAGCGAGTAAAACCCCTGGACATCTGCGAACTGACGGCGCTCCCACCCTCGCCCACACGCCGTGCAGTGCAGCCATCTAAGGATGCCTGGCGCCGTGGACTGTTTTGGAGTCAGCCCTTTTAGTCTCGCGCGTGTGTATGCATGTGCACGTGCGCGCCGGCCCGTGGGGACCGTGGCGTGGGACCTCGGGGGCTGGCGTAGCGGCCGGCTGGGAGCAGTACGGACCCCGGCGCTTCCCCCATTGGCCTGGTCCTAACCAGGTAGGTGCTCGCGGGACGCTCGGGCCGGTATCCGGGAACACAGCAGCCCCTCCCCGCGGAAGGAGGCGCTTCTTTAACCTAGGATTCCTCAAAGTCTCCCGGGCAGGACGCACGCCTGGCGAGGGAAGGGCGCAGGCGCGGAGGGCTGCGCAGGCGCAGTGCGGGCGGGAAGATGGCGGCCGGTTTCAAGTGAGTGGCGGCGCGCGCAAAATAAGGCCCCGGCGCGGGTGTGGCGCATGGCGGCGGGCGGGGGCGCCCCGAGTCCTCCTGGGGCCTCAGGAGGGCTCTACCCGTGCAGGAGAGAGGGACAGAGCACCCAGGACGGTTCCGACCGAGAGTCACGCCGCTTTCCAGGCAGTGGTGCCTCCGGAAGGGACCATGAAACCTTTAAGGGCGCTCTGGTTAAACCCAATGCCGCCCACGCGTGTAGCTTGCAAACTGTTGTCTGCTGTAACTTTTGGTTAGTTGATGAGGCCCAACGTACCTCCCCAAACTGTAAAAATACACTCTTCCGTGGCCGTTAAAGTTAACAGGTACCGCAATTGCGGCTTACTGCGTTAAGTCAGATGCTAAGTCTCCATGCTGATCCTTAGTGTGGCAAGGGCCTTGGATGACTAGGGCGCAGCTAAGATCACTGATGAAAACCGGCGGCTACTGTAAGGCTTTTATAAATACGGTTAACACCGTTTCAGAAGCCTAAGCGTGTGGAGCTTGATGCCTCAACACCACACTTAACAAGTTCTGAGTTTATCCTCTAAGGTGCGCTAACTTACATTTTAAACATGTTTCAGAACCGTGGAACCGCTAGAGTATTACAGGAGGTTTCTGGTGAGTAAAGGTGATTTTGTACCTTAGAGCTGTGAGTAAAAATGTCATGCTTTAGTTCATTTACATTAATGGGGCTTAATGTGCTTACTACTGCATAAGCGAAATACTACGTTTAGAATCTATTTCCTTATAAACATTTAGAAAGAAAACTGCCGCCCTGATGGAAGAGAACTTGGTGAATTCAGAACTACAACTGTCAACATAGGTGAAGCAGCTGGGTGGGACAATAATCGCCACCCCCCCCCATCCCCCCCACCCCCCCCCCTCCCCCCCCAACAGCCCCCCCCCCACACACACCCCCGCCACCCTGTTTATCTTTTGTGCAACCTAAAGTCAATTTCCAGTCGACTGTACTATGTCTAAAGGCATTTGCTGATGTTAAAGAGATTTTTATCATTACACCAACCTTGTAGTTGACCTAAACATAATTTGTTCAAATTGGGAGATAGAAGAAAAAAAAAAAAAAAAAGACATTAAGTAGTAATACCATTTTCAAGACACTGACCTGAACCTGTCAAAAGCTCCAGAGGCACCTGAAGAAAAGTCTAGGAAGATAACCATACAAACGAAAGCATTTAAACTACTTTGTCGGAAACTTTTCTTATTTTTCATAAATACTGTGTTTACCAGGTTCAATCAGTACGGCGGACGGGTCAGCTCTAGTGAAGCTGGGCAACACCACAGTCATTTGTGGAGTTAAAGCGGTAGGTTTACTGTATGTCTTTTGATGGCTGAATTCCAAATTAGTTTCATGCTTGTGAGGTTGTAATTAACCAGGGGTCAGTATTTAGAATTATAATTCCCCAAGTTTTGTGTATATGTGTGCGTGCTCTCTTTGTTTTGAAACATGTCACTAATGTTTTATAAGGCAAACAATTGAGAGTGAATCCTCAGCACCTCGCACTTCTAAGGTTTTGGCAATGTGGTCTTTGAACTGTGATTTCTTTTAGCCATTGATGGCTTATGCCAGTCACATGGGAATAGTAGCCATCTGCTGACCAGTTGCACTTGGAGCACCTTTTTTAAAAGGTGCTTTGCAGCATCACCAGTCTCCGCCTCTGAGCAGAAGGCAGGCAGGTGTGATGACAAAGCTTGTGCTTCCTGATGCTACACTGAGCAGCTTTCCTTGTTTAGGTCTGTGGTCAGGCTGGAGTGGTACCTGTCAGGACACACACTCCTTACCAGGTTTATGCTGGGAACTTAATGGCACTGTCTCATTAGGGCCTTGGGAATAGCCCCCAGGGAGTAGGCAGGTTCTGTTTATCTGGAAAGATCAATGAGCTTGCCCCAAGTCTCTAGTAGGTGTGGGGCTACAGCTGGGTGGGGCTGGTTATTGCTAGTTATACTTTTGACCACTAATAGCTCCCAAGTCTGGCTGTGTCAGTGTCACTTGGGGATTAAATTCAGCTTCTTGGCTACCACACAAGTGCACAGAGGGTAGGCAGAATGCCACTGATGCTTGCTGATGAGTAGCGTAGTCTGATTACACTGCCCTTTAACCTCCTTGGGAGCCACTGGTGAGGCAGTGCCGCAATCCTTGGCCCTGCCATAATCCCCAGCACTGTAGATGCTACACATAGGCTAATTGGCTGGCGTGGTTTGTGTGGCCTCTGTGAATGGCTAGACTGTCTTCGTAGTGTTTGAGTGGCTTCTTTCACTGGAATACATTTATTTGCCTTTGTAGGAATTTGCAGCACCGCCAGTAGATGCTCCCAATAGAGGATATGTTGGTGAGTTAAATGGTCTTATAATTTTAATGAATACTTGAGTAAGTTTAAAGTTAACTATTGTAGAGAAGTCCTGGTAATTGAGGGAAATAGCAATTCCCAGTGTTCAGAAATAGAACCACCGCCGCCGCCGCCACACCACACAAAAAGCTTTCTGCTTATCAGAAGGTTACAGCAAGGCAAGGTACATTACATGAGCTTAACTTGGCAGTCTTTGTTTACAGACTCAGTTGTCCTTGTCCACTGGGTCATTGTTGGTAAAGGCAATCATTGCAGATTGAAATCCTGTCTGCACTCTACGGAAAATACTGGGCATTATTTTTGATTCCTGCTACAGACTGAGGTACTTGGGAGAAGAATCCAGAAAAACAGTAATGAACTGTGGTTAAAGCATAATAAACTTCTTAAGCACTGTGAAAAAACATTAGGATAGTGTAAATTTTTCTCTGAGCCTGGCAATCCGAGAAGAATCCCCCTGAAGAGTCCCCCATGGCCAGGCATCGGTAGTGCGGAGCAGTCCCTTTACTAATAGCCCCAGCGGCCAGGGTGCACTTTGGCTCACAGCTGTAGGGTTTCTTTCAGTCCCTAATGTGGATCTACCACCGCTGTGTTCATCGAGGTTTCGGACTGGACCTCCTGGGGAAGAGGCTCAAGTCACCAGCCAGTTCATTGCAGATGTCATTGAAAAGTAAGACTATTAAGATAAAGTTTTCCCATCATTCATTGTCAGGTGTTTTGCCTTCACATTAATTGTATTCTTTATCATTAAATCAAGCTCACAGATAATTAAGAAAGAGGACTTATGCGTCTCTCCAGGCAAGGTAAGAGCAGACTGAGCTTGCATGGCTGTGTGGTCTAATGTGGGAGTGGTGGTTAATCAACCTTGAGCCCTGAGGCTAGAATTTAGAAGGACTTCTGTAAAGGTTAATTTTATCCCATATTTGTATAAATGACTGCTTCATAAATCCTTTCTGACTGGGTTGTGTTTAGTTTGATGAGATGGGGTCACACTGTGTACCCAGGCTGGTCTTTGCCTGATGATCCTCCTTCCCCAGCCTCCCAATTGCCGGGATTATAGGTGTGTGCCACCATGCCTAGTTAACAAATAATGCACTACACTACCTGCTGGCTAACTTTTAAGCTAAAGTTATACACATCACACTTAACTTTTAGAGCCTAACACCACACCCCCACCCCCAGACAGGGTTTCTCTGTGTAGCCTTGGTTGTCCTGGACTCACTTTGTAGACCAGGCTGGCTTCGAACTCAGAGATTCGTCTGCCTCTGCCTCTCTTGAGTGCATGCCACCAACCTCAGCTAAAGCTTAACTTTTAAGCTAATGTTACACACACACCCCTTTTCAATTAAAACGAAAAAATAAAAAGCTTTTATCCCTTATAGCTGATCAGGTTTTGCTTGGGCTGTTGTTTATTGTGAGCATAGTATTTTCCTACAGTAGCTTCCCTTGCTAATTTATAGTGCCAGCCAGCACAGTGAAGTCCACATTGCACATTATGAGGACACAGGTTGCAGCTGGCCCTTTGATTTGCAAACCTAACAGCAAGAATAAAACTTCTCTTTGCACTTAAAGCTTTATTTACGGAAATAGACAAGTTTGTCACTTGTCAGTTTGCTAGTCAGCCCAGCTTTCCTAACTTTCCCACTTCGACTTTCTACTGTATAAAGGTTTAAAAAAAAAAAAAAGATTTTAGGCTTTCAAGTCTATCTTGTTTTGTCTAACCAATGGTTGTATAATACTTAGGCCCAAGGAAACAGCAATATACTTCATCAGGTCTAATTTCTTTACTATTTTAGCTTGCTTGGGTTCTATACTGTGACCTTATTTGCCTAGACTACGATGGAAACATTTTGGATGCCTGCACATTTGCTTTGTTAGCAGCTTTAAAGAATGGTAAGCAACCTTAATAAAGCTAATTTTCCTGTTAATATGATCAGAATCCAGCTGGTCAAAACCTTTTAAATTAAAGGTTTTCTGGATATATCATTCGCATAATTTTTGTTTTGTGAGACAGAGTATCCCATAGCCCAGGCTGGCCTTGAACTCCTGACCGACCCTTCTGCCTCACCCTCCCAAATGCTGGTAATACTGTAAGTACGAACTACCTTGCCCAGGCTGTGCTCCTAGAATTAGTCAACTTTACAGAGTTTTCTAAAATATACTTCCTAGTTTTCTATTCTTTAGTTCATTAGCCTTTGAGAACTGCCTGGATTCTCTCCACTTGAAGTCATTAGGGCAGCAGTCCTTCCTAGAATCCACTGACGTGGATAGAGGATTCTCACGTGAAATGTAGGTGGCTCATGCAGACAGACCATAAATATCACCTCTGATAGTGACACTTTCTAAAAAGGGCCCAGTTTAGCTTGATAATGTCTTAAAATTTCACTTGTATGTATTCCAGGTCATTCTGCATTGCTAAACATAGTAAAACTAAGCCAGGCATGGTTGTGCATGCCTGTAATCAACACAGGTGAGGAGGATGGCAGTTTGAGACCAGTTAGACTATAAAACAGGGATAATACTGATATTAGCGTAGTCTTAATTAAGATAGCAATCCAGCCTGCTTGCTTCCTTTGCAGTAAATGGTGCAAGGAACAACACTTCCTATAGGAGTGTGGATGTAAAATCGATGCTTCAAGCTTGTGGTGGTGGCGCACACCTCTAATCCCAGCACTCAGGGGGCAAAGGCAGGTGAATCTTGGGTTACAAACCAGGTTGGTCTACAGAGCAAATTCCAGGACAGCCTGGGCTACACAGAGAAACACTGTCTCGGGGAAAACAAAACAACAAAAATCATCTTGCGCAGAACACCAGATGTTCTGAGAAGCAGTTTTCCTCTCCCATATTAACCCAATTGCTATGAGATACCTAAATAAAATTATGCTGACACTAAGTGAGTAGCACACAACTTCTATCCCAGAGTGAATTCCAAGCCAGATGGGCTGCATAGTGAGATCCTGTCAAATCAACCAGTAACTGGTACAGAGAAGTTAAGTAGGGGTAAAAGTTAAGAAAGCATAGATACCAAGCTGCATACCATACTCACTTTACATGTTTACTTGCCTTTTTCTAGTGCAGTTGCCTGAAGTTACTATAAATGAAGAAACTGCTTTAGCAGAAGTTAATTTAAAGAAGAAAAGTTATTTGAATGTCAGAACAAACCCAGTTGCAACTTCCTTTGCTGTGTTTGATGAGTAAGTTAACTACATATAGTATTCTAGGTTCTAAGTCAATAGCTTGTTACTTAACTGTTTTGTAAGAAATGTCCACCAGGCAGCCACAACCCTGATTTGCAAGGGCATTTGAGCCCTGCCCTGCAGTTCCTTTTCAGACCTTCCACTTGCACAGGACCAGTTCTGTGCTCACTTCACTTGCCCCTAGGGTTATGCCCTTTTTCTGGCTGATAAGGAAGAATATATGAGGCCTGTCCATACTAGGCAAGAACTCCATTGCTGAGCTATGCTCCAAGCCTCACTACTGTATAATCTTCTGAAACCATCTTCAGTATCTGCTGATGTTCCCAAGCTGAGGAGCAAGGTGTTTGTAAGTCCTGGACTGCAGGGTGCTGCTGCTCCAGTCCTGGACTAGCTCCTCCATACCCAGGCTGAAGCAGGCAGGTCTTTGAAATTAGTCTGTTCATCAAATTCACATCAACCCCCCTCACACACACACACTTTTTTTTTCCTGTAGCACTTTGCTGATAGTTGATCCTACTGGAGAAGAGGAACACCTGTCAACAGGAACCATAACGATAGTAACAGATGAGGAAGGCAAGCTGTGCTGTCTTCACAAGCCAGGTATGCACTTCCTACTGCAGCTTTAAATTTGTAGTGGGGAATAGGTAGGTGGGTGTCAGGTGTAATGTATGGTATTTGACTGTTTAGCTAATCTAAAGTTACGGGCTTGTTACTTCAGTGTTGTGTGTCATTCTTAAACTGAGGACATAACTGTCTTCTGTAGATCTTCATAAGATTAACCTGCAGATCTTGAGACCACAACACTTGATTTAGAAGATCTGATTTTAAAAACAACCATTTGACATGATTTTCAATTTTCACAAAATAATAGAAACACTGAACACTGGTGTAATTTTTAGGTGGGAGTGGACTGACCGGAGCTAAACTTCAGGACTGCATGAGTCGAGCAGTTACAAGACACAAAGAAGTAAACAAGCTATTGGATGAAGTAATTCAGAGCATGAAACACAAATGAACAGCCACCACGATTGCAAAACAGCTGTAAAAATTTGTATTTGTTACATAGTGCACAGGCTTTTTATACTAAATAAATACCAAATTACATTCTTTTGAAGACATTTGTAGTACTTCTTACATTATTTCTGTAGATGATTAACCATGTCTCCATGTGCTTCTGTATAAAGTGTGCACATCTATCAGTGCAAAATACTGACAGGAGGAAAAATGAGTAAAAATACAATTCTTTTCATTCAGTGGTCTTGTATTTGTAAAAAAGAAAAAAAAATAGCTCAGAATTTTGGAGTGGTTGGCATGCCTCTCTTCATTTTACTCTTTGACTGGCCGCCTGCATGGCGGTGACGATGTAGCTGGGCTGTTTGTGCGGCTGCTGCTGCCATAGCCATTTGATGCTGCAAGAATCGCAACTGCTGCAAAATGGAGGGGAAAAAAAGAGATGACTATAGTAAACACAAAGGTGGCAAGGTGCTTCCCCAGGAGTGATGAAAACAAGTCCAAGAAGGAGAAAGCACAGGGTAACAGGCAACTGCCCCAAACCAGGACAGTGCAGGAGCCTGCTGAGGGCTTGAAGACATAATTGTCTGTTACTTAGCCCTGGCAGTCCATACTGCAGTAGTAATGCAGCAACTTCTGTTTTCATCTTGTTATACAATGATAATTTATAAATTCATAGCAAAATGATTGGAACATTTGTCTAAACACCTATGACACTAAATGGTACTTCCACAGTGCAGAATTATAAAGTTAACGGTTGGCACTTAAAAATTTCAAAATACAATGCACATTAGAGAGATGTGTAGAATGTGCCACCAAGACTTATAGATTTAAAGTATGGATTGTTATAAAATATATACTCAGTGCTCCAAGCCTACTGGCTTATAAAATGTCAGACTTCTAAATAAACCTACTCAGCTACTGACCAATTGCTTCAGCTTTAACAGACAGAAAGTAGCCCTACAGAAAGGAGTATACAGTACTTTTGGAGCTCAGGGCTTAATTAACCAGAGTGAAGCTGCTGGATTACTTGTAGCTGCTGCTGCTGCTGCTGCTGCTGCTGCTGCTGCTGCAAGGCAGAGGAGAGCTGGAGTCCCTGCTGAGGAAAGCTTTGCTCAGGTCTGTTCTCGGCAGAGCCAGGCTGAGACAACCCTACAGAGGGAGAAGGGGAAAGCAGGCCAGTCAACAAGTGTGAAGATGAGCAGAGCTAGAAAAGGACAACATAGAAAATGAAAAAATAAAAGCATTTTAATTAACCTTCAGTATCAAATCAAATATTCCTGAATACATTTAGTTTCCTCCTAGTTAAGGGAATCATTGATTCCAGAACACTCTAACATACAAAGAGAAGGGAGTTCACAGGCTTAAGTAACGAATTCCCTCTTTTTTTGTTGTTGTTAACAGAGTCTTATCCCAGGCTGGTCTCAAACTCAGTCTGTAGAAAAAGTTATCCATGAAGTTGTGATTCTCTTTCCTCCTTATATCCCGTGCTGAAGCACTCTAGCACCTCAGCTATACCCTGCCTTCCTCCACGGTGTCTTCCTTCATTCCCATAGAAGTTGATACTGGACTTGGTCTAGAAGTAGCTGCTGTGGCCATCCCAGTCAGCCCACATCCTCAGATGTAGGTGAAAGGATGAAGACCTGGCCTCAGTGACTGCAGTCTGTCTGAAACCACACAAATTCTCATGATCTCTCTACAATTATTTTCATAAATTATACTATGGCTATTTAGAAAAATCGTAACTTGTATGGCAAAGGTACATTACTTGCAAGTCTGCATTTTGAAGTTTACTAGCTCAAAATTACAACTCTATGTAAGGAATACTTTTAAAACAGATGTTGATAACTCCTACTAAGGGACATATAAATTTGTAAACAAACCTACAAAACTCTAAAGGCAAAGTCAGCACACAGGAACAATTCACTGACTAAATTTATAGCTTTGTTAAAATTTTTAAATAAAAGTCTATCAGGGCTTATTCAAATATGAAGTCAGATTTCAATACAATATTATTTTTGGTTTACTATTTCTTACTGGACATGGGAACATTCAAGTTAAGAGTCATTTTCTTTTTTTTTTTTAAAGATTTATTTTTTATGTATACAGTGCTCTGCCTGCATTTACACCTGTAGGCCAGAAGAGGGCATCAGATCACATTACTGATAGTTGTGAACCACCATGTGGTTGTGGGAATTGAACTCAGGACCTTTGGAAGAGCAGGTGGCGCTCTTAACCACTGAGCCATCTCTCCAGCCCAAGAATCATTTTCATAAACAAGTAGCTCACAGAAGTTTTGCTAATTAGAAGATTTAAGTCATGCAACTACATGTATGCGATCTAGGAAAACGTGGTCTTGGGTAATTAAGAAAACAGATTTATCTACATGCAGTACAAGCACTGAAAACTGCTTTGACAGTTTTCTAGAAACTCAGAAAAATATGTAGAAGTTTGCCAGTTAACCATTGTAAAGAGAACATGCATGTATGTGAGTTAAGAGTTTTTGTAATCAACTGTCAAAGTAAGTTTTAAAGAAAAAGTTCTTGGCCAGTTGGTTAATCTAACAATTCACAGATTACTTCAGTTTTTTCTGATTACTGCTTGCAAGGAGGAAAGGGAAACAATTTACTCAATGAGATCCCAATAGGAAGTCAAGGTGATACTTACTGGCTGCCTGCGACTGGGTAAAGCCTCCTACTCCAGTAAGGTTAATAACAGCAGCCTGCTGAGCAGTTAAGGCCTGTTCTTGAGCAGTTAAACCTTGTTCAGAACCCTGAGTAAAAAGAAAAATAAATAGCAAGTGACTTGTGCAAAAAGGGCAAAACTTTTTATGATCCCATGAAAATACAGCTTTTCTTTCATGTATGAGAAAGAATAAACAGCATTAACAAACAGTTCATATGCATATAAACTAAACACACTTAATAGTATTGAATATGGAACACAGTCCATGGAATGAACAATACACAAAAAATGTTAAAATAAAAAAACCTCATATCACTTCCTGAACAGTGCTACTATAAAACAAACTAAAAATGCAAAAAAAAAAAAATGAATTGGGATTACTTAACTTAATAATCTAGAAATTATTATGCCTACGTCTCATACTACAATCCCAGTGCTAGGAGCTAATGCAGTACAAAGCTACCTTAGGCTACAGAGTAAGGATCTGTTGCAAAACAATACCACACACAGGCACACACAGGCACACGCACACTATAAAAATAGGTGTTAAGACTTCAGGGCCTTAGGCAAAGGAACTAAATACATACAATTATAAAAGTTAAAACAATTCAGGTTGGTGAAAGATGGTTCAGTGGTTAAGAGCACTGGCTGCTCTTCCATAGGACCAGTGTTTGATTCCCAGCACTCACATGGAGACTCACAACTGTTTGTCATCCAGTTCCAGGGGATCCAACATCCTCTTCTGGCCTCCACATGTACCATAGACATACATGCAAGCAAAACACCCATACTCTTAAAAATAATATGTTAATAAGACAGATTCCTGTCAGCCCTCTCAAATCATATACAGTCAGAGAGAGCATCTTAATAACCTGTAAGAAAGACAAAACTACAGAACTCTTAAGGGAAGAATATAGGAGAAAGGCTTTGTCACTTTGACTTGCCAAACATCCCTTCAACCTGAAGCCCAAAGTACAGTAGAGAAAGTAAACATGTACAGCACAGTATCAGGACCACACAGGCCATGACCAGAGCGAGAAGGCAACCCAACTCAGTAGGAGTTACTGGGGATATCTCAGATGTATTTTTTATGAAAAATGTATATACAATGTCTTCAACTCAACAACAGTGAAATAAACAAGCTCATCAAAAAATAGGCCAAGGATCTGGATAGACTGTTCTTCAGAGATATAGAAACAAAGAAATTCAGAAAAGCTGTCCCACATCACCAGACAGGGAGACTCTCACCTCATACTCACTTGGATAGCTGCTACTCAAAACAAAAGTGGCTCAAGCACGAAGTGCAGCAGTAGATTGCATAGCCTAGCCTGTAAGAGGCCCTGAGTTTGATCTTTATTACAAGAAACTGAGCAATACAAACAATAAAACCTAAAACAACAAAACAAACAAACCAAGCCACAAGAGCAGAAGTTAGCAAGCCATCAGTGAGGATTTGGACAGTGACCCACACTGCTGGTGGGAACGTAAAACAAGAAAGCAGTACAGTGGAAAACAGTGTACTTGCCTCAGGAAAGTAAGAGAATTTCTGTAACACCCACTATGTTCTGGTCACATATCAAAGGAATGATCTGTCTGGTGTGACAGTAAGAAACACGGAAGGCCACGTGGACTATGATCCCAGCTCCCTGCAGGAGGCACTCAGGATGGTTAAGATCAGGAACACAGCACAATGGTGGCTGCCAATGTTTGGGCTGAGGAAGTTATTAGCTGTTTATTATAAAGTTTCAATTTAGCTGGGCAGTGGTGGCACACGCCTTTAATCCCAGCACTTAGGAGGCAGAAGCAAGTGGATCTCTGGGAGTTTGAGGCCAGCCTGGTCTGCAGAGTGACCTGTCTCAAAAAGACCAGAAAAAAAAAAAGTTTCAGTTTTGCAAGATGAAAAAAATCTTTGTGAAATAATGTGAATTAGCTCTATGCTATTATTACCCCAGCAGAATGGCTGCTGAGTTCCTAGCTAACTGTAATACAGAGTAAGAAAAAGCAATAGTAACAGAAAGCCCCAAAAGTAAACCCAGTGAAGACACTTGTCTCCAAGGCTGATCCCAGAACTCAAGAGCAGGAGAAGCACAGACCCTGTTCTCACCAGTCCTCTAACCTCATGGGCACCATTGCCCATGCACACACACACAAAGAAAATTTGTTTTTAAAAAGTAAAAAAAACAAAACAACAACAAAAAAAAACCCCTAAATTTAGACATCTTATCAGTGAAGCAAAACCCTTAATGTGCTACGAATACAGAAAAGTTTTCAATGTGTCCTCTCTGAAAAATCTACTAGAGGATGTGTTTCATCCAGAGACCTACAGGAGTGCTGGGCAACAGGGGGGGATGGGGTAGTTTTCAGCATCAGCTGAGGCGCTCAAGGTGGAATCCAGGAATAACTATGTTCAGTTTCACAAATGATTCTACAGACTAGCCAAAGTCCTGGCACACTTTTCCCTTTCTCTTCAGACTTCAATTTACTGCTGTTCTTATTTAACTACAGTGTGCAGTATCTGTTTTTAATCTGTGTTCCCACTGCCCAATACTCCCCAACAACAGTGATACATTTCTACAAACAAGAGTCTGGTCAGAAAAGACATTGTGAGGTAGCGTCACCTGCTCTTATTGACAGAGAACAACACAGGGACTATTTCTTCCAACAAAATCAAACCATAGAAATATGAAAAACATGTCCTCAAATTCTACAGTAAACACACACACACACACACACACACACACACACACACACACACACACACTCTATCCCATACAAAATCAAACCATGGAAATATGAAAAACATGTCCTCAAATTCTACAGTAAACACACACACACACACACACACTCTCTCTCTCTCTCTCTCTCTCTCTCTATATATATATATATATATATATATATATATATCCCATACCTGCTCCTCTGGCTGTTGGGGACTTGAAGTGGTAGGCTGCTGAGGTTGTACGAAGTGAGAGAGCTGCGGCTGCTGCTGCTGCTGCTGTTGCTGCTGGGTGTTAAAAATGAGTGAGCCACCGGGAAGCTATTTAGAATTTAAATAAGAATTAGCTACCTTTCCATTGTTTTCTGTGAAGTATTTAAATGTCCTTACAAATAAATATTCATGGATAATTTACTAAGAGTCAGGCACTCTTCTAGGCTCTGAGGAAACAGATGGAGACAGAGCAAGAGAAGGAGCCAAGGTGGAACTCAGCAGCTGCTGGGTCAGCTCCAGCCCCTCCACACACACTACACGAATTGTCTGCCCTTAATCGGAGTATACCCAGAAACTTTTTAAGTCCTACTGCTTTTATGGCCCTCCCAAATATTAATGTTTTCACATATAAATCTTCCACCTTCAAGTTAATAGTTAGCTATCCAAGGTTACTGTTTATTAAACATTTATCATTTCTTATGGATCAGCACAAAAGATCACTGCATGCATTATGAACTGACTAACTAATTGAGCACAGTGACACACTGGAGTGCCTATACTCCTAGCACTTGGTGGCCTGAGGCAGAAGGGAAGGTTCAAAGCCAAGCTGAGCTTTACAAGCTGTCCCTACCTCAAAAATCAAAGTTATGATTCAAAAATATAAGATAACCCATGCCCCAAATTTGTTCTAGTCTTGCCAATATCCCTAAAAATTACCATTTTAATACAACAGGGCAAGGAATTCTAAGGCTGATAAGAAAGTGCCTTTACTGTGGAGACTGTAAGCTGCTCTTATCCTGAATCCAAATTCAGTTTAAAAATGGCAATCCTTTGGCTAAGAAAACTAAATCCACTAAATCTGACATAATGTGGGTGCAGTAGTATTCCTTCTTCACTAATCGACAAGGTGGCTGTGTCCTCATTCCTTTGTGTCTCTGTCATAAAATACTTAAGGTACAAGTTAACACATTATGAAAGAACATAATTCTAATTAAAGCAACGTGATCTCTAGGCGCGCCCACATTACCAGTGTGTGGCTCTGCAACTGGTCTGCATATATTGACAGCATATTTCAACCATGTACAGAGTTTGAGTTAGTAGCAGACTTCCCAGTCAGTTATGACTGCATATGAGGTTAGCTGATCTCTTGGGCATTGCTATTCCCCAGTAACCCACACACTGCATTATCATCAGGTCTTTATCTTCAGGCCTACCTTTATGTTCTCTGTAGACAACTATCCAGTTTCCAAACTACTAGCTTAATATCTGATTCTTAAAGGACTTTGGGGAAGAGGGTAAACCAAGTTGAGGGTAATGGCAGAAAAACTCAAAAGAAATAGCAACATCTAATATAGCATATAGAGTCCAAATTTTAAACAGTCGAGCACACACTCATCAAGTAAAGAGGGCACTATGTGGAGGAAGAAAGTGAACCAGTATGGAAGAAGCAGGTTAGGACGATGGTGAGTAAGGAAAAGGACACGGGTTAAAACACTGTATTGAGACCCATTATTTTAATAACTAAAAGGAATTTCACATAAAAAATGGCAAGTGGAACAAGAGATGGAATAGGGTAAGTAATCAGGAGCAGAAGGATAGACCAGCAAGTAAAGGGGCTAACATGTGACCCTGAGTGCTCTATCCCTTAGCTCTCTTCTCTCTCATGCACTGCTAGGTTTTCAACCCAAGGCCTTGCCCATGCAGAACAGGTGCTCTAATACTCAATTTTCTATCACTTTATGGGTAGGGTGACATAGTAATGTAAAAAAGTTAAGGCCTCATCTTTAGGTACACATTAGGCCTAACAAACAGTTACAAAATGAGCAGAAAGCATAATCTTCCTTGGGGAAAATAATGCATCCCAAGCTTTGAAACCTCCAAGAACAAACCCCATGGTGAGCCTATAGTACACAAATGTCTGCAAGTATTCCAACTGCCATTGTTGTAGGCATGTGCCTTTTCAGAAACTCCCCATTAGGGCAGCAAGCTCTTGACTGGGAAGGAAGCAAAGCCAATGAAAGCACATCTACAGAATATCCATTTATCTTATTCATTCATTCATTTTTATACTTAACTACATAAAGGCAGCACTATACATATCCTTAGAAAATTCTGGATAAACTTCAAAATTTCAGATACTGACATATACAAATATAAAAATTTAAGTAAAAAGCACTGTTTCATGTTTACCTGGAGAAGATTTAAAGGCCTGAGACTTGAAGTATTTTTTAAACCAAATGGGACACCTATAAAATAAAACTCATGGTTATAATGGAACTGATAGTACTACAGATGAAAATTTATACTTCAACACATGAAAATACATTATTGTCCTTTTCTCCAAATGACTACACATAATTTTCAAACACTTTAACAACAAAAAGAACCATTTTATTATTTGTCAATATTGGCATTTTACTTCTGCATTTTTCTTCATTTCTCTTATTGTTTAAGAAAGTCATCTAGAATAATGTATACACCATGAAGATAACAAAACTACCACCATTGTGCAAGCACATTTTAACTGCTATTTGTTCACATTCCTTAGTTACATATATTAAATGCTAAATTTTGTATACAAAATACCAATCACCAAAATGTTAAAAAAAAAAAAAAAACCACTGATGTTTGTAAAGATAAGAACTAAAGTTAGGATATAATGGCTTATTAATTCTGAATTTAAATAAAAGCAAAATAAAATACTAGCAAGATGGCTCAGCAGGTAACAGCACTTGCCACCAAGTCCTGGTGACCTAAGTCCAACCCCAGAGCCCATACGGTGAAGGACAGAAGAGATGCTTCCAGGTTGACCTGACTCTAGACTTAAGCCAACATGTACTCACACATACAGACGTAAAAATCATTATTGGCAGGCTGTGTGTAGCTACCGTTTGTTGACCTTGGTCTAAAAGTATATGCAAATTAGCCAGCATGCTGGTGTGTGCCTTTCATCCCAGCACTCAGAAGGCAGAGGAGCTCAAGTCCAGCCTGATCTACATAGTGAGTTCTAAGACAGTGAGAGCTAAAAGTGAGACCTTGCCTCAAAACCCCCTACCCAGCTTCCTAAAAAAAAAGTACAGATTTTGTTCATTGTTCATATCAATCTGAATACAGATTTTAAAAATTATCTAGTCCAGGTACAGTAGTTTGTGCCTATAATCCCAAGATGGGAGAAGTGGTAAGATTTCATAAACAAAATACATATGAAGTCCTCTATCAAATGTTATTTCAGAAAAAGATGTAGAGAATTTGTATGTGATGTCATCAAAGGCTTGTACGAGAAACTGAGAAAGTCTCAGGTGTGTACCATTCATCCCTGGGGGAGACTTTTGAGATAGTCACTGCTGTGGAAATGTGTGCCAGGTCCTGGCATCCACTTAGTATCTCACTGTGGCAGAGCTTACAAAGGAGCATGTCTTCTGCATGTGGCTTCCCAGCTTATCAAAGGCACTAGTAGACTGCCTCTTTCCTCTAAGCACCAGGTAAAGCCATGCCGATGAGATTGAGACTGGGGCAGAATTAAGCGGCTTCTCTAAGAACAGCACTGAAGCCATGTAAACCTGGCTCCCTGGAAGTTTCTTACATGTAACTCTAAGCATCTAAAATTCAATTTGTGACTTTAATTTCCACGGCTCTTTCTTATTAAAATAAGCACAACTAGAATTGGAAAATAACAATATTTTTATATTATACTTCTAGGTTTTTTCCTACAACTAAGAAAGCTTTTCACTATTTACTTTTCCAAAGCAGAAGGACATAACATGCATAGAGTTACAGATTTAACAGTAGCTGTTTGCTAGGTAGTTATTGATATTAGAACTAAAACAAGGCATTTTCAAGTATCTAAGAAATAAAACTTTGTGGAAAACACATTTAGTGCTTTTAACAATGTGCTTAAAATAATGCTTTGTATGGCTGGGTATGGGGGAAGACAGCAGCCATCCCAGCTCTGCAAGGTGGAAACAGGAGGAGCAGCTGAGGGTCACCTTCAGCACAAAGCAGGGTGACACTAGCTACATGAGATCCTGTCTTTAAAAATACATCAAAACAAAAGAGAACAACTGGATAAATAAAAGACTTGCACATATACTTTAGTCTAACCTGCTTGAGGAGTTGCCTGCATGGCACTGGGCAGTGCACTTGTTAAGAGACCTCCTGATGGGAGAAGGCCGCTGCACAGGTTTTTCCCTGCAGGAGTTATGGCACCAGTGTCACAGCCCAGTATGGAGTTTGAGCCACTCTTCAGAGCCTGGGCTCCACTGCAGGATAAAGGGAGAGAGCATTACACACTGTGAAAGCAAACACCAGCCTCATAATTCTTCAGGGTAAAAAACTGTAAGACAAGTTCTATCATTTCGGTTTTAAAAATTAATTCCTCTAGCGCAGGTGAGATGGCTCAGCAGGCACTTGACACTGAGCCTGAAAATGTAGATGGTGGAAGGAAAAAAACCAAAACATGCAAGTTACCCTCTCACCTCTACATGTGCACTTGGCACATACATCCCCAAATAAATGTAATAATTTTTTAAAATAGCAATTTCTAGGCCAGGTTTCACTTTAGTGCTTAAGTGTAACAAGGCTGGCTCAGGTATTGAGCACATCCCTAAATACTTCAGAATACAGAGAAGCAAAGTCCTGCCCAAGGGATTCAAAGATAGTAACAGGCAAATGACAAAATCTGGGCAACTATGAATACATCTTTGTATCGGTGCTAAGACTTGTTACTAAAATTCTATCACCCACCCAAAGCAACTCCTGACTATATCAAAACACCATCTTTCAGTATAACATGCAATTTGCCTCAATCTCACAAATAAAAATGTCTTTAACATTGTTAACTTACCCAACAGAGCTCACTACACTGATGGAGTTAAGCCCAGCAGAGTCTGCCATGACCGGGGAGACCGTGCTTCCTGTTGTTATAGATGTTACCATGGTAGAAAGAGGAATGGTTGTCACAGGCATTGCCTGGCTCAGAGCCCTTTGCTGCTGAGCAAACTGAGTTAACAAAGTGGGCTGAGGGGTGAAGCCTGAATCTTGGGGAGATGGGGTGGCTGAAGGGGTACTAGGAGTTGAGTTCTGAGCATCAGGAGGGTGTGGGGCCGATGAAGGGGTTGGTGTAGGAGAAGATGGCTTAGGAGTTCCAGATCCTGCTCATTGAGAAAAATAAAAATTGCTAGTTTGTTATAAATGGCCGGTCCTTTTAAAATAAGGTTAATGGAATCTTACTTAGCACTGACAAATTTGTTCCACGTTTTAAAAAGCAGTTAACTGCAAGTGTCAACTCCTTACACAATCCATGAGTGTTGCTACACTCAATTACAATTAAGGATGCAGTATATCACCTAAAAGCCCCACTCCAGATACTATCACAGAAACAGTGGAAATACAACTTACACTCTACCACAACACCCACTGAAAAGTTAGTCTCCTACATGCTGTCTTTTGCCTACCAAGTTGAAAATGAACTTAAGTTAATTTTTGTTATTTGTGATTTCACTAATTCAAGACTTCTTTAAAGAAAAATACTGCTTCTTTGGCTTAACTGTCTGAGGTAAACTGACAATATTTAGTAAGCTACACAAGGCTATCATTATATTTTGGCACCAAGATATACATGTTAAGTCTCAACATATCAAGTTTACCCTGACAAAAAAATTTACAAAGAATAAAGCAAGTACTTTGTAGATAATACTGCATCTTTAACAGTAACTGTGTACTTCTGTAAATGTAGAATGTATAGAAAATCTGTTGTGAATGAAGTATGCACAGTTTTATCAACTTAAAAAAATAAAAAACAAAAAATGAAACCAAAAAATAAAGCAAAAGCTCTCGAGGTGTTTCCTTTTTAGCTTTCATGTCCTGCAGAAAGAAAGGAGAGAGATGTGAATGTCCAGAGGCCGTCACTCCACCCTGACTCAACACAGCAGCTGTGTGCAGCACATCACCACAGTCCACACCCACAACATGACAAGTGTCAACAAGACTTTCGAAAATTTATTTATTTTTCTTTGTGCAAAACAAGAAGGCAGAAAAATGACACCTTTTGAGCTATCGGGATGCAGACGTTAATATCTAGGACCACCCTAGCACTGTGCAAGTACACTGACAGCACACACTAGCTACCAAGAAAAAAAAAAGCTAAAAAACTGGAACCCTCCCCCAAATTAGTACCTAACACAGTCAGATATTCATATGAAGAAATTCTCTCAAATTAAAACTCGCATTCCTATATTGCCTCTACTTGCTGTTAAAAAGGGTAACCAGAAGAAAGAATGCTGTTTTCTTATGTTCAGTTTATCACATTTTAGTGACAGCTTAAATGTGACAGTGTAGATGTGTTCTCAAACACCACTTTTCAGTATATTGCATGTAACCTTGGAACCAGCTGGTATCGTAGTGCATACAAAGATAGTACCTATAATAATTCACTCTCACATTTTCTTTTTAGTATCAGCCACAGTTTACATAGAAAAAAGATCCTAAGGTGCACTGTTTGCAATCTTATTGCCAGGCAATTTTTAAAGAAGATGTATAGGAAACAACCCTAAAAGAAAGGTATACACGAAGTGCATACATAGATATAAAGAGGCAAATACAATTTCAGTAAACACAAAGTACATAGAGCCAACAAAAACCAAGAACTCTACCTGGAGTTTCATGCAATTCACACATTTTGGGTACACAGTACACTCAAATTTCACTGTACACAGATTGAATGAAAGCTGCCTCAAGAAACACTAATGCAAAGACGTATGGAAATTTGAATAAGAGTTTAAATCATGACTCACTCTGTGATGAGCTGGCAGGTGACAGGGCGGCAGGAGAAAGCATGCTGACTTGACTGAGATCCACAGATGATTTCCGAGAAAGACTTGGCTTAGATGATGGAGGAGGAGTTGGAGATTTCAGGAAGCTGCTGGCCTGTTGTGCTGTAAAGTAGTTACCTGGGAGAACACAAGTTATTTCCTGGGCTGGAGAGACAGTTCGACAGTTACAAGAGCACTTGCTGAGCAATCATAAAGACCAGAGTTCAGGTCCCACCACCCACCCAAACTAGCTACCTCTAGGAGGTAGCCACCCTCCAGGTATGCACATGGGCACACACTCATATGAATACATAAAAGTCTTTCCCCTGTATTTGTAACTTAAAATTCTGTGACTTATCATGGTAAAAATGAGTAAGCTGATTTCTCCAATACCTGAGGAGCTGTTTCCTGAGCCTGAGGGGAGCTTAATAGGTGGGGGCCGATGTTTTACTCCTTTTCCCAAAACTGAGGACTGAATGGACACAGTATCGGACTGCTGAGGAGGGACATTAAACACAGATGTTAAAATTAAAATTAGTATCATTACAATTCCTACATGAAATTGCTAATTGAAAAGTTCTCAACATCAGAGCTATTACAAAGGAACAAAGTTTCCATGATACCCATAGACTATGACATACATAACGAGGTGAGGTGGGTCCCAGGGAAGGGCAGAAAGTAAAGGAAAACCTGGCACCTTTCACAAGCAACCTTTAACAGGAATAGCAACTTGTACCTATCTCATTGAGTACTTTTGAAACTTTCTACCATAAAGGTGAATAAAAAAGCTTACAAAGTTAAAAGTAAAAGCAAAGCTAAAACTCCTGTGCCCTTCATATTTCTGAGACTTCCTGAGAAACAACGATGTATAAAGCAACAACAGTGTGAACATACTTCTGTCTCCTCCCCTGGATTGAGATTGGCTGAACCACTAGAGCTGTGTGACATCTTCACTGGGCATTTGGCTTCATTCTGGACCAGCTCCTGGTACTGATTAATTACTCTGAAATTTCAGGAAAAAAAATAGGAAAGGATTGATCAAATTGTCTTAAAGACAAATCATATAGGAAATAAATAATGCAAAAGCATTAAGTCCCATCAGATTTAACAAAATAATCAAAATGTTACAAGTGCCCTCTAAGTGCCAACCACAAGCAATTAGGGCCTCAGAGTGAATTCTCATTAGGCTCATAATGTTCCATAGCAGAAAGGCAGAGAGACATCCTGGGCTGTGGAGATGGATAAAGATGCTTGCCTTCAAGCCTAACCACCCACATGGTGGAAGGAGAGCCAACTCCCACCCGCCACCGGAGTTTTGGGTGACAACACACGCACACACACCAAATAAACATAATAAAAAGAGGCATACTCTAATCTTTCCAATGACAAAGTAATGTTCAAATCTTCTCTGCTAATCATGATAAATTTATCTAAAGGTATATTTTTAAAATCTTATTTCTGATATAGAAATTATAAGGTCATCCTTCATTACAATACAATTAAACCAATGAGCAAACAACACAATTTCTCATTTCCTTTCCCATAGATTATAAACTTCTACCTTAAAAATCGTCTTTCTCAGATACCTAAGTTTTCTTAGCTAAAATAAACTGTATTTTAAACAAAATCTTTAATTTTTTAAATATTCATTAAAATATCAAGAAAATACATCTCAGAGATTTTATTATTAAGTGTTTTAATTCAAGACAGTAAATTATGTAATGTCTAGTTAAATGTGAAATAAAATCAACATCTGTAACTCAGAAAACACTCTACCCTACAAAAATGCAGACTCATATCCAGTCTGATCAAAAATAAAGAAACAAATGCAGTTTACCTCTCCGCATCAGTCTTTGAGCCAATAATGAACCTAAAATGTTACCAAGAAAGAGAAGTGTTAGGTAAGAGTGTCTTAAGACATCCTGGGTTAATTCTTAAAGTCTTTCTTTTAGTCAGAGCAATATATTATAAACTCATTTTAAATCTACAACGTATCATTACATTAAAAAATTAATTAAACTTGAGAAATAATGCTCAAGTTTTACACTCATCAATGAAATAATCAATTTGACTGATTTGCCTTAGGAAAATTTTATTTAATATTTATAATCTGCACAATCTTGAATAAAACTACCAATTACCACTATACAGTTTATAAACATTGTCCCTTAAGTAAAATCACTGAACTACAGTAACTACTGAACTGCTGTAGCTTTCCATTCATTTGATTTTGGAAGTCTTAAAATTATTTTAGACAAGAATGAAAGCTTACTGCCAACTCAAACAAAAATCTTTTCTAAGGTTTTTGTTCAAGTTTGACATTGTAACTTAACATATTAAAACAAGTGAGTCTTATTTTTTAATTACCAATTTGAATGATCCTCTGCGGAGGAGCTGAAATATAAAATGCAAAAGAAAAACAGTTAAGGAAGGCCAAACTTAAACCTCACAGCTCTTAGGTTCTGAAGATGGAAGGATGTGGAAGAGCACAGATGCTACAGAATAATGACAGAAGTCTCAGCTGACTCCTGGAAGCTGTCCCATGGCCACAGGAACTGAACTTTCACAAACGAATAGGTACTGTGTCCTTATGCTATAGAGAAGCAGGTCCATTTACAATGGTGATGTGTCTTTGGGAGAAGAATTTCAGAAATATGCATAATCAAAACAGTTGATAGCTGTAAACTGAGGCATTCCTGCCAGTTCTTCTTGTTTTTACCTAGGTATGAGTAAAGTAACTCTAAAATCCATCATTCTTCATAAATTTCAAATCAATTTTGGTAAAGGTTTTAATGATAATCTTACATACAACTGAACTCTACTCTTTTTTTTCCATTCTCATGAGCTCTTTCCCATCTTTTAAAACAGTATGAATGTGATTTTAATAAACAAAGTAATAATACATATATCAAATTTACATACCATATAATCAAATTTATCCCAGCACTAAGGAGGCAGAGGCAAAAGCAGGCCAATCTCAGTGAGTTTGAGACCAGCCTAGTCTCCATAGCATGTTCCACGCCAGCTAGAGCTACAAGGACCGTAGCCAAGCTCCCCAACCCAAAAATCAAAACTAAGTATTAGTACCCTGTACTAATAATGTACCATTCAGAAAATCAACTACATAAAGTGCCAACAATATAAACATAATAAAAGCAAAATCCCAAAACTACCACAAAAATAATTATCTGTACTTTAAAAATAGATGATTATAAATAACTCAATTTCAACTCTACTCACATCCTCTGTCAAAATATATATGTGTATATATACTATATAGATTGGTATATATTAAATACCAAATCCCTAGAGGAAAACTGTATTCCGTAGTTGGCAGCTCCTTGGTAGTTGTAAATAGGTTCTGGATGGCCTCTGTCTATTACATCTACTCGTCAGAACTCACTGGGATGGAGACATTTGGCTGTCATTGTCTTCATCTGCTTTCCACGGCTGTATTTTACCATAGTAAAGTGGATCACCGAGAGACTGTAAGATGGTCAGCTTTGTTTTCTGATACTGATTACCACCTTCACATTCAAATACATAATCATCTTTTACATCCTGAAAAGGACAGAGAATCCCAAATAATTTCTTCTCAAGCAGCAAAAATCATCAACAACAAAATGACAATAAAAACTGACTTATGTCTGGTATATACAGGGGACTAAAGAAATGTTTAAGGCAGCACAAAACCATAAAGCTCAGGATGATTATACATGATACTGAGTCGTACATTAAGAAATTGATATATATTTCTACACATATAATGAAAATTATAACAAACATTTACTGAATATTGCCACAGCATGTAACAAGTAGTATCTCACCCAAATGTCAAACAAAACTCATCGCTGGCATAGCTATTTCCACATTACAAGTAAATGAACTGGTCAAGTGTAGTGGCAAGTGTCCTAACTCCAGCACTTGGGAGGCAGATTTCTTTGAGCTCAAGACCAGCTTGTTCTAGACAGTGAGTTCCAGGCCAGCTAGGACTATACAGTTAAGACCCATCTCACAAATAGAAACAAATAAATAAACGTAAAGGAATTTAACAGCCGAAACTCTCATGGAGAATTATTGCTTAGGACTCTCTCTTCACAGTCCTTTATACTAAGTGTTCCAATGCTGCATCTCAGCAAGCCGGAGAGACATGCACAGAGCTTCATAAACTATACATACACTGCAATATTTAACAATCTGAAAATAAAGTTTGAAAGCAGAATGTTTTTGTCATCAGCCATCCATACAAAACACCTTTAAGATGTCCATAAATCTTATTATTTTGCCCCTAGAGGCCATCAAAAATAATAAGAAATTATTACAATGAGAAAATCAGATCTGTTCCATTCAGAGCTAGCTTTAAGCCAGGCATGTGCTATATGCCTGTTACATCAGCATTCAGGAGGCAGAGGCAGCAGAATGATAACAAGTCCAAGACCAGCTGGTAAGTACAGCAAAATTCCAGGCAAGTCGAGGTCACACAAGAAAGTCATGTCTCAAAGACATCTTTAAAAGAATATGCTAATTTTAAACAAAGGCAAGCGAGAACCACCAATATACAGCCAAAACAACAATAAAAATGTGGTTGTCTTCTATAAGACTATAGAAATTACACTATGTAGTATATGTATATACTATATAATGTATATAGTAGCCCAGGATATTGTCAAAACATCCTTTTCTAGCAGCAGTTTCCCTAGTCCGGACTTGCAGTAATGTACCATTAGACTTGACTCTTATTTTGGTGTTTTGAGTAGCTCCCTATATAGTCCAGACTGACCTTCAATTTGGGAGCCTGCAGCCTCTGCCTCCAAGAGCTGATATTATAGGGACAGGCTACCATGCTCTACATAAAAATGTAGCGTTACATTAAAACTGCTCTGTAAAATGAAAAACATACTCAGGGCTAATTATTTTTCCTTGATGCCCACAAGAGCTCAAATTACACTTTTAAAAATTTATATATCAAAACTAATTTTCTAAGCCGGGAATGGTGGTGCACGCCTTTAATCCCAGCACTCAGGAGACAGAGGCAGATGGATCTCTGTGAGTTCGAGGCCAGCCTAGTCTACAAAGTGAGTCTAGGTCAGCCAGGGCTATTATACAGAGAATCCCTGTCTCGAAAAACAAAAACAAAAACAAAAAACCCAAAAAAGTACTTTTCTGTTTAATAAATTCAGAGCCCAATTTATAAGCATTTTAAGCCAAATATGGTAGGGGGACATCTGGAACTTGGACAGTAAAAGCAAGATGATCGATGTTTCAGAGTCAGTCTTGACTACATTGCAAGTCTGAGGCCAGTTTGGGCTACAAGAGACACTATCTCAAGACAAAACATACATAGGCAAAATGCATCATCAATGAAAGAGACTACTAATTACTTACATGAGCTGGCCAGACTGTTGGTTGTGAGTCATCAGATTTGATAGATTTTTCTACTTTAGCATATTTCTCCACCTAAACAATGAAGACATTGAATCAAATGGAATCAGTATCAGTATTGGACAAAGACAATTTAACAGAAACAACCGGGAACAAGGGTTTCAATCAGCAGTATCAACAAGCACTTGTATTTAGGAGTTGAAAACCCTTCTGATGCATTTAATGAGAAGTCTGCATGTGAGGCTGCAGATGGTTTAGTGGTTAAGAGCACTGGCTGCCTGGAGGCCACATATGTATGCATAGTCTATAGATGCCTTTGGCTTTGTGTTTTAACTGTTATAACAATAATACAAAAAGCATTATTGAAATAATGAATAATTTTGGAATGACAATCATAAAGAAATGAGCAAGAACTGGCAAGATGGCTTAGCTTGAACATACGAGTTTGCTGCCCAGGAGCAATGTGGCAGAAGCAAAGAATCAACTCCCAAAAGTTGTCCTTTGATCTTCCACATGTGTTACGGTATGCACATGCGTATACAATATAAAAACAAATATGTATATAAATAACTGAAAAAATAACAAAAATGGACTCTAAAAGAAACAGGAAATGAAATACAAAATAACGTTTCATAACACCCTTATGATCACTTAGAGTTCATGTGTCTTAGAGATTATTAGTAAAGAATACTGCTGGGAGTTCCTAATTTGGGCCATAGCTCTAATATTACTAATATCTTTAAATTTCACCAGTTTAAGTACAGAAGCATTGTGAGTTAATTACGAAGAAACACTATAGAAAGACACAAGGACATTTCCTGTCATTATGTAAAATATGCCACACTCTTTGCATATTCTGAAACCTTACCATTATCCCTGCTCCTAACACAAAACTCTACTCAAATATCATGCCCCTGTGTAACTGAGGCTGGAATGGTGGCCCACTCCCATAATCTCTGGACTTGGGAGACTGACTGAGATAGGAGGACTACCCCATGTTTGAGGACATCCTCGGCTATACAACCAAAGCCAGACTCAAAGGACAAAACAACAAACTACATGACTGATATAAATACACGGCTTCTTAAAATGAGAACTTGTTTTCTTAAAAAACAAGTTGTTGTTGTTTTCCTTATTCTGTCACAGAACTAGCTTCCTAATGGTGACTCTGGCCCTGTGCTAGGGAGCAGCACTCATGAACTTACATCTACTTCAGAAGGCACAGCCAGGTTACAGGGGCTCCGCTTCCACATGTCTACACACTGCAAGGTTAAAAGCAGAGCAATTACACAGACAACTCAGAGCAAGGCTAGCCTATCAGTACAGTGAGCGCCTTAACAATACTTACATTTCCTGCTTTAGAAATTTTGAGGTCATAATGTTGACCTGCTTTCCTTTCCTTCCGTTTTTGTAAGAAATCAAGCAACCTCAGCTGAGGAGGAGGAGGGCACTGAGAGAGGTCCTGCTGCCGGTTCAGGGAAGACCTGGAGTACCTCTTCAAACACCTGAAATATGTTGGGATTCAATAAAGGAACAACTCACACATGGAAAAGAAGTAGCATGCATTGATTACAAATTAAATCACAAGCACCTATCTACAATCTATATATATTATATACATACACAAAAGTGTTGTATATGTAAATAATACTTTCATACCTGCAAGCTTTAGGCACAGGTGGAAAACAAACAAATAAACAACAACAACAGAAAAAACCAAGCAAAATACTCATAACCATGTGGCCACCCTGATTCAAATCCAGAAATAGCCATTATAAATTAATCTCTAAAACTGTGATTCTTTTTCTCAAAACTCTAAGTTACACTCTGTTTCCTTGTTAACTGCTTCCAATTGGTGTGGAGAAGTAATGAAGCAACTATCCTCCTGTTCCTATCTGGTCTTTTCTCAGCCTCACAACCTTTTTGGTAAACAGACCATAATCTTATATAAGTTCCTTCTTTAAAAGCCTGCAGGGAAAAAAAAAATCCCTTTACAATAATGCAGAGAATATTAAAGAAAAATATCTATCACACAAAACCACAACACAAGGCATTAAAAATCCTATTTTCAAATGTAAAAATCCAGCACTCACATGCTGCGGGAAAGGGCACTTTGGCTAGCAACACTTAAGAGCCTGTGTCATACAAGTGCTGGTGATTACCGTTTCATGGGGCGAGTGTTCATCTTTTGCCGGTTATAGAGCAGCCTGTTTGCAGTACATGCTACTGCCACAGATGGGTCAAGACACAGTGGTTCTGCTGTAGCTAGAATCAGCTGGCTCTCAAGCAAAAGTTTGTCTTCCTGAAATACACAAGAGCGTATGTCAGCCTCAGATACATTTTTGATAAACATACATCATTTAACCCAGAAATATTGCCACGAAGTTTGCTAAAGACTAAAGTAAATGTAGTAACTGAGGTTTAAACATTAATGTGTAAACCTGACAAGATAAGGAAACTTCTAATGGAAACTGAGTTATTTGTATGTTGTAAAAAACAGTCAAATTCAAACAGTGGATATTTGTTTGGTTACTTAAAATATCATCTATTCAGGAACGCTGGAAGAATTAGGAATAGTTATATTCTCTCCTTTGGTTACCAGCCAATTTAGGAAAGCAATGCCTTACTCTCTCCAGTACTGACTGCAAGCTTGTCCATTCAACCTTCTATAGACAGGAAAGGGACAGCCCAGATTAAACTTTACCACTTACTAGTTATGGATAAACTGAATCTTAGGTCACAAGCACATCTCACAGAGGGTGACTTCATCACTGACACTTTCTCCCCACAGTAACATGTAAACAAGAGCTAGAACCAGAGGACCAGTAGCTGTTGTCATTGCTAAGAAGCCTGTTAGGCCAGGGGTGGTGATGGAAGTCTTCAACTCTCAGAGCTCAGAAGGCTAAGGCAGCAGGATCTCAAGTTCCAAGCCAGCCTGGGCTAGAGATCTTACCTCAAGAAGAAGGAAGAGAGAGGAAGAAAGAGAGGGAGAGAAAGAGGAGAAAAACTAAGCTTCCTGCAGAATTATAGAACCCTGGGTGAAAGGAAAACCACAATCTATTTGTATTCAATAGTAAGAATAAAGGTTTTGTTTTAGAGGGTAAAAAAACAAACAATATTCACATTAGGCTTCATTGGTTAACTTTACTCTAGTTTATCAGCAAGACTGGAAGCAATTGGGACTAGATTATACAAAGTTCCTTGAGGGATTTCTAAATGTAGGGAGATTTTACAATCTTAAAGCTCATAAGGCAATCTTGGTTTTGTTCAAGTGTCCAACCTAACATGCCAATCTAATGTCAGTGTGTGTGGCCTACTTGGGATTAGAGAGGAAACTAACCTGGGTCCATTTATGGTTCTCACTTGTTATAGAATGGACATCACAGACTAAAGTCTAGAAGAAACAAAATATTTTTAAAAACATGTTCATAGAAATATATGGACATTTAATAAATAAATCCAACTAAAACAAAAAACAGTACTTTTCTAATTAAACACTCCATACCTGCATTGTTGGACGTAAGAGAATGTGCCTACTTTGGTAACCAGGAGACTTCATATTACTGGACTGCCTATAGTCACGTATTTCTGCTATCACACATCCACAATGAAAAATATTAACCTGTTTTAAGTAAAATAATTTTTTAAAAAGGCTCATGTAAATAAAACTTTTCATCATCATCATCATCATCATCATTTTGGTTTTTCAACACAGGGTTTCTCACTGTAGCCCTGGCTGACCTGGAACTCACTCTGTACACCAGGCTGGCCTGGAACTCACAGAGATCCACCTGCCTCTGCCTTCCAAGTGCTGAGATTAAAGGCATGTGCCACACATGCAGCTAAATGTAACTTTTCAAAAGCCAACATAAGTGAGCTTATACTGAATGTTTCACATTCTTTAAATTTTATAGCCCCATTAAATATATTAAGTGGATACACTACTATATAAACCACTAAAGAGGATGACATGTATTTTCATGTCCATTTTTATAAAAAGCAATGTAAAACTGTTAACAAGCCAGGTATGGTGGCACATGCCTTTAGTCCCAGTACTCAAGAGGCAGAGACAGGAGGATCTCTGTGAGTTTGAGGCCAGCCTGATCTACAAAGAGAGTTCCAGGACAGCCAGGACTACACAGAGGAACCCTTGTCTCGAAAACAAAAACCAGCAAC
>OU015751.1:91310854-91345218 GCA_907169655.1 Acomys percivali | reverse complement strand
AGGCCAGGGGCACCACATCAGGGTTATGTGGTGCCCTGGACTGAACTCTAAGCTCTGTGCATGCTAGGCAAGTATTCTACCAAAGCTATATTCTTATCCCCATAAATGGAATTCTTCACTAGCTAAGTTCCTTGTGGTGCTCATATTATTAAATTCTAAGATGCCTCTTTAAATGAAATCTAAGAATATGTTTTAATGCTCTTCACATCCACAACACTAGATATCTTCTTAGAAATATTTTCAATGTTTCCTATTTTCTGATGTCTCAATAAAAATTACTCAAAAGGCAATGAATGCTTAATTTCCAAGCTTTTATACTCAGTATATAAAATGCAGTTATGATACCTTGTTACTTTAAAATATAAATGGTAATAAAAATATATAATCATTAAAAATCACCTGTTCTATTAATTATAAAACCATAATCAGGCTGGCAGGATGGTTCGGTGGTTAAAGCACTTGGAGCTAAGCTTGAAAACCTGAGCTCTATCACTAGGACCACGACCTAAGTGCCATGGTTCTCCCTCTATCCCCCAACTAAATAAAATAAATTATAACAAGAAGGGATAGGGACTAGAGAGGTGGTGCGGAGTTAAAGCTCAGGCTGCTTTTCTAGAGAATCGGGGTTCGATTTTCTGCACCCACATGGTGGCTCAGAACCATCTGCAACTCCATTTCAGGGTACCCAACCTCTTCCTCTAGACTCTGAAGATACCAGGCATGCATGTGGTACAGATGTATATAGACATACAAAACATTCATACACATTAAAAAAAAATCTTAAAAATTTAAAGATATAATTATAATAATTTTCAAATGCAAGTTCAGAAAGGATAATCTACACACTACAACAATGTCAAACATTCTAGCAAAAGTCAAGAGGAGAAAAAATATAGAGTAAGAATTGGTCTTTTAGTGGCATACACCTGCAATACCAGCATTTGGGGAGGTAAAGGCAGGCAGATTTCTGTGAGTTCAATGCCAGCCTGGTCTACAGAGTGAGTCCAGAGTGAGCTAAGGCTATACAGAGAAACTCTGTCTAGAAAAACAAACAAACAAAACCAAACCAAAAGAATTTGTCTTTTAAGCCAGGCAGTAGTAGTGTACTCTTTTAATCCCAGCACCTCGGAGGTACATGCAGGCCAATCTCTGAGTTCAAGGCCAGCCTGATCTACAGAGTGAGTTCTAGGACAGCCTGGGCTACACAGAGAAGCCCTATCTTTAAAAAAAAAGATTTGTCTTTTAATCAGGACAATCTCGGATTAAAGGTGCAACAGCTAACTTTTTAAAAGCTGAGGTATTTTGTGGCAGGCATCCTTTGGAAGGTCTTACCTGATCCATTTTTTCCCCTGAGCATCAGCGAATACCCCTCATTTCCAGGGTACAGATTGACTACTAAACACGACAAAGTCTCTTGCATAACAAGCTTCTCTAACAAGTTCACATTTCTTCTTAATTTCTGCTTTAAAAAGAGGAAAGGTTCATGAAAACAGTATGTATCTATTGGTGACTTTTCCATACTACAATGCCAAATACCTGGGAACATCACAATTTACAGGACAGTATGGTCAATTAAATTGTTATCCACTGGCATGCTTTATGCAAGTTAACTCAATCCATAAACTGGCTTTGCATGGATATGCACCTGTAATCTCAGCACTTAAAAGAGGACAAAACAAAACGACTGAGTTCCAGGCCAGCCTGGACTGTATTACATAGCAATACTAGCTTGTAAACCAGTAGTTCTCAATCTGTGGGTCACCACTCCTTTGGGGGTCACATGACCCTTTCACAGAGGTCACCTAAGACCAGCAGAAAACAGATACTTACATTATGATTCAGTTATAAAGTAAATTATGTTATGATTCAGTTATGAAGTAGCAACAAAAAATAATTTTATGGTTGGAGATCACTATAACATAAGGAACTGTATTAAGAGGTTGCAGCATCAGGAAAGATGAGAATCACTGTTTTAAACAAACAACAACAAAAAAGCAAGATAGCTTATGTCAATAGGCCCAGCACATGGCAGGCTGAGGCAAAAGAATTATCATCATACTTAATGGCCTGCTGAGGTCTAGAGAGGTGGCGGGGAGAAGGAGAATGTAACCTCTATAATAAAAACACTTAATACAGGTATGCATGAAAAGTTGGGGACCTCATTGATTGCACAGTGATAATGCCTAATTTCTTCAAAATTTATAATCTCCTAAGATGGGAAAAAGTCTTCAGCAAATCTAATTAGCTGAAATGTTGAGCCTAAAAAGAGCTAGCTGGTAAAAGGAAATAGTTTAAACAGCTTTCTATAAATTCAACACAAGCTTAAGAAGCACCTTAACTGCTTTTTAACATATATCTGGAAACATGCATACATATTAAAATCTACAAGTTTATATATATATATATGGCTTTACACGAAACCAACTTAAAGATTAAATTCATTTCATTCTACCTTAGGAAAGACAGAGTGAATATATTTATCTTTTCAGTATTTAAAAACACAAACCTGTTTTGAGTACCATATATTAAGTATATAATTATAGTATATAAAATATTACAAAATATATCATTATAATTGTGTGTGAGATGGGGCATACACATGCCAAAGGCTTCTTGTGGAGGTCTGAGAACAATCTGTGGAAGTCAGTTCTCTCCTTCCACCATCTAGATCCCCAGAATCCTCTCACAGGCTCCATAGCAAGTATTTTTATCTGGTGAACTGGTCCCAGAAGTCATAAATTTTTATCTAACATCAAAACAGAATGAAAACACTATGCAACTTGAAAAACAAAACAACAACAACAAACCCAGAAACAATTAGCAGCAAGAGCAAAAACAAACTACTGGCTGAGAATGTCTTTCTTAAATGGCTAGATAGCATTTTAGGCTCCAGGGTGCAGCTACCGCTCAGCTCTGCCTCTGCGTTGTAAAAGCAGGCAGCCAATATATTCATCAAGCTGAGCTTGTTGACTCCACTAGATTCTTTATGATGTCTCTCTTATCTTGGCTCTAGTTTCTAAAATGATGGAGATAGGAATTATGTAAATTGTTATGCTGAGTACACAGTTTATTCAAAATTTTAAAAAATATATGCTTTAAACATGAAATTTGTTAGGTCATATTTGAATGAAACATATGGAAAGTATGCTACAATATTTGTGAGTTTAAGGGTTTGTTCCCCTAAGGTAGAGACTTTAAACATCAGACATTATTGGAATTAATTTATTTATTTATTTATTTATGGCTAAATGTTCAGATGTCATTTATGTTTAAATTAAAAAATAAAACAGAAGCTCACAAAGCCCTTAAGACACTTTTATCCTGAGAGTTTAAAACATTTCATGAAGCTAAACTTTGGGGTAAATTGTGACTTGCTCAATGCCTGTGTTTAAAGAAGTATTAATTTTTGTTTTCTTAAAGCTGTATGTGATGGTACACACAATCCCATCACTCTTAGAGGCAGGGGACTCTGCATGCCAGCGTAGTAAAACCTGCATCTCAAACAAACCACACACAAGAAAATTTCTTTTCACTCCCCCTCGGCCCCCCAGGGTTTCTCTGTGTAGCCTTGGCTGTCCTGGACTCTCTTTGTAGACCAGGCTAGCCTCAAACTCATAGAGATCCACCTGCCTCTGCCTCTGCCTCCCGAGTGCTGGGATTAAAGGCTTGTGCTACCACACCTGGCACAAGAAAACTTCTTAATAAACTACAACTTTGCTTTTAAAATGTCAATTTCTACTGATTATAATTTTAATACACTGTTATGCTGAATAAAAATGAATTAAACTGGCCCTGAGTTTATTCTTTGATCAAATTCATGTTTTAATAGCACACTTGAATCCTTCCCAAATGTGCAGCTAAATCTTAAGAAGTGGGTTACTGAGATACCAGTTCAAGTCGGCTGAGCCAGGTCTCAAAGGAAGTCAACAGAAGACACTGGCTTTGTTTATGATGTACCAGGACTCAGTCAGTGTACAGTGCTCTTCACCACCAACTCGGATTACCCAGGGAATGCAATGGTCAGCCAAAGAACTGCCTGGAGTCTGGCTGAGTGGATGGTCAGCCATGAAGATATAAATCGCAAGCTGCTTCAAACCTAACGTTCTAAAAAACGTCCCCATTCCACCACAACTCCAAAGCCCAATACTATAAAGAATTTATATTTACCTTAACTTCAGGTTCTTTTTCACATTCTTCAACATATAAGTCATAAAGTTTTTGGAATATTGACTTTCTAGAAAAAAAATCAACAAATATTCATCATGAAATGATTTTGTTTGCTTTTCACTATTTTAATTGTTTCAATTCTGTAACCAAATCTTTTTTTTTCTGTAACCAAATCTTATATGTAAGACTTTAATCGATATAGTACATTGCCCCTGTGCATATAACAAGGCATTCACTTCAATGTTTCTACATTAATATGTCTGCTAATTTCTGTACAATGCCAATTCAACATAGTATTACACCCCCCAGCTCAAATTAAGAATTCATAATGAAGGCTGAGCATCTCTGGACTATTGAAAATGCTTGATATCTGCAGTGTTTTGGACTTCTTTAGCTTCTGAAATATGAAGCTGAAGTGTAGGGTCATGTACATTTACAGAAAGACATGGAAGACAACTTATACACTTGTTACTATGCCAGCATTTTAACTGTAATCTGTCAAGTAAGTTGGGTGTCATTCCATCAAGATTTCTAAGTTCCATATTGTGATTGTGGAATATCTCACATTTCCAGATCAGGGATGCTTAGCCTGTCCATACAAAGAACTGATAGCATTTGAAATGCCTACAGTAAATGGCAGTTATCTTATTTCACGGACTCAAAGATTAAAGATTACCGATTAAACAGTCATACCTTCCACTAGACAGATATTTCCTTTTAGGAGGTCTCTGCCGAGCACTTTCAACAATATACTGAAACAGAAAAGTTAGTCAAACAGCTTGTATTCAGCTTTTATATAAGCAACTGTAGGTGTGCTGCACATCTGCAGCAGGACAAGTTAAAAAGCTCATTGTGTCAGCTTGGCTCTGACACGCCTGAACTTACATCCTGTACATATTCCATAAACAAATGAAATTTAAATTCCAGTAAGAGTCAACTCAGCATTTCTGTATAATAAATTATAATTCTACAGGACAAATATATTCTAAGTTTTATTTTTATAGCTAAATTTATTTTTAAATTGCACATCTGAGTACAATGATCATATTAAGGTATTTTAGAGAAACTTGTCAGGATAGAAAAAAACTTTAGAAATTCTATGGTCTTGTTTAAATAATTTTTATTCTAAAGCCTAATAAAATTTCACATGACTAATACCTATAGGTCATCCAGTTTTATACACACATAGGAAAATTATTAGCATTAGCCTAAAATACTATATTCTCTTGAAAATTATCAAAAAGTCCTATTATGGACTTTCCATCAGTTACAAACATCACTAATTCCACATTTAAGCAGCCAGGTCTCACCTCTGCACGATCCAAAGCTTGTTCTAGAGCTTGCTGCTGTAAAAAGCAAATAGCATATTTGTCATTATTAGTTTTGGGGGTTTGTTTTGTTTTTTAATATTTGACATCCTTCATTAAGTGCTTGTTTCTTTTTTTTTTTTTCTTTTGGTTTTTCAAGACAGGGTTTCTCTGTGTATCCTTAGCTGTCCTGTACTCACTTTGTAGACCAAGCTGGCCTCGAACTCACAGCAATTCGCCTGCCTCTGCTCCAATGCATCACTAAGATTTCTTTTTAAGGACTGTTGATCATAAATACATAAAAATGCTAAAAAAAAAGGGGGGGGGGGCTGGAGAGATGGCTCAGCAGTTAAGAGCACTGTCTGCTCTTCCAGAGGTCCTGAGTTCAATTCCCAGCAAGCACATAATGGCTTACAACCATCTATAATGAGATCTGGTGCCCTCTTCTGGTGTGCAGGCATACATGTAGGCAGAATACTGTATATAAAATAAATAAATAAATCTTTTTTTTTAAATGCTAAAATGGCATGTACAGTCAGTATCTGGGAGAGTGACTGCTTGTACACACGTACTCACTACTCCTGTCAAGTACTTGGGTGTATCATTTAGTATGAACACATAAAAGGTAAGGATCCCATAGTGTCACCTCCCGTGATTTCTAATGAGGTAGAAATAAGCAGGCAGGAAGACCCTGCCCATCACTGAAGTTATTTACGAGGGTGAGTTAGAGACCAGTAGGGCTATACCTCTGGAGCTTATGCTGACTGGAGCTTTCTTTCTAGCCCTGATTGGCCTTCAACTCACAGGGATCCTGTGACCTGAGTGTCCCAAGTACTGCGGTTACAGGTATGACAAACTCTGCCTGCCTGCATTTATTAATTTTAAAGCATTCAACTGAAGGAGTTTAGGGAAATAGTTCAAAGTGCCTGCCACACAATCATGAACTGAGCTCAACCTCCAGAACTCACAGAAGCAAGCAAAATAAAAGGTGGGCAGAAGTGGAGGAGGAGCAGTGACATTGTTATTATTGCTTTACCGAACATATATACCCACATCCACAGAACATGCGAACACATAAAGATGGAAAGGGAAACTTAAAACATGAAGTACTCAACCTTCCCCCCCCAAAATACTTTGCATTTATATCAACCTCCTTGCCAAAGATTCAGAAAAATGGCAAAGCAGAATTAACTTTCAACACATGGATTCTCTGTGTAATTTAGAGGTGGTAATCCTACCACTGAACTGACAACACACCAGCCAGATGTTTTTTTTAAACAGAGAAAATTTTTGACATGAGTAAGTTATTTGAGTGTTTCTATACACTATTACATTCTACTGAGCTAAAGAAAGAAAATACTATAGAATACAAATTTTAGCATGCTATATCACAGCTTACCATTGTGACATAAAATACAAATCCAAAAGGAAGATAAAATTTAGACTTGCTGTGGAAGTGGGGTGGAAACCATGACTTCTTAGATACTTCAGAAAACAAAACCAAATACGAACCGCAAGCAAAAAGCTGCAAAAGAAAGATTGTCATTATCAGGAAAGTTATTCAAGGTACACACATTTCCAGCACATCTTTAAAACAAACATCTATAAGAGAATATATTAAACCTACCTACACACTGATGAAAAGCAGCTCCCACCAAGCAAGGCAAAAAAGAGTCTGAGAATTCAAGTCTTTACCTCCCACCACCCAAAAGTAACACACTGAAAAGAAAATACTATCTTCTAAAACGTGTCTTCTACCATCACCACAGCACTCTCTTTCCCAGCAGATTCTACCACCTGCCTGCTGGCTTTGACAGCTATGTGGGTCACTTTAAAATGCAGTTTTCAATCACACCCAATGGCAAAACAGAACAAAGAAAACCTATTCCCCCAAATGCCCCAAGGCTACAATTCCCACACAGCTCTAACCCTTTTCTTTAAGGAGAAACAACAGTGAAAAACCGTTCCTTTAATATATGGGTTCTCATTCTGACTTAAAAACCAAGGAGCCTAACCAGGACTATAGAGAGAAACCCTGCCTCGAGGAAAAAACAAAACAACACCAAGCAGCCTTTCTCACTTAAGACAGATGCCCATAACCCATTCTCTGGATTCTGGACAGAGTCTGGGATGAGGTAGGGGTCCAGAAAGGAGAGACCACAGAGGAAGCTCACTGCTCTAACCCTTTCTGCCTACCAGACCACCACTGTGCTCGCAAGACAATGAAAGTTGTTTTACTACAATTCCTCACCTATGGATTTGCACTTGCTGCCACATAGACTGTACACCATGAATGTGCACATTCTAGCGACAGAAAACAAGATTTCCTATGCAAAACTCCTTTTCAGAGAGAAGGATCCCAAAGCTTAAGCAAGTACAGCCTAAAGAAATATTATCTGTTAGTATTGATTTTTAAAAGCCTAAATGTATCTTTTTTTTTTTAAAATGACATTAATCTTGTGTTCGAAGCTAGAGAAGTATAAACTGAATTTAGGTGAAAAAATTTTGACCACTAACTCTACATATGAAACTATACTATGTACTTACAAATACAATGTAGCAACTCAAACTTCAATTACTTTTTACTAAATTAGAAAATTACTAAAATTTTTTAACTATTTAATTGTACAGAAGAACGAATATTTAACTTCGTGTTATCTCTTACATTCTGCGCGCGCGCACGCGCGCACACACACACACACACACACACACACACACACACACACACACTCGGGAGAACCGACAACCCATGTGAAAACTATTATAAACATAATCAATGTCTCTGTACAGTGAACTCAATGCAAGCGACTCTCTCAATATCACAGACCTATGCAGGCTTTCTGTCCCTTCTCAATTTGTAATCTCAAGTTCTACTATTCCACACTTAGGCCCACGCACACCTGCCTCCATGGCTTCTTTTCTTTTTCTTTTCTTTTTTAAAAGAAAAGTATTACGAACTGACTTGATGAGAACACTCACATATGTTTTCTTAATTTTGAGGTTAAGTTTATACCAATCGTAGTGCCCTGTACTCAATTTAACAAGTCTCTGCTCATCGCTCTTGCACTTGGGAGTCCTAACTAGGGACTCTGGTGGCGATAAAAGATGGCTTCCAGGGTAGATAGACATCAGCTATGCAGGTTTCCCTGGTGAACTTGGGTCTCAACTGCAGTTTTTTTTTTTTTTTTTTGTAATCCACTCTTTAACCTCAGAACGCTAACTCCAGAGAAGCAACCGCCTTTATGCAATTGTCACCCACGACCCCGCCTGGTAGAGGCGTTCTGCCAACCCCCGCAGCGACATTTCAGAAATACCTTAGCGGAGCCCAAAGGACAAGCTATTACTAAATCGCCGGCGGACAGGGCCCGCGAAGTGCAGAGGGGCGTTCACGCAGAATGGCCGCCGCCGTGCCCGCCCCCAAAACCAGGCTCTCAGAGGCACAGACCGACCACTGGCCGGCCACCTCGGATCCCCGCCGCTCCCTCACACGTGACCTCCACCCATCAGCCGGCCCACCCACCCACCTAAGCGGCACACCACCTCCAGCCTCAGAGCTCACCTCGGGTCTGCTATAATGCCCACCCACAACACCAACCGCCACTTCCGGCGGCTGCGCTTCCGATTGGCGAGTTGCTAGTGGAGAGGGCGGGTCTTGAGGCGATGCAAGGCCCGGACACAAGGCTCACCTACCCACCTCCAACAGCGAGTTCCGGCAGCCTCTCTTCTGATTGGCGGGCTGGGGGCGGGACCGTGGGCGGGGTTGGAGGCGGGGCGGTAGCCGGATGTTTCGAAACGGGCTGGTAGAGCTAGGGCAAGCCTTCAGCTTTCGAGGGCTTTAGTGTAGCTTCAGGTATGGGCGGAGGCCAGAGTGTGTGATCAGGGCAGTTTGTGTGGCGCGACAGAACGTAGGCGTTACTCCCGGAGTGTTGGAAACGATTGAACTTCCAAACTTCGTGAGACATCTTTACCAACGTTCGAGAGTTCAGTGCTTAGAGTTTGCCGTGGTATGTCAGGTGCCATGGAATTCCTTAGCCGGAGTCGGGTCTGTGTGTGCATGCGTGCGAGCGCGAGCATTTACCAGTCATAGGACAACTTACAGGAGGTGGTTCTCTCCACCATCCGGGGGTTTAAACTCAGAGGGTCAGGGTTGGCTGGCTGCAAGCGCCTTTATCACTTTGATTTTAACCACCCCAGAGTTGTGTTCGAAAAATCTAGAAGCTGCACGTTGGGAGCACAGTAAAGAATATCTGGTGGCAATTCTGCACCTTAGAAAGCACGTTGGATCTTTGGGGGTGGTTTTGGGGATTTGTTTTTGAGGTAACATGCACAGGGCAGTAAATGGATTTTTTTAAAACTCACGGTCCACAGGCACTTTGAAGTATTTCAGTCGGCCACCACACTTTAGTTTCAGGATATTTTCATGACTTCACCTAATAATGTAACTAGGGTTTAGAAGCGGTTTGGGGACCAGAGAGATGGCGCACTGGGTAATGGTGCTTCCTGTCTGGCTTGCTGACCTTATTTTTGATTCAGGAAACCACGCAGTGTTAATAGAGAACTGACCCTTGCAAGTTGTCTTCTGACCTACACACATACACACAAACGTAATTTCAAAAAATTAGAAGCTGTGTTTAAAAAAGCAGTGACAGTTACTTGGGCCTACAAATATTAAGTGGGTCATAAAATTTGGCATCTTTCTCCACCTGCCTGAATCTCCTGTCTTTTCACCACTACATCTCGTTTCTGGGGACACCCTCCACCCTCCAGCATCGGGGGGGGGTGTGCTCTGCTTCAGGACTCTACTATTAGTAACATGTGCCCACACTTAATTTAGTTACCTGACTAAGATTCTGTTGTAAATACAGATACTACTTTTTGGGGAGTGGGGGTGAAATTGAGACAGGGTTTCTCTTGTAGTCCTGGCTGTCCTGGACTTGCTTGTAGACCAGGCTGGCCTCGAACTCACAGAGATCTGCCTGCCTCTGCCTCCTGAGTGCTGGGATTAAATCGTATGCCACCATGCCAGGCCAGATACTGCAGTTTTATCCACCATCTGTTGGTGGGCATTCTGCCTTCATGCTGTTGCATTGAAGCTTCTGGAAACACTTGTGTAGGGGTATTTATGTCTCTGCACTACCGGAGTCTAGTATTTGGCTCAACTAGGGAGACAGAATTGGTCCAAGAGTTTTTTGAAAGGCAGCCATTGGCTGGCATGGTGGGTCATGTCTGTAATCCCAGCACTCTAGAGGCTGTGAGGAAGACAGCCACAGATCCAAGGCCAAGTGTTAGGCAATGACTTGCAGGCTAGAGTGGGTTCCCAGGTGAGACCCTGCCTCAAACCAACGAAAAGACATTCCTGCTCGGCATGGTGGTGCAGGCCTTTAATCCCAGCACACAAAAAAGGTATTTTTTGGTTTTTTTCTGGCAGTGGGAGGTGGGGGGCTTTGGTTTGGTTTTGGGGAGATTTCTTTAGTTTGGTTTTGTTTGCTTTTTGAGACAAGGTTTCTCTGTGTAGCCACGGCTGTCCTGGACTCACTTTGTAGTCCAGGCTGGCCTTGGACTCATGGAGATCCGCCTACCTCTGCCTCCCGAGTGCTGGGATCAAAGGCATGCTCCTCCAAGGCTGGCCACAATAACACCTTAAACACCAATTTCTAACAGTATCAGACAGAAAGCTGTTCTAACAGAGGCCCACCCTCTCTGGCTCTGAGGGTGCTTATGATGCAAGTTACTCTTCAGGGACCTCACTGTCCTGAGCGCCCTCACATTAGTGTGTCCTTAGCTTTGGAGTGGAAGGCTTGGCTCCCCAGCTATACCTGGGTAGGTGCTGTTCTCTTGAGTTTCATTTTGCCCCCCAATTCCCTAAGTCTTGCCTCTCCATTGCCCTCCTTATTACTGAGTTCAAGCCATTCCTCCCTCCCTCTCTCTTCACCTAGCCAGGGTTATGCCACACAAGGTCTCTGGACTGCCACCAGGGCCTGAGGTAGTCCAGAAATTAGTATGCGGCGCCCTCTCCATATGTATGTGGTCAAATGTTCCAGACACTGAACCGTCAAGTGCTTTGTTTGCCATCCCAGAACGTACCTTGCTAAGGACCAACCTGAGATGTTCTGAGCTTCCAGTAATTCTGCCATCTGCTGCTCTTTACTGACTTGGTTTCTGCTTTCCCATTTATATAATAAACTTATTATTTATATAATAAACTTCCCCATTTATTAATAAACTTGGTGGCCTGGGTCATCTGCCTTTGCAACCGCAATGAACCCAGCTTTTGACTCTTTGCTACCTCTGTATTTCTCTTTCATCCCTGGCCTTCCTCTGGGGACCCACTCTAGAACCCTGATAAAGCTAGTCCAGGTCATGCGTGGACACCATGGACCACCATGTGCTGGCACAAAGGTGGTAATAGTAAGGATGGTTGGACAAGACCTTTTTTCCTGCCTGTTTCCCATTGTGAAAAGCCTTCTATACATTTAGTATCCAGAGAATCTTGTTAAACACTTTTGTCAAAGCCCTAGTGTCCACGAAATAAACTTTAATCTTTGATATTGTTGTGGAGTATCCCCCAGAGAAAACTCAGACACAGGGTTCAGCCAACAGAGAGTCTTTATCAGTGGGCCAGCCACTACACTGAGTGCTCAGGGTCCCAGTGTAGCCCCAGCCTTTCTCAAAATGAGCTTTTTAAGCACAAAAACTATATCCTGGGGTGACATACTTCAGTTAACAAGATTGCTTAGCCAGAAGCGGAACTGCAGAAGCCAAAAAAACAAGGCTAGTGCATTTAGAGACTTTCCCAGGACTATGAATTTTGATTAAGTCTTATTTCTCCTTTTTTGTCTATGTGCTGAGCTTTATGGCCTGAGTGATACCCCCATCATGGAGTCAGTTGTGCTGAAGTGTGGGTGCCTACTAAGGTCTGGGGAACCTATTAAATTGAGACTTCAAGCCCTGTAGAGTCTGGTCCATCTGTGATTCCTGACTGAGCCCTGCACAGTCACTCCTTCTATACACTGGTTTTTTACTTGCTGAACCTTATTTTGTCATTAATTTACTTTTTCACTGTTACTTTCTAGGCAGGATCTCACCATGTGTCTTCCAACTTGTTATGTAGCTGTAGCCCTTGAACTCCTCATCCTCCTGACTCCAACTCCCAAGTTGCTGCCTTTTCAGGGATTTGTCATCACACCTGGCCTCAAAGTGGCTATATTTTTTTAAATCAAGTTCCATTGGTTTCACGGTTGTTTCATTTTACTGATTGCTTCTCTTTTTCTTTTTGTTTGTTTTTTGAGACAGAGTTTTTCCGTGTTATCTTGGCTGTCCTGAACTCACTTAGAAGACCAGGCTGGCCTTGAACTCATAGTGATCCACTTCCCTCTGCCTCCCAAGTGCTGGGATTAAAGGCATGCGCCACTACACCCAGCTTCTGATTTCCTCTCATAAGCAAAGTTACACTGTCATTTTTCTTTCTGTGACATTAAAATTATTTAGTAGATTTGGTTATTAATTTTGTTTAGCCACTAGAGGTCAGGACTTGACTTAAAAATAAGTACTGCACTGGTTTTCATAATATAGTTTTAACTTTTGGCTTCTGAAGGATTGGCACAAAAATTGATTTTTGATAGTTCTATGTATTTGTCAGGTTTCCTTAGAGTAACAACTTATAGAATGAATCTCTCTCTCTCTCTCTCTCTCTCTCTCTCTCTCTCTCTCTCTCATTTTATACACACACACACACACACACACACACACACACACACACTTGTGATTTATTATAATAGCTTACAGGTTGCAGTCCAGCTAATCCAACAATGACTGCCTATGAATGGAACACTCCTGTAGTCCAACACTCCTGTAGTTACGCAGTCCATAAGGCTGGATGTCTCTGCTGTCTTCCATTATATGCTGGAATCCAGAAGACATAGGATCTAATGCCAGTGCAGGAATAGAGCTGCTAAAAAGGCCAAAGTAAGCAGACGAAGAGCAGGTGCTTCCTTCCAGGTCCTTAAATATAGGCTTCCAGGAGAAGGCGGGGCCCACGTTAGAGGTGGGTTTTACCAGCTCAAATGATGTGGATTGAAGGTTTGTCTTCCTACCTCAAAGATGGGATTAGAAGTGGATATTTCCTATTTCAAATTCGGCAAAAGTCTTTCACCAGTGTGCCCTCCATTTGGGGTTTTAGCTGACTCCAGATGTAGTCAAGTTGAAAACACCAATCTCATTGGTCAGGATATCTAGCAGTCCAGTGAACCAGTAGCTTTCTTCCTCAGACTGTCTCCTCAAAGCAGTCCCTCTGGGAGCTTTTTTTTTTTTTTTTTTTTTTTTTTTTTTGAGGCTGAGTTTCTCTGTGTAGCCTTGGTTGTCCTGGATTCACTTTGTAGACCAGGCTGGCCTCAAACTCACAGAGATCCACCTGCCCCTGCCTCCTGAGTGCTGGGATTAAAGGCGTGCGCCACCATGCCAGGGCCTCTGGGAGCATTCTTTTCCTCTCCCTCAAAGCCTCTTATTTCTCTCCAGGCTGTGGTATTTATACCCCCTCTGAGTCCTCAGTATTAACCTATCTGCAGCTGGCAAAGCCAGCTCTCTAAGCCCCCCTCTCTAAGCCACACAAGGCAATTTCAGCTGTGGACAAGCTAAAAGCAATCCCCTATCCCACATTTGGGATTAAGACAAAAAGAGAGGAAAGGGAGCTGTTTACGGGGCAATGGGGAAAGGAAGTGGGGACGGGGACGTGGGAGGCCAAGAGGCCTAGGGGATCTTATGAGGACAGTAATAGGAAGACAAGTTGCAGAGAACTCAGGTGAAGACAGCATAAGCCAGAGAATGAGAAGGAACTAGGAGATTAGAGGAGATTGCTGGAGTTAGTTCGAGGCCAAGGAGAGCAATTCAGAGGCCTAGAGAAAAGCTAGATTGAATAAATCAGCTTGGAAGAGCTGGAAAAGCTCAATTCAAACAGCCAGCTATAAGCTCAGCAAGAACAAGAAAAGATGAGCTTATTAAGAATTAAGTCTCAGGGGCTGAAAACATGTGAGGCCTAGATTAGATTGTACAGAATCAAGAAGCTTTCAGGACTAGGCCTAGGTTAACAGACAGAGGTAGTAAGCCTCTGAGACAATGACTGAATTGGGTAAATAATAGTTCTTTTTACACATAACATAACTAGTGTTTTGTTTTTTGTTTTTATTTTATTTATTTATTTATTTAACATTTATTTATTTATTTATTATGCATACAGTGCCTGCATGTACACCTGTAGACCAGAAGAGGGAGAGGGCATCAGATCTCATTATATATAGTTGTGAGCCACCATGTGGTTGCCGGGAATTGAACTCAGGACCTCTGGAGGGACAGTCAGTGCTCTTAACCTTTGCCCAATTCTCCAGCCCTTGTTTCTATTTTTTGAGACAGGGCTTCTCTGTGTAATAGCCCTGGCTGTCCTGGAACTCTTTGTAGACCAGGCTGGCCTCGAACTCACAGAGATCCGCCTACCTCCACCTCCCAAGTATTGGGATTAAAGGCATGTGTCACCACATACAGCTTCATAACTAGGTTTTAAAGAAACCAAAATCTCCACCACAGTAGGGTCTTGCCCACCTAGCCAGGCTGACCTTGAACTTACTCTATAGTGTAGGTTGGCAGTAAAGTTTTGCTCCTTCTATTTCAGTCTTCTGGTAACTGGGACTGTTGCCGTTACTTCCTGTAACCAAAGTGGCTTTGAACTTCAACCTCCAGAACATCTGGGACTGCAGATGTGTGTGCCACCTTACATGGCTTCAGAGGCACTTGCATAGATTATGGTTTTTGGCCAGGGCATGGCAGCATACTTTTCACCCCAGCACTTAGGAATTGGAGGCAGGAGGATCAGGAGTTCAAGGGAGTCTTGGCTACACAGCAAGTTCCAGGCCAATCTGCACAGCATGGGAGACCCTGTCTCAAAGCTCAGAAAAATCTATGACATTTTCCCCCAGTACTGGAGACTGAACCTAGGTCCTACTACAGATAAGCAGATCTATCACTGAGCTATATCTGTAGCTTTTTAAAAAGTAATTAATTTTGGTGGCAGGGTCTTCTTGTAGTTTAGGTTAACCCAGATTTCATGAGCATGCAGTTTCAGCCTCCTATGTGCTGGGTTCAGACATGCGCACCTAGTTATTTACCACCCTTGGTGTATTGGACTACTCACAAATGATTGGTTTTGCTTTCTGAGACAGCCTTACTGTGTTGTAGGATTGTCTCCAACTCAGAATCTTCTCTCCTTGGTCTTTTAGAGCTGCTGTTACAGCATAGGCCACCGCACTAGGCACTGACATAGGGGTAAGTATGCCAGCAGGAATCCATTTGTTGTGTTTCTATAATTTATTTGGTAACCATTTATATAACACTAGAAATGGTAGAGCGGAATTGAAAGGTGGGCTACAGCACTCAGGAGGCAGAGGCTGGAGGATCTCTGTGAGTTTAAGGACCATCTGGTCTATATAATGATTCCAGACCAGCCAAGTCTACGTGGTGAGACCCTGCCTCAAAATAAAAACAAAAATAAGAGGGGGTGAGGGAGAGGGAGGATTTGAACATGCATGCATTTTGCCAGTGGTGAGTATACCAAAAGAAAATATTTGCTCTCATTTAATAGGGCATTAAAGGGGGATTATTAAGCATAAACTACAGTGGGAAGCAAAATAGCCTGTCAGGAACACTTGGAGTGATTGATGAATAAACACTCTGGTGTGTTTGCATTTGGACTGGGGAATATTTTAAGCACCTAGACTTTGGCTAATCCTGTTTCCCAAAGCAGTAATGTTCTCATATTAGCATAGCAACCCAAGGAAGCCAAACAAAGATGGACTGCCAACATAGAGGCTGAGTCAGATGGTTTTGTGTTGGACGTTGGTCTGATGTATTTAGATGGTAATTACTGCTTGCTCTCTCTGTGACCCATAGGCCTAACCTGTTTGGCCAATAAAAGGCCAATCACACCTGGGCAGGGCAAATGGGATAGGCGTGGCTAAGGTTCCGGGGCGGAGGAACCTTAATTAATTAAAGTTAAAAACTTTTAATTTTTATTTAAGTAATTTATTCAGATTACATCTCAGTTGTTATCCCCTCACTTGTATCTTCCCGTTTCCACTCCCTCCCTCTTTCATCCTATTCCCCTCCCCTAGGTCTGTGACAGAAGGGGACCTAGTCCCCCACTATAAAATCACAGCCTGTCAGGTCTCTTCCTGGTAGCTTGTTTATTTTTCCTCCTAGTGCCAGCAAATAACCCAATTAAGAGTGGGGCTTAGAACTAAACAGAGAATTCTCAACAGAGAAATACTGAATGACTGAGAAACACCTAAAGAAATGCTCAACGTCCTTAGTCATCAGAGAAATGCAAAATGAAGCGACTCTGAGATTCCATCTTACACCCATCAGAATGGCTAAGATAAAAAACTCAAGTGACAGCACATGCTGGCAAGAATGTGGAGAAAGGGGAACACTCCTTCATTGCTGGTGGGAGTGCAAACTTGTACAACCACTTTGGAAATCAATCTGGTGCGTTCTCAGGAAACAGGGAATAGGGCTTCCTCAAGACAGATGTGACCAGCAGCTTCAAGCTCCTGTCGCATCCCTGCTGTGATGGGCTGTACTTCAGACCAAGCCTGAGCCAGTCCTGCCTTTGTTAAGTTGTAAGAATAGTTTACCGCAGCAATAGAAATGTAACCATTCATTAAAGCAGGGCAACAGGCTCAGTTTCCAGCAATATAAAATCATGTCACCATCTTCATCCTCTATGTCGAACTCTTGGGGCCTGGGGCTTGGGGTTTAGTTTTCCTGGTCTCTGTGTAGCCTACATTGTGTTCCCTGTGAACGTTCCACAGTAACTGCATAGTAAGATGAGCAAGACTGGAGATACCCCCTGCCCCTGTCTGTGCAGGCCAGGTTTTAATTGATGGCATGGAAAGATAATCTCATTTGCATAAATTATGAGGTCAAATTATTTGCTCGGTGATGAATTTACACAACATGTAGTTGACTTACAAATTGGGGTCAAGATTTAACCTTCTCTGTAGCTCAGTTGGTCTCTGTAGAGAGTTGCTGTGTTGATATGATTGTTGCAAGAAGACTGAATCCTAGTTCTTAGCATGTGGCTGAATCAAACATAGTAGAGTGCATATTTTCAGGGCTACTTTGGGGCAAGTATCTGGCAAATGTTTCTAGGATCCCTGCCTAATATAAATCAGCTATGCAGTAAGCTTGAAGGGTGATCAGCTTGTAAGTGTAGGATGAATCTTTCAGTTGATCGACTAATTACTGCTTTATTTTGTATTTTCAAGTATTTTAAGAGAATTTAGAGAATAGCTGCATTCTATCTGATCTTTCTGTTGTTGGCTTCTATTCTTCCTGTCTCCATTTCAGTTATCTTTTATATTCCACATTTACAGATTTAGCTGAATAATCTCTGTTGGCATGTGTTTAAGTCACTTTATTTGTCCACAGAAATGAAGTCACTGTCAGAAAGAAGAATTTAGTGTGTTATTTAGTTAATAAATTGCAATGATGAATCCTAGAAAGCATTTTTATTATAAAAAGAAATTAAGCCACATAGCTTTCTTTCTCTTTTCTTCTTTTATCATAAAAATCTCTCATGGGAGTTACGCTGCAGCAATCTGATTTCTTTCCTTTTAAATTCATTTCTTTTTGAGATGTAGTCTCACGGTGCTAGCCAAGCTATCCCGGAATTCCAGATCCCCTTGAGTTCTGGCATTACATTCCCCACCCCTATTTCTTTCCTTAAAATTTTAATTTTCAAGCAGAGCCTTGTTAGGCTTCTTACACCGGCCTTGAACTTTCTTTGTAGACCAGTTAAGCCTTGATCTTGCAATGCTCCTGCCTAGGCTCTCCCCACCACGACAGCACGCTCTTGCCATGCATCAAGAGCCTGGGCTCACCTCCCAAGCCTCCAATCAAAACAAAACCAAATGTAAAAGGACACCACATTTTTGGTAATTGGGAATCTTGTTAAAGTTACTTAGTTACAGGAAGGATGGAAGGATGAAGGAAGGAAGGAAGGAAGGAAGGAAGGAAGGAAGGAAGGAAGGAAGGAAATTCCCCTTCTCTTAAAATGACTGAAGAATCAATGTATGGGAATGGAGGTAGACTGGCTAGCTGACTGCTATCTAATTTGAAATGGTTCTGACTAAAGAGAATTTACTGGTTTATATAAATGAAAACCTCAGGATTGCCGATTCAGGCATGGCCCTTCCCAGACACCAAAACGGTGAGTCGCCAGCAATTTGATCTCTCCTTTTCCATCAATTGACTCTCAACTTCTCTCTCAAAAAGTAATACATATCTGACTTGTCTTGTTTATTGCACATGCTTATCCTGGAGCAGCCACCTAGTCATGGAGACTGAGGAATGGGAGAGGCTGACTGGCAAGTCTGAGTCTTGTTGGTGGGGAGAGTGGTGGGGATTCTCGAGGGGGGCGTGTTGTCGTCTGATGACTCCAGTCCCCACTGAATCGCATGGGGTGAAGAGAATAGGGCTCTTGAGAAGAAGATGGAAAAGGCTACCCCTCAACAAGAGGGCGACAAGTTCTTGGTGGTACAGTGGTAGTTGGAAGATGGAGGGAGAGAGGATCTTACTAATACCCACCAACAGAGAGAACTTGGGGAAGGTCCAGGGCCACTAAGAACTGAGCCAAAGCTATAAGGAAGGTAAAAGTCTAGTTTTATAACTTCTCTGGACAGTGTGTTTCTGGGAAGATCAGAGCTCAGGATGATCGTGAAGTTATTGATTGTTTAGCTCTGTGTCCAGGATACCTATGCCCAACTCCAAGAGACAAAACATCTGGCTTGCCTCAGGTAGGATTAAAAAGCATGTGTATAATACGTTCATGTGAGTGCAGATAGAGTTACAGGCAGTTGTGAGATGCCCAGTGTGGGTACTGGACCTGAACTCAAGTTGTCTGCAAGAGCAGTACATACTCTTAACCACTGAGCCATCCCTCCAGCCCAAGGATGATGATGATGATAATGATCACTGCTCATTTGTTTTGTTTTGTTGTTGTTTTTGTTTTTTCAAGACATGGTTTCTTTGTGTAGCCCTGGCTGTTCTGGACTCACTTTGTTTTTTTTTTTAAGTCTTGAAAAATAAGATTTTATTCATAGGGAAAAGTCAGTCTCTGACGACACATTTGAAATCACTGTGCTGCCTAGCAGTGGCTTTCTTGGAGCTACCAGGTTCATTTCTGTGGTCTACTCTGAAGCTGAACTATTTGGCTATGGCCAGGCATTGCCAGGGTCCAGCCCTGGGTGAGGACAAGGCCTGAAGAAGGGTGGATGCAAGAGAAGCAGTGGAGGAGTGGGTCAGGCATGGGGATGGGAGGAGTTTTACATCCTGACTGACTGGCAGAGTGCTTCTTTATTTATACAGAACTCAGTAGGCAGGGGTAGATGCCTGTTGTTCTGGACTCACTTTGTAGACCAAGCTGGCCTAGAATTCACAGAGATCCACCTGCCTTTGCCTCCCGAGTGCTGGGATTGAAGGCGTGCACCACCGCGCCTGGCTTTTCTTTTCTTTTCTTTCTTTCTTTTTTTTTTCATTTTAAAACATTTTTTGAAATATTTTGGAAGTTTGAGAAAATACAGCAGTTTCACAAATTACTGTCTTATATTTCCTCCTAGTATACTATCCCCTTAGATTCTCCAAGATGCCAGGACCAAGTATTTCAAAATTTTATCTGCTCATGTTCCATCTACTTTTTCTTTTCTTTATTATTATTTCTTTATTATTTTTCTTTTTTACATATACATTTATATTACTACACATATATTCAATATTCTACCATATAGTCAATAAATACCTATAGTAAGAAGAACCATGAAACAATCAGGAATCATATAAATGTTACATTCATAATGTTTTTACTATTTGTATTTGACTGCCTTGAAGAAAACATCTTTCCTATCTTAGTGCATCTAAAATTCTGAATGTAAATCAATATCCATCATATCTCATCTTATCAACTTAAAACATTTATCTAGACCTAAAAACATCTTAACCCCTAAACAACTAAGCTTAATTATAAAACTAAACTATCTGGTCTTCAACCCCATCAGAGACTTGAGAAGGAATAAAATTAATTACCTGAGTAGACAGGAAGTGCAGGTTAGCAGCTTCCAAAATGAGAAAATGACCAAGACAGTTTGTTGCCTGAACAGTCACAAAACTCTCTCTAATGTTGGAGCATCATCTTCAGCCTTCTGGCTCAACATATCTGACAAACATATTTGTGAGGCAGGAACTATTGAAGACTTGCTTACCCTGTCTTGGCAGAGTTTGGGAGTTGACTCTGCCTATATCCAAGCTTGCCCATTTTTAGACAGTATTCTGTTTGTGGCAGAAATGAGGACATTTGCCCAGTGGCTGATTTGCTACATTTGATGCCATTTCCGTAAGGAAGTTCTTTGATGCTCATCATCTTCTTTGAGGCAGGCTGGGTGTTGCCAGGAGTTAAGCCGTCTTACTGTCAAAGATTCTTTAAAATAATAAAAACATCTTTAAGGTAGGTCTGTAGGTCTCTGAGGTTTTTGAGGACCTTATCTAACTATTTTACCTTATCTATTTATAGAATTATATCTATCTATTAAACCTAGGATGTATATTCTTGTGATTAAAAATAGACTAGTAAATGACACGACCATAATTTGATCAACTAACAATTAACTTGTATTACTTAGTTATCCTAAGCAGCCTGCAATAACACTTTCAAAGTATTGGAAGTAAACCTTGTATTAAAATTGAGTTGTATTGGTACAATACTTCATCTTAGAATATATATATACATACTTATGTATGTATGTGTATATATATATTGTGTGTGTGAAGAATAATCTTAAATTTGAATTCTATGCCAATATATCAAAATTAAACTTATTTTGCATCAGTATAAAAAATTCTATGCCAGTGAATTAAAAATAACCTTGTGAGTAACAACTGAGGCATTAGGTTGAGGAATAGAATGCTGGGCAGTGGTGGCACATGCCTTTAATCCCAGTACTTGGGAGGCAGAGGCAGGGGGAATCTCTGTAAGTTCGAGGCCAGCCTGGTCTACAAAATGCGTCCAGGACAGCCAAGGCTACACAGAGAAACCCTGTCTTGAAAAACAAAAACAAACAAACAAACAAAAAAGTTGAGGAATAGATTCAACAATTTACTTTTTGTCCTATTATCCGTATATATTTCTATATCCCCCCTTCTTTTTTTGACTCTATAATTTCTTAATGAAGACTGTGTGTTGAGCTGGGCTCGGTGCCTATAGCTTAAAATCCCACTACTCCAGAGGTGCAGACAAGAGGCTCAGGAGTTCAAGACCAGGCTGGGATGCAAAGTGAAACTCTTAGGAAAGAAGAAAAAAATGTATTATGAGCTCCACCTTAATGAACAGCATTATCTACAAGGGAACCATGTCTAACTGTTTCCCAAGTACTCACTGGTCATAAAAGTGGAAACTAATGCCCCACTCCAGTCAGAGGTACCCACATGGAAGCAGGCTTTTACTCTCCTTATCATTGTCTTTGAAGGGCTCTAGCAGGCCTGAGCACAGCAGACATGGCAGCAGGTTTTACCTTTTGCCCTTCTCCCCTTGCTAAACCATTAGATTACATTCCTAAAGCTAGCCCCCATTCCTTTGTTTGTCACTGATTCATTCCTGAGACAAAACACTAAGGTCCAGCCATGAAAATTCATTATTTGGCTAACATGTCCAATCAGGACTTAGTAGCTCATCCTAGCATAGGCCCTCTTCTTCTCCTTAAAAACCCATTCCTGAAAACAACAACAACAACCATGTTTACTGCTGGTGCTGCTGCTGCTGCTGCTGCTACTGTTGCTTTCCTTCTGCCTTTGCAGCTCACCCCACTGCTTGCCCCACCAGGGTAATAAATCTCCTTGTGCTGAGAGTTTGGATGTCTAGGTGTGTTTGTAGAAACTCTGAGGGGGCCAATCTCATTTACAGTCTTGCTTTGTTTTCCTGTTGCTGTGATAAAAACACCCTGACAAAAAGAACTTATGAGAGAAAGGAGGGTTCATTATGTCTCACAGTCCAAGAGTACAAGGAGCTACGATGGGAAGCGAAGACAACAGGAGCTTGAAACAGCTGTCTGTATCCCAGGCACGGGCAGGAAACAGCAGTGAATGCAAGCTTCTGCTGAGCCCCGCCTCTTCAGTATGCAGGCTACAACCCTTGTCAGGAAATGGTGCCACCAATAGTGGACCAGTCTTTCTGCATCAGTTAACAAAATCAAGATAATCTCAATAAGCTCTCACTCAAGCCCAGAGGCTTATCTCCCAGGTAAGTCTAGAGTCTTCCAAGTTGACAATGCCATGCAAAAGACAAAATTCTTGCCTCTCTTCTCCGGAAGTGCCTGTCTTAGCTTGCCTGCTATAACCGGCACTAAGCTTCAGGGAGGCTAAGCGTACAACTCAGCCTTTGATATTTTCTCTCCCTTGTCCCTTTCCTTTCTCTCCTGTCCCCTCCCTAACCACTCTCTCGCTCCTCTCTCTCTTCCTTCCATTCCTCCTACCCTCTTCCTTCCTCTTCTCTCTGGATTACCCACCTGTTTTGTCTGAATTGAATAATAACTTCAACCTCACTTAACATTAAATCAATACACAGTTAGAATAAACATTGACACAGTGCTTTTAGGATTCTGAGTGTTAAGACTGATATTTACAAGCCCATTCCAGATGAAGAAGATTAGGGAAATGTCATTGTCTAACCTACAATCCTCTGGTGTTAAAACCTATAACAAGACTTTGTAACCTCAAGGCTTACTCAAATGTTTGCTGTAGGAAATTGTCTTAGCTCACTAAAGTTATAGATTTTATTTGCCATCGGAAATTGAATTTGCTCAGCAGCCTTGTGATAATTAACTTCTGACCATGTCCGCATTGATCTTTCTTTAAACTCGGCCTTCTCCACTGTCAAGCCTTGTAAATTCTCTAGGTAGGGAATTATCTTGGATTCTTAGTCTAGAGTTTTCTTTTTGTTGGCAGTATAGTTAAAACACCGAATCTTGTACTTACATATTTCCAATGGAGACCCCATCTGTTGTTGTTGGTTTTTTTCCTCCTAACAGAAGCACTACGGTTTGATCCATATCTAAGGCCCCAGCTCTTCCCTCTTTCTTGCTGGGAGTGGCGTTCATGCTGTCAGTCATGCTCCCCCATGAGTTATACCCCAGATCCTTTTCTGTAAAACTTAAGTGATTCTGCATCTGGGGAGGAGGGAGTGTACGATAGAAGAAAAAAGTCCTGCTAAATTCTAGTGTAAGTTACACATTCACTTGCGGACGTAGCGTTTGTTTGCACTTGAGAAGATGCAAAACTTTGCCCAATTCTAAGACAGGCAGTTACCAACGTTTCGGGAAATAGCCACGTTTTTCAGAGAGCTGCATGGGCTTTAGCCTTGTTCACCCATTTAGTCCTGTGAATCTTGTGCTTCCAAGCAGCTATGCTCTCCGTTACTTACAACCGTCCACTCAGAGACCGAATGTCCTATGCCACCTTGACCACGTTCCTCATGATTAGACTGTTCTGCTCTTAAAGGCTGCACAGCCTGGTGCCCCCTCTTCTCTTCATGGATGCCACCTGCTAGAAGTCTCCCCAGATGTTTCTTCTCCTATATCCCCAAACTCCACTCAGTGTCTTGTCTGCGCTTCTATTAATGGGATGCGGGTCTCTACATAAGTTACTGCGGCGCGATGAAAACATACACCAGGCGGGTCTTCTTTTGCTTAAGAGATGATGAGTTCCTTGGTGGGAGAGAGATGATGGGCCAGCCTGCCAGCCTGCTTGTCTTCCTTTTCCTTCCTTCCTTTCTGTCTTCCTCCCTTCTCTCCTTCCTTCTTTTCTCTCTTTTGACAGGGTCTTGCTAAATTTTCTAGGCTGGTCTCAAACTTATGATCTTCAATGCTCCTAAAGACCGGGGGTGGGGGGGGCGGTTAGAAATGTGAACTACATTTGGCTCCATCTCCCCGTTGTCACCTTAGGGATCGGTGTGCTCTCAATGAACATTAACTGAAAGTGAGATGACTAGACCAGTGCCGATCTATTCTAGCTGTGGATCTTCATCCTTTATCCGATTTGTATCTCTACCTGTGTCTGATGTTAATAAATTTCCCTGTGCAGAACTGTTCCAGTGTGGATGGTAACTTCTAGATTCACCTTCTGCAGAAGGACTCTTGAGGGGATCTGAGTTACTCTTACTTTCATCTAAGGGGATAGTTTTGTTCTACAGATTCTATGGGGGGCAAGGCATGGGGAACAGAAGTAAAGATTATTTTAAATGACAACAGTGACATTAACTATGATGAATCCTCATTTTAAGAAAGGAAACTCCTATTCTTCCACAGGGTCTTTCATAGGCCAAAGTGGCCTCACTCAAGCACCCTGTGTAGCCAAAGCTGACCAATTCCTGTCTTCCTGCCTCCCCTTCCCAAGCGCTAGGATCCTTGCACTGGGATACACTCATGCCCAGCCTCCTTTCTCTGATTTCTGTAGGTGTGTAGCCTAGGTCACTAGGGCTATGACAGCAAACTATCACAGGGTGAGCCACTTGACACTTGAAATCACCTCTCATGGTTCTGGATCCTCAGAGCTCCAAAGATCTGAAGGCCTCACTCCTGTTTCTCTTCCTGGCTGGGATAGCCACCTTCCTGCTGTGTCCCCACATGGCCATTTCTCTGAATGTGCGTATCCCTGGTGCCATTTCTTGTAAGGATCCCAGTGATGCCATGTTAGGCCTTCACCCTTGTGGTGCCATTTAACCCTGATTAACTCCGCCACCTCCTTAAAAGCCCTGGCTCTTGCCAGCTTTGTGGTATCTACCTAATCTTATCACAGAAGAGGCTGAGGCAGGAGGATCATGACTTTGAGCCCCGCTTCAGCTACATACAGAGTCTGAGACCCATTTGGGCTAAACGTGACACCTTGTCTTCAAATAGGAGCCCCACTGGTGTTTAGCGATTCCACATGAACTTAGAGAGGGCACACTTTAGTCCATAATGGATCCCTACATAAATACATATATTAATTTCTATGTCTACATAATTAACACATACATATATAATCACCTAAAATATATGATGGTTGTTTCTATTTTTGGACAGAATAATATAATATATAAATGGGTAGTCAGACATGTTTTACTTAATGTTTTGCTATCAGATCATTTTGTTTTAATTTCTAAAAGGATTTTATTACTCTATAACAGACAAAATTTAGTCACTCAAAATAATCCCTAAAACTTCTAGACTTATGTCAAGAGGTTCTTCTGGGGCCATACTTTAGAGGCCTCCTCAAGCCTACTTTCCTGTGAATGAGGTCTCTTTAGCGATAAGAACACTTGAGGGTCACTGGGAACCTAGGACCAAACGTCTTTAAGCCTGACTGCAGGGCCTCCTTAGGTCTCCTGCACATGGCCATTCTCCTGAGTGTCACTGTGTCACACAGGTCCAAGTGGTGGTTGAGGGCAGTTGGCGCCTAAGAAGAGGAAGACTGCCTTCTAACTACCATGTCATGCCTCAGAACTGGGAGAATTCATAGACATATGGACGACATAGGCCTTTGCAGACAATCTAATTGTCAGTATAGAATAGATACAAATAGAACATTCTGTAATTACCAGATTATTGGTTTGGCTCTTTACCTTTTGAATGTTGCCATTTGTACTTTTGCTTCAGGTTCTGCAAATGTTTGTATTCAGCATCTTTAACTTACCAGGCAGAGTGCCTAGGGCCATTTACCATTTGGCTCACACAACACACCACTGGTTGGTCCCATTTCTGACCCAATTTTATGGCAATGAATCAGGGAACCAAGTCTGTTGTGCTCTACAGAAGCATAGTTGTCCTAGAATGGAATTGCAGCCACATGTACTGGGCCCTTAGCCTCCCTGCACCCCCTTCCCCCTCACACCCCCCTACCCGACCCCAAGGATTACTGAAGCAATGGTTTTGACCCTCCCTCATTTGGAAGGGAATAAAGACATTGGTGCAGTACCATAAGTGGAGAGAGTCGTCTGAGGATAACATTCATCTGGGAATCTGCAGCAGACTGTTCAGACTCTAAAAGTTGCCTTTTCTAGACATGAGACTAATTATAAAACCGGCTTGCATTGTTGTGTAATTACGCTTCTATAAGGAGGGTAACCCACAGTGGAAGAGTGAGGAGGGTGCTTACATAGGCGTGTCCCCAGGTAGAGCAACATCTGTGGAAAAAAAAAATCTACCTGGCACCTGAAGCAGACTAGCTTCCTCTGTTTTACTTGCGGAGAAAGGCAGCCGTGCCTAGATGGATTTTGCTGATCAAAACATGTCTACATATGACTATAAGCAGATGAAAATCATCTTGTATGATTTGCTAAAAAAAAAAAAAAAAAAAAAAAGGGTGTAATTTCACTCTTCTTTACTTGTCCCAGATGTGTACTTTCATTCCTAACACTGAGTAGGTTGAGGCAGGAGGACAGCAAATTTGAGAACAGCCTTGCCTACGTAGTGAGATTCTGACTTTTAAAAATGCAATGGGGCTGGGTGTGGTGGTGCATGCATTTAATCCTAGCACTCGGAAGGCAGAGGCAGGTGGATTGCTGTGAGTTCGAGGCCAGCGTGGTCTACAAAGCTAGTCTAGGACAACCAAGGCTACACAGAGAAACCCTGTCTTGGAAAAAAAATGCTCTTAAAAATATTTAAGGAAGTGTGTGTATGTAGGTTTGCAAATCCACATGTGTGCGCATGCACATGTTGCTGGTACCGTTAGGCTGTGAAAACCGTATGTCTGCCTGTCTGCTGTTATCTTAGATATGGAACAGCACAGCACTGGCTGCTCATTCTCTTTTAGGTCCCATCTTGCCTTCAGGGAAGAAGATGGAGGACAGAAAGTATGCTCCCTGGCACATCTACAGAATAGCCATGCTTTCTTTTTTTCCTTTAGGGTTGAAAAGGATACAGATATCATTCTGCAAATTCCTCTTTTTCTTCATTTAAATTCTGTGCAGTTTATGATACGCCTGGATTTTTCCATTAATACTTTACATGTCTGGGGACAACATGTTTTAAGTTTTGCGATTCTCTTTGCCTAAAACAAATTTCTAAATGATGTCACATGTTGGAAACTAGAGCTGAGGTTTAAAACGTGGCAGTTAAAACTTGGATGCAGTCTGGGTTTCTACTGTTCCTTGGAATCACTCAGCATGACCTTTTGATGGGTGGAGGACCCTTTCTCTGTTTGGTAGTTCTTAGGGACTTAAAATTGGAGGCCAGAGAAACACAGAAGATGATGTAACACATATGGAAGACATGTGATTTTATTTCTAGATATTCATTACTATATATCTTAGATGTATGGGTGTGTGTGTCATGAGATGCTATAGGTATATATTTTTAAAACATTTTCTACATATACAACATGCATACTTTAAAAAAATATGTTGGTAGCATCATGGCTCTTGTCCTCCTAAACCTTGAATTTGTGGTCGGCTTGCCTCAGTCTTCCAAGTACCTGGGACTACAGGCATGTGTCCCCACAGCCAACTGAGGAGTTACTTCGATGTAGGTGTAGCTGCAAACAACATAAAGTAACCCGAAGTTATTATTAGCAGTGTTATTAGTAATGCTGGAAATTGAACCTGCATAGACATGCCTCATTCTGTAGCTCAGGCTAGCCTTGGACTTGACAGAGGCTACTGAGGGCTGAGATTACAGACATGTACCACCACATCTAATGTGGATCATTTTATTTAAACTGTGTAACAAAAGCACCATATACTTAGGGTGGTACTGCATGCCTAGGACCACGTGCCCAGTATAGTACAGTGTGCCTGGTGTGGTTCCATGTGCCTGCCGTGGTACCACCTGCTGCGTGGTGCAGGACTTGGCTTTGAAGAGGAGCAGTTGCCAGAGTATATGATTTTCACAGTATCAAAACCTACATGTCATTTATATTTTATTTCAGGTGTAGGCCAGAGACAGCTCTGCTTCCTGTGTCCTTCTGGCCCTGCAGTCCAGGCTCACAGAGCACTCTCCTAAGCGCTTAACTATCCCAATGCCTTCCAACACCCCAACACCAGGTAGGAGAGAAAGAAGGTTAGTAGCGAGAGGAGATTTAGTTCCCTTTAGCTACTTCCTGCTGGTTATGGTCCTTGGGCTCCTTGGGCCAATCCAAGCTTCAGGATATCGCCACCTTCTCATCACTGCAACAACAGCAACCAGGAACGGCAGGGGCAGAGCAGCAGCCTCCTCCTCTTCCTCCTCCTCCTCCTTTTCCTCCTCCTCCTCCTTCTCATTCAGGGTGTCCCTATCCTTCTCTGGGTTCTCAAATTTATACCCTCTCAAGAGTCCCCAAAATTCCAAACATAAACTATCCCCAGCCATGTCAAAAATCATGGCCCTGCCAGTACAAGAGACAATCATAGCTAACAGCTGTGGACAAACTGAAGCAGCCCCATATCACACACCTGGGATGAAAAACAGACTTGTCACATAATATAACTGGCTATTTATTTATTTATTTATTTATTTTGGTTTTTCGAGACAGGGTTTCTCTGTGTAGCCTTGGCTGTCCTGGACTCACTCTGTAGACCAGGCTGGCCTTGAACTCACAACGATCTGCCTGCCTCTGCCTCCTGAGTGCTGGGATTAGAGGCGTGCGCCACCATGCCCAGCCATAACTGGCTTTTTAAAGAAACCAAAATTTTTACTGCAATCCATAGTCAGGCCCAAGGACTTGGGGATCAGTAAGCAAAGTGCTGACAGGAACCTGAATTGCTTCTAGCTAACCTTTCAGTGAGCTCTCTGGGCCACAAGTCAGTGCTACCAACCCAAGAACACTTCTCCTCCCTTTATCACTTCTGGGTCTGCTCCTAACTCCAGTAATGAATGTATCAGGGCTCCATCATCAAACATTTTTGTTCCAGAGTGCCCTTTTCCTACACTTACCAATCACATACCAACTGTTGGTTTAACTGCAAGCAGAGCTTTGTCTTAAACTTCAGCACCCTTTGGGACCTTTGGCCTAATACCCTGCCCCCCTACCACACACACACACACACACACACATACACACACACACACACACAGAGCAGATAGACAGTCGATGCTGTTTTTAATTGAAATAAGTGAAACTACTTTATTCATTAAAGTTTTCAGGACAGTGTCTGCACTCATTCATTCAAGAAGTAGTCACTTAATGTTTCCTAGTTGCTTGTGCTGCACAGCTGATGAGAAGAGACATCATCAATGGAGGCCTGGATTCAGAGTCAATGCCCACAGGGGGCAGATTAACCCCTCGTAAGCCTCACGAAGTAGAGGCTCTGAACTTCAGGTGGCTGTATTGTTGGACCAATACTGGTTCACATGTACTTAAATACTGCACTTGGGCTAGGGATGTAGCGCAGTGACAGTGTGCTTACACAGGCTGTGGGTGTGGGCGCGCGCACACACACACACACATACACACTGCATTAAGCAGTTTACTAATGCCTTCTTAAGCTTTGTTTGATGTTGGTTTTCATTCTGAAGGCCAGATGGGCCTATAGAATTCGTTCTGGAGCCCAGACTGGTCTCAGACTAATGACAATCTCTTCCTACCTCCCAAGCACTGGGATTACAGGTATGAGCCCCCAGGCCCAGCTTCCTACTCTGTCGTTGTTTCTTCCTTTTCAATTCTCTCTCTCTCTCTTTCTAATACACGAGACCAAATTGAAGTTGGCAGTCTTGTTAGCAAACAGGCTGGGCCATCTCACTCGTCCTCAGTCTTTATTTCTAAATTGCTATCGCTATCATAGGCTTTGATTTCCTCTTAGCACAAGATGACCCCAGTAAAAGTAAAATAGCATTTTTTTTTTTTTTTTAACTAAGTCTGTGTTGATACAAGGGAAGGAGGCAGATTTTGGGACTCCCAAGCTTGTAAAAATCTTGTTGTGGCCCCTCTCAAGAAAAATAACATTAGCAGGAAAAAAAAAAAGTGAAAACTAAGCATGGTGTGTTTAAATTGGGAAAGAAATAAGATGATTCACTTGAGCACGGAAGTCTGATTCCTTTCCCCCTCCGTTCTCTGGAGGCAATGACTCAAAACTGCTCGTGCAGACATACTTTCTCCCTGTACTTGAAACAGTTCCTGACCCCTGACCACTCCAGCACTTACAAGGAACCCTGAAAACTGTGCTAAATGTTCTTCTTGTAAGCCTGTTTGGTGATCCCAGAACTTTAAACACAGTGGCCAAATGACATCAGCTTCAGTGTTGTGAGTTTTCCGTTAACGCTCTGGGTTTTGTGGTGCTTTGTGATGTGACAGTGCTTTGTGTTAGGGGAGGTGTTTGAACTATAAGACTTTTTCTTCAAAGTGGAAAGAGTTTGGCCATAGATTTGGGCTGACTGTCGTCACTGGAGAAATCATTTGGCATGAGAGTAATCTTCTTTTGGAAATATTTAAACAGTATATCACATAAATAATGAAAATCTGCCCTTAAATAAATAATGGTGTCACTAAGGGATTTGCTGAAGTTTATGTGGCTCAAGCATTGTGCTCAGAATAACACTACCCAGTATCTATCAGTTCACTGTTAAAACGTTTAGAAATGATTAAACTTTATAGAATGATTTAAGTCATTTCCCCAAGTCCAAATGTTGTTGAAAATTGGCCCTGCCACCCGGCTGGGGATTCTATTTGATGCATCATCCACAAAGAGACAGCAGGGGGCCTCCTTGTAATTCTGTGGATTTATTTTTATTTTTATTTTTATTTTTTCCTCATGATAGATTGCTTTCTTTCCAACTGCTGGGCATCTGTTCACCCATTTTGAGATTTGCATATGTTTATTTGAAAAAAGAAAACGCTTTTAGACACCAGTTTTACTATATTGAGAATGTACAGTGTAATTGCAGCCTTGAAATACTTTTTTCTCTGTTTAACTGAAGAGATTAAATTTTTCACAGTTTCTTGTGTTTTCTCCCACTGCAGTAGGAAACTGTATGTCTTGTTCTGCTTTTCCTGGCAGGCTGTCATTGTCTTCATTGAGACCATGCAATTACCTAGCAAATCATTAGAGTACATTCTGTCAATCATGTTACTTTACTCAAAGATCAGAATGATTACATGGAGGTGGTTAGAAACATGAATATCACACCTATTTCCCCTTGCAGTCACTCTTCGGGCAAATGTGCCTCCATTCTAAAATGGTGATCTAATATAACCAAAGAAAAAGCTGCAGTGTCATCAAAAAACTTAATGGTGTTGAGTATAGCTGATTGGCTAATTGAAGCTGCCTAATTACTCCACAGAACCCAGTTTGTGAAATTTAAGAAAAAGCACACCTCTGAGAAGGTTCTCAAGTGGTTAACTGGGCCTAAATTCAAAGTGTAGCCAGTTTTGCCTGGGGAATCAACATGCTACTTTGGTTTCTTGAGAAACCACAAACTTAACTATGCTAGGCTTTAAGCCAGGCATGGTAGTGAGCCCCTGGGACTTCCTATTTTGTCGTCTCATTAGGACCAATGAACTATACCTCAGAGAAGAGAGGTACCTACTTGGAGGCATCCTCATTTACATATCAGAACCTAGTGGGAACCTACTTAAGAACTTTCTCTGTATAAGTTGGTCTTTGCTCCTTGTTTGAGTAGACCACTTCTGTCCGTAGGAAACCATGTGTCTGCAAACATTTTTGTTTGTTTGAAATGGAGACAGGGTCTCACTCTGTGATGCAAGCTAGCCTGGAATTCACTCTGTAGCCCAGGCTGGCCTTGGCAGTCTTCTTTCCTCAGGCTTTTCAATTCTGGGATTACAAATGTGAATTATCTCACACAGACAAACTATTTTTGAAATCAAGCCTCTGCTTTCCATCTTAAATTTTTATTGTACTTACGATTTTGACTGTGATCAGGACCCGTAATGACACAGAAAATGAAATGACAGGCACAGTCAGAGTTTGTGCGTGCACTTGCTCCCCATGAGGAGCTCCCCATGGGAAGGTGGGGAGGGGTAATACCTCAGTCTGGGTAACAGTGTCTCTATCAGAACACGGATGTTTGGGTTGCTCCGAGCTCGAAGTCTTGTGATTTTGAGTGTCAACGCATTTGTCTTATGCTTATCTTCAAAGGGACTTTATATTGCATCCAGCCATCACACACGCACATTACAAGAAAAATTTAAAGCTGTGCTTTGAAAAACAATACTAATTATCCTTTAAGAAAGAGATGAAAGTTTTAGAACCATGAACTATTATTTAATGCCAGGTTTTTCCATTTTGTTTTGTTTTTTGTTTGTTTGTTTGTTTGTTTGTTTTGGCAGGGTCTTGCTATGTAGCCCTGGATGGCCTGGAACTGGCTAACTGAACCAGGCTGGTCTTGAACCTGTGGTGCTCACTTTGCCTCTGTCACTAGATGGCTGAGACGACAGACACAAGCTATAATATCTGGCCCTTTTCCAGCTTTCAGAAATCTTAATTATTTTTTAGGAAGTTGGATAAACATTAATGAACTTAATTCTTTTTTTTTAATTGTTAAAAATGTATTCCCTCATATATTCCATTGCTCCCTTCCCTCCTCCGAGTACCTTTCCCCCATCCGTGTCTCCCCTGTTTACCTTCAGGTAAGGGCAGGCCTCAAAGAGATATCAACCAAACATGAAATATCAAATTGCAATAAGACTAGGCATCTTATTTCCCTCATATTAAGGCTAGATGAAGCAACCCAGTAGGAAGAAAAGGGCCCCAAAACAGGCAAAAGAGTCAGAGACAGTCCCTGCTCCCACTGTTAGGAGTCCCACAACAAGACCAAGGTGCACAACTGTAACATGTATGCAGAGGACCAAGGTCAGACCCATGCAGGCTCCTCAATTGTCAGCTCAGTCCCTGTGAGGCCCAGGAAGCCCTGTTTAGTTGATTCTGAGTTTTCTTGTGGTGTCCCTGCCCCCTCCGGCTCCTATAATCCTAAGGAACTTAACTTTTGTGTAAGTGAATGCTACATAGAAAAGAGCCAATATTTTATTGTGTGTAGATGAGCATTTTATGCTGAGTATATATAGTCCATACATGTATCTGTATGTACTTTGAAAAAGACTTACTCATTTTTAGTGTGTGTGTGTGTGTGTGTGTGTGTGTGTGTGTGTGTGTGTGTGTGTGTGAGTGCCACAGAGGTCAAAATAGGGTGTTGGATCCACTGAAACTGGAGTTACAAGTTAGTGAGCTGCCTGATATGGGTGGTGGGAACTTGGTCTTCTGCAAGGGCAGCAAGTGCTCTTGACCACTAAGCTATCTCTCCAGGCCCCCTTCCTTCCTTCCTTCCTTCCTTCCTTCCTTCCTTCCTTCCTTCCTTCCTCTTTCTGAGACAAGATCTTACTAGGTAGGCTAGACTGGCTTTTCACTCATGATCCTCCTGCCTCAGTCTCCTGAGTGTTGGGATTGTGAGCATGCTGGACCACATTTCTTTATTGTGCACATAATTCTGAAGGAATATCTCTTCAGAAGTTTTTTTTTTTTAAGGGCATTCTACATCATGGCAACCACAGCTTCACTCCCTGGGAAGCTCTCATGCTGGGGGAAGAGTGCAGGAAAACCTCATTTTGTTGGGTGTTGGGTACTGTTAGAAAAAACGACCATGTTGCTGGGAGGTGAATGAGCTGAGTGGCCTAGGTAACTGGAAGTTTAATTCAGTGGAGAAAGCAGTGGACCTAGGAATCTGAGTGGAGGAGGTGCTGAAGATATAGAAGGAGGTGAGAGCCGGGCTTACTCAAAACTGTTTGATTCAATGGCGAAAGTTCTCTATATTATTATTTTTAAATTTTTTAAAAATTTATTTTGTTGCGTGCGTCTCTCTCTCTCTCTCTCTCTCTCTCTCTCTCTCTCTCTCTCTCTCT